>CM053502.1:102660707-102761115 GCA_028627145.1 Eidolon dupreanum
GCATTTTTGTTATTGTTTCCATGCTTTTATTAATGAGTAGATAAATTATATAACAAAAATCAGCACTCATAGAGGCAAGGAAGAGAAAACACATGATGATATTCCAATAATAACAGACGCATATGAGGAAGTTTTGCTAATAGCTACTTCTGTGTGGCAAAAACAGGCACCCTGAGGTAGAGGTGATGGGAAACTCCACCAGTATAACCTTTTGGGAATTTGGTAATACTGATCAAAAAGGGTTTTAAATGTTGAAAATATTTATGTGTTATGACATAGTAAGTACAATGCTTGACATTTATACAGCACATACTGTGTGGCAGGCCCTGTCTTAAGCATTTTATATTTTCGTAGTGGAATTCTGTTATTACTCTTAATTTACAGATGAAGAAACTAAGACATTGAGAAGTAAATAATTTTTCCAGGTCAGAAAATATATTAAGTAGAGAATCTGGGATTTAAAACAAGGCATTCGGACCCAAAATCCATACTCTTAACCCCAAATGTTATACTGCCTCTGGAATAGAGTCTATACAAAACTCAAAAGTCAGACTATGATTTATGTAAGAAAATGTCAAAATTCATTTTTACATTAAATACAATTCTTGTCTGGTAATACTCAATATTTTTATAAAGGTATTATTAATTACCCATCAATAGAAAAATGTGAAATAATCTAAATATCCAAGTATAGAAAAATGATCAAGTTGGTTATGGCACAGCCATAAAATGATTATGCATACATTAAATAAATGCTGATAAGTTTCAGTGACATGGAAAATGCCTATTATAATATCAATATTTTCTTCTAGTTTTTGTCAAGAAATATATATTATTTTTTCCACTGGAAGGGAAGCCTACACAGTAGGCATTCTAGTGAGATTTTTCTTTTGAGAACCATTCAATTTATATAACACACACACATATGTGTGTGTGTGTGTGTGTATTTAAATGTCTTAGATCTTACCTTACTGGCTGCTACTGGTGTCCCCTTGAACATGTAAAGCTAAACTGAAATACCAGACTCAGGCAGACATTTAAAATGCTGAGAAATTTTCCTAAGAAACAAGCTACTGGGTTCCCTCAGAGAACAGGGCACCACCATGTGGCCCATTAGCTATAAATCAACTGGGCATCCAAAAACCTCTGCCTGACTACTGAAATGAAATTTGTAAACTAAAATTTATTTCAATAGTGAAGTACTTTCAAAGCTCCTAAGGCCAGAGCTATGACTCAGGATCTGCTCCTGCCCAAACCTATTCCAAAAGAAAAAGTGAGGAGATGGTGAGAGAAATGTTGTTAAACTTCAGGCATCATCTGACACTTAGTGACTAAAAAATTCAAAATAAACCACTAAAAATATACAAACTCAGTCTCTATGCTTCTGTAGACAAATCTCTATTATTAATCAAATTAATAATGGCTTGAATTGTATCTCCTATGAAGTTTAGATTCACATGGCCCTAAAAAATCATATTAAACATTTTACTGGGGTCCCCACTATTTCCAAACCCTTTTTTTAATGGGCCAGGCTTTTCAGAAGGTAGCATTCCATTCATTCAACAAGCATCTCTTGAGAACCCACTAAGTGCCAGGCAAGTGTTCAGCACTGGCAATACAAAAAGGAACGAGTCACACAGCCTATCTCAACCCAGCAGGAAAAAGACTTGGAAACCAGAATTTGCAAAACTGTATGATATGTGCTATGACAGAGCTAAGCAAAAGGAGCTTTGCTGATTCTACTCTTTTATTTTTTAAATCAATGTTTACCTAATAAAATAAAACAATACTAAGTGTTCAGTTCAAAGAGTTTTGACAATTGCATCTTATACCTAGCACTCAAAACAAGATATAAAACATTTCCATCCCCCTTGTGCCTCTTTGCAATTCACTCCCACACCCCTCCCATAAGCAATCTGATTTCTATCACTGTTAGTTTTGCTTGTTCTAAAATTTCACATAAATAGGATCTATTTGAGTCTAGCTTCTTTCTCTAAGCATAATATGCAAAATCATAAGAGAATTAAAGGTGATTAGGCATGGATAAAGTATGTGGTGCACACAGATGAATCATGCATGGTTAGGCCAGAATAAAAGGCCTACAAGTATATGCCACGATAAAAAGTTGGGACTCTATCAAGAAGGTAACAGAGAACACTACACAGAACTTACAAATAGTTGCACAGAAGCAGTTGCACTGCCTCAGCGAGGCAGTTTGGAGCATACCAACTTGGAAAGCAGAACGACCTGGCCTCAAATCTCCACTCTGCTACTAATACTGTGGGCTGGAGCAAGTTAGTGAAACAACCTAAGATTTATTTTCTTCATGTGTAAAATGGAGAAAATACCACCCATTTCAAAGATTCATAGAAAGACTGAAAAGAAATCATGACTTATTACTAAGAGAATGTTTAGCATAAAGTGGTAGCTCCTCTGAATGCTGTTTGATGGCTTCAATAACACCCATCTAAAACATTTCCTGGAATCTAGGTGAGCATCCTTGATGGCTTCTGCTATTCTCACGCTACTTTCATAACAGGATTTATCAGTGGGATCTCTAGTGATCTATTTTTTAAATTAAGTTGACCAATTTTCTTTGGAGAAGATTCTTAGGAAGATATGGAAAGAGTAAGGACAAGTTAACAAGGTGAGGTTTGGAAGAAGCAACGGGACATTTATCATAGCTACACATTCAACTAGATCCTTGCTCATAGGTTACTGCTACCCTAAATAAACGAGTCTGACTATCCAGTTACAGCAACAGTGCAATAGCATAGCCAGTTTACATGCCTACGGCTCCAAAATGCAGCCTTGGGCAAAGAATGTTTTCTTAAAATAGAACTTTTTCTTTATATGAACCATTTCAGAATTTTCAATTATAAATTTTCAATTATAAAAGAAAGAAGACTTTGTTTATTTTAGCAATAGGAATGAGAAAGAAACTAAAGTATTATACAGTGACATATGCCACTCCAAGTGACTCCTGGTGGAAGCACAATAACTTTATAAAAAAGTGAAACTTTTTAAAGGAATTTTAGCTAATTCGACAGAAGAAATACAGCTGAAGTTTGAAAAAGTATAAGCAAAATATACTGACATTCAAAATGAAGGTAGATTTTTTCACCTAACTTTGATTTTTTTTTAATTCTATTTTTGTAGATGGGGTCTGCATGGCTCAGTCTTTTTAGATTCTGTGCTCTTAACTGACAGATACAGATTTAATTTAATTTACTTTAGCATTGTTATTTACAACAGAGCCTTCAAAGTAAATGTGTTCAATTGATTCTAAATATAGACCATCTCCTTTATCACTAGTTTTGCTTTGCTCTCTTGGCAAGCCTCATGAATATAAGGTAGCTAGATATATGTAAAATCTGAGATGGTTTAATTACAATAACTGAAGATACAACCCTAGAGAAGATCCAAGAGCTATATATGTAAACATGGCCATAATCTCACATATATTTAATTAGATCTGGATTCAAACAAGCCAACTATAAAAAATACCTTTGAGCCATGAATATTATAATGCAATGGAAGAAATGACTTATAGCTCTGAGAAAATTTCTAAAACCTGAAAGTATTCTCCAACAGTCAAAACTATATATGGATAAAGTATTAAATTAAAACATATGTTCTTTATCTCATAATTCCTGAATAATTTTAGCTACTTACAAGTTATTTGGAGATTAGGTACTTTACAGAATTAGAAAGGGATCAGATAAGAAATAGGATTATAAAGTAAATATAATTGGATTATCCTTTCTATTCCACTGGCTTATAGTAATACTAACCAAAGTCTATTTTTTCAGTTCTAAAGTATGCCCCACGATTATAGAAAATACCCTAAAAAGCATGAAATGTATGAGAAATGGAGGGGCATAGCTAAAAGGAGTATATGATATAGGGATATTGTGGGATATGATATAGGCACATAAAATAGAGCTTCTGCCATCAAAGCATTTCAAATATAACAAAGGAAATAAAACTAAGATATCAAACACAAAATGGGAAGCCCATTGACCACATGTAGAACAGGAACTAAGAGCAGCACGACCAGTGTAACGCTGAGCACTCATGACATGTTGGTGGGCGGACAGGAGCAGTGGTGTGCTCTAGGCAGAAGGAACAACAGCAAAAGCACACAAATGTCAAAGAGCATGCGAGGTGAGGAAACTTGTATTAATAAAACTGCCCTGCACTCCAGAGCTAGCTGAGTGCTTTCACATAATCGTCCTACTTCATGGTCATAAAAAACTTTGTGAGATAGATCCTTATTCACATTTAAACATGAAAAAAACTGAGGCACTAATAAATGAGAGCGATTTATCCAACATCACTTAGCTGGTAACCAGGACTTGAACACAGGTCCTTGGATTACAAAGTCCTATATTCTTGCTAAACCCTACCAGCAAAGAGACTGACTTAGATGATGTAAAGTTTAAGAAGACTAAAATTTTTGCACACTTTAAAAGCAAGATAACATTTTGAAAATTACTCATTTGTTCTCTCTTGCCTTTTAGCAAAAAAGTGTTCATCAGCCTTAAAAAAAGAGATTATGGAAATGCTACAAAAAAGATGGAAAATCACTTCTGACTTACAAAACTTGATCATTCAACAAGACTATAACTTTGCTAGTCATCCTATTGTCTAAAGAGAATTTTACAAATTGCTTTATTCTTTCCTCCCCCCGCCCCCACCACTTCCTTTTATTCAAGGACCTAATGCAGCTCATTATTTCTCCTCCAGTGTAGAAAAGACACCTCTTCCAGCTATGATAGCAGAGTCACAGGGCTAGCTAAAAGGAACATATGATATAGAGATATGTGGGATATGAAACAGATAGATTACAGGAGGAAACAGATTGTCAGGAGGCCAGACCAACTTCCCCTGTTCACACTTTTGTCCTGAGAGGAAATGAATTCAGTGAGTGAGGAGTGACGTGGAAGGCAGAAGGGGGCTCTTGGCCCTACTCCCTATTTAAGACCCTGGGAAGGACGCCATCTTTGGTTCTACTTGTGATGTGCTAGACACAGAAGTACCTGTGACTTAGGCTGGCACTGACCCAGGGGGTCATCTGGCAGAAAGAAAGGGTTCTATAGCAAGCGCTGCAGAGCAGGTATGCCAGGGACAACCAAGAATCTCAACCAGACCTCATGAGCATGTAGCAACAGCAGGATGCAGGGTGAAGTAAATAAAATAAAAGACATGGCCTGAACCACAAGAACGGGCCCCACATTCACTGGTTGCTGACTTGGGACTCAGCGGTCAACAGAGTATCAGGCATCAAGTAGAAAAGGGGCATCACCCAGGAGACAAAGGTACTGAAAAGAAGAATAGACACTGGTAGGTGGGAGCACCTTGCTTCCCCAGAAAGAAAAGGTCACAAAAGGCACATCTCTTCCCTTAGATGCCCAGAGGGTGGTAGGTTACCTACCAGAACCAAGCATTTTTATCCAGGAGAGTCAGAACAACAAAGAGACTATTCAAATTATCACATCAGATTTAATACATTTTCTCTACTAATTAGAAGGTGGGATTCATGAAGACAACTAGAGAAGCTATAAAATGAAAGAAAATATTTTCGTGAATTAAATCCTTCAACCCTACTACATAGGGCAGAATAGTTGCTTTATATGGAGCACAACAAAGAGTCATAGTATTTTCTCAAAAGAGGTGTGAACAAGACAAAAGCTCTATAGAAACTGTATGTGGTACAGGGATGAATCAATGCCTCACAACTAGTTCAGTATTGCACCAGAAATGGCTGAAATAATCATTCAGACTATTTCAATTCTAAAACAAAGAGGGGAAAAAAATCCTTCCAGGAGCAAAGAAGAAAAAAATAGTATACTTTTAGAAAAGCAAAACCTCAAACAATGCAACTTTGGACTACTGAGAAACGATGACAGATGGCCCTATTATGTATATACTAGAAATAGGATTGTTCTTTTTCAGGAAAGGCTTTGAGAGTTGAGGCTAAAACAGTAACAGCCTGTGCACGGCCATGTGTAGTATGCCAGTAAACATCAGATGTCCCTACAAACTCAAGTGTTTACAATAATGGGGAAGGAACGGCTGAAAGTCTTATGTGAACACAAATGTAAATCAAAACATTCCTAAACTTACTATGCATTTTCTAACCATTTTTATGTCTATTACAATATATGATACGGACCATGTTCTAGCAAACCAAATAGTTCCTTTTAAATTGGCAGTGTACAGTAGAGCCTGATGATGATGCACAACATATTCCTTAGTAACACAAACTGATCTTGATGGGGTCACATAGTTGCCTGGAATAAACTTTACATTTCCTCGGCCTTACTTTCAGCAAGTATGGCCAAATGACAAAGTATTGGTCAATGAAACAAAAGCAGAAGTGTCACATGGAAACATCTAGGAATTTTCTATGAAAAACAGCTCTCACCCCTTCTTCCTTCTTTCTTCCTTTTCTACTGACTGGGAAGCTCAACTGATGGATAAAGCCATCTTGGACCACAAGACAGCACCTTAAGGCTGCAGAAACCAGACAAAAAGCACCTGGGTTGCTGCTGATGGTGCTGTTAACCAATATTTGTACAGCCTTAGCCAGCCTGGGACTGCCTCTTGCTGGACTTCTTTTACACGAGAGAGAAGTAAATTTCATTCTCTTGAAGTCACTATTGTCTTAATTTGCAGAACAGGATTATTATTAATTGATTCAAATCCTAAACATAATACAATGTTTTCCAGCAAACTTGCTGCAAGCTCTCTGACATGAAAAATTTCCTAGGAAAGAAAGATACCATTTACAAACTACAAAGTAAAGAATTTAGTATAATCAAGCCAATACAACTGTAGCAGAAATTATGACTTTTCCCCATATCCACATATCCTTCTCTCTCAAAGAAACAGATTTCTTAATTTTTAACTATGTGCATGGTCACCAGGAATAAATATTCATTTTGCAGTCTTCCTGGAGTTAGCTATGACTATGGTCTGGCTAAGTTCTGGCCGATGATTTGTGAACAGAAGTGACTGTGCTTCTTCTGGGGAGTGTCCTTAAAGAAAAAGGCAGTGCCTTTTTCTGTACTTTCTGAGTCCACATGGCTGGAATACAGAAGTGGGGGCCAAACATCTAAGAACTATGTGAGGGTAACAACCTACAATGGCAAAGTGATATTGCAAAAGAAACCTTGATCCTTGTTCTAGTTACTATGCAACAAACCACCCCAAAACCTAACTGTGTAAAACCATCGTTTTATTATGCTCATAAATTCTATAAGTCAGAAATTCCAACTGGGTACAAGGAAAGGACAGCTTATTCCAAGACATCTGGGCCTCATCTGGCTTGACAGTTAGAGGTTGGAATCATCTAAAGGTACTTTCACTCATATGCCTGTTGACTGACACTAGCTATTATCTGGGACTTTATTTGGGAGAGTCAGCCAGATCACTCACGGGTAACCTTTACATGTGGCCTGACAGAATGGTGATTTGAGGATACTCAAACTTCTTTTGCAGCAATTTGGGGTTCCAAAAGCAAGGTCCCGGTGAACATGGCAGAAGCTGAATCATTTTTCCTAACCTAATGTGGGAAGTCACGTAGCATTACTAACCATACATGCTTCTGGTTACCACTAAGCCAGGAGCTCAACCAGATTCAAGGGGAGAAGACAAAGACTGACTTTTCAATAGGAAAAGCAGCAAAGAAATTACACACATGTTTTAAAACAACCACAGTCTGGGACCCTGAGCATCATACCAGCCCTGACTGAACTCATGGAACTGAGCTGCATCTTAGACTCTCCACCTCTGGACTGCTACCTGAGAGGAAATGAAAATGATCATTTTAAGCCACTGTTATGGTGAGTCTCTGTAGAAAATTTTTTTAAATACTTAGGCGTCCCAATATTTTTTAAATAATAAAAACACAAGTAGCAACAATGACCATCTCAAGAAACTAATTTGATAACTACTATAATAACCTTGTAGTTATAATTTATTTTATATTATTAGCTGATGACATATTGTCTTCATTCAAAATTACCAGAATTTCAGAATATCAGAATATCAGAAACCCCTAACACAGTTCAATCGTTTTGTCCTTTGTACACTGCCAATTTCCCTTCCTGGTTTAGTGTACTAAAGGGTTCCTGAGCCCAGACAATAAAGATGCTGACATAGTCAAGAAAGTGCAGCCTAAAAAACAAAGAGCTCCAGATGCACTGTGTGCATGAGCCCTAAAGCTGCTCCCATCACGGCTGCTCCCCCAAAGGTTCAACTCTAGGCCAAGTAAAGCCCTCATTCCACCTGCCCTTCCTGTCATCTATTTATAACTAAGCAAAATAAATCCTTGAAGAATCTATTAGTTTCTCAGAACCATTTCATAGTCTAATCATTTAAATGTCCTGGATATATCATTATCTGTATATTTTTTTAATTAATGGACAGTGGGATTTTTACCTCCTCTTACTCACCCAAAATGAAGCATGTAAAAGAATCATTGGTTTCTCCATGTCCCATCAAAACAGAAAGCACACTTTGAGAGTGTACTATTTTAATAGAAAATTGTGAAAGTCTGAACATGTCAAATTACATTTAAAATCACATATTTTACTTTGAAATATGTGTCTAGAGGAGAATACTTTAATAGCAAAATCTATGAATGTAGAATTCAGAAAAATAAGGGCTTTTGAAACAGATTAAAGGGAACTCACTTACTCTCCCTGAGCCTTAGTTAGCACAAGTCTATAAAATGGATCCGACTGCCAAGAAGTGCCATAAGGATTAAATACAGTACCTGGCACAGGGCAGATATTCAGTGTATGTTAGTTCCTCTTCAATTCAGGGGCTACTAACTCACTAAAAGACTGTGCATATCACTTAATCTCTTCACAGTTTTTTTTTCCAGTTCACAAAACATCCAAAAGGTAAAAAAACCATGCTGGCGTTTTAACAAACAGAGAATATAGACAATATTTACATAAACCGAAAAACCACAGATTCTCTTTGATAGATTGGCTTATAATTAAACCATTTCATGAGCTGCTGCTGCTGCTGGATGACACACAGAATATATCCCTAAGACAAAGCTAACAGATTTTTATTCTCTTCACTGTCTTTGTCAATCACAGTCGGGACCAATGGAATGCTATTTCATCTGCAGGTTGGCATGATCCGTGAAAGGTCCACGCCAGGACTTCCTTTCTGGAGCAGACCAATGACAGTATGGTGGTCAGGTAATGCCAGCAGTGCTTTTTCCAACAGGGCTCTGGGGTTCATCTTTCTCACAGGTTTCCACCTATATTTAGCAACTGAGATTAAGAGTTGTGTTTGTGACTGGGTGAATACAGTTGTAAGATAAGTAAGTTCCGGGGATGTAATATACAACATGACTATAGCTAACAATGCTGTTTTGTATATTTTAAAGTTGCTAAGAGAGTAGTTCTTAAAAGCTCTCATATAAGGAAAAAAATTATAACCGTGGGGTAAAGGATGTTAACTAGAATTATTGTGGTAATCGCTTCACAATATATACATATATCAAATCATTATGTGTACACCTTAAACTTATACAATGTTATATGTCAGTTATATCTCAATAAACAGGGGGAGAAAGTTGTGTTTGTGGTTTGGGAAAAATAAATTTATCACCTAATTTAAAGGAGACCTTGACTGAGAGATGGAATTCTAAATATTTAGCTCCCTAAGAAAAGCCTGAACGTTACTTTTTTAAAAGAACTTATTATTATGGAAAATTTCTAACAAAAATATCAAGAAGAGTATAATGAACTGCCAAATATCCATCACTCAGCTTCAACAATTATTAACTCACAACCTATTCCATCTATATCCCGACCCACTCTTTCTCACCATGAACTACTCTAAAGAAAATTTCAGCATGTCATTTTATCCATGAATATTTCAGCACATGTTTTTAAACAATACAAACTTCCTTAATATCATAAAATAAAGTATTCAAATTTTCCCAATAACCTGTTAATTTCTTTTTACATTGTCTTTGTTCGATTCAGGATCCCAATGAGTTTAATATAGTACAGCTGACTGACATATCCTTTTAGTCTTTTTCTGTGTATAAGTTTTCCTTCCTCCTCTTGCTCTATCTTCATTTCCTTCCATATTTTTGTTGAAGTAGCTGGATCATTTGTCCTGTGGTTTCCCTGTTTGAACTTTGGTGACTGCATTGCCATGGTGCCATTTAGCATGTCTCTAATGTTGCCTGTAAATTAAAAGTTAGATCTATATGATCGATAAGATTCAAAAACATAAAATACTGTTGTTTTTTTAAGTTAGCAGTCATTAATGATCACTGCCTAGATTACATTAGGTGTTGTAAAATAGTAGCACTCTAACTCTGTTATTCATTCTTCATTTAAAAGCTAAATTCTTTCCATCAAGGGATCCTTTCATTAAATATTTGTTTACCTTAAGGTGTAGGTACAGTTTATACAGTTAAATGCTTAATTCTTTCCCTTTATTTCAAGTTTCAAAATAATGAGTTGGTTCCCTAGACTCTTCCACAATTAGGTGGCAGAAAGACAAATAGGGGGAGGGAATGAAGGGGAATGCTTTATATTCTTGAATTTCTGCATTTTCATAAGCCATGTTTTGAGTTAGAGAAAACACAAGAAAAGTATAATAAGGAAGAAGATGCTCAGTTCTGAACATAGCAAGTTAAGTAGTTGGATATACTAATTTAAATTTCTCTTTTACATTTTAACTTTTTGCTTCTGGTATAAATTCTTTGACTTATAATGAGAAAATCTTTCTGGTAAACCAAATGCTAACTGCTAAAGGAAAACTTGAGGATACATGGAATAATGCTTTTGGCTTTTCTCTTCCCCTGTAAGTAGTAAGATATATGTGTGTGTGTTTCTCACACACACATACTATACACACACACACACACACACACACACACACATACAATATATATATGGAAAATATAAAAGTATAAATACGCGGTTTCATATGTTTTATGAGAAAAGATGGGAAGAATGCTAGTTTTCATGGTGAAAGGCAGAAAGAAAAAGAGGAAAACAACTTTGGATTGGTTTGCTTCTTACAACAAAGTTGTGTTGCTTTCATTACATAAAAGCTGATGATTGATTGATACCTACAATACAGAAGCTAAATGATGAAGGATTGGAGATTCCTTTTCTCCTGGATGCTGAAAGACCATCTATGACATGATATGCTACAGTGAAGAGATCAAGGAAGATTACAGTGCCTGTGTGGGCACTGCTGGTGGAATGATTGCTGAAATGTGACAAAAGACTACAAAATCATTTCATAAGCGAGGAGCAGGCAGCAGAAGGTAATTTGTAAGCTAACATCTTTTATTTTGCACAAGAGTAAGCCCTCAAAAGAAGAATTAACTCTCTTTTTAGGAAGACAACAGGCTCAATATACCTAAAAGGTATGCACCATAGCTTTGAATTTTTTCCATTTACTTTCTTAAATAATATTACAATGATTTAAAGTGTTTGGTATTTAAATAAAGGATTTTTTTTTAATTTTTAAAAAATAAAGCAATTATGGCTATTTATCTAAATGGCTCAGAAAGCTACCATAATGGTTTTGAATCACTGAAGGAGTTAGAGAAGGTTAAGGAAAAGACAAAAGGAAGCCAAAAGCCATGATACAAGAGAGATCTTATTAGCCCCTAGCCACATTCATGGCTCAGTATCTAGGAGGTGGAAAATGACTAAAGGCCACAGCCTTGAGATATTCCTTTCAGTTGTGAGAGAATGAATTCAAAGAGAACCTTACTCTAACAGAAAAAAAATGAAGTGAATATTAATTCTGAACCTTTATCAGGAAAATTTAAAATGAAAATGCACCACATGAACACTTTAAATGCAAATATAGCCTACAGAAATAGAATTCAGATATAGATTTATCTTAAATCTACCTACCAGGTAAATAAGTGTCAGGATAGTACAAATTATAACTATATTTCTAAGGGAAAAAAAAGAATCAAATAATTGTAATGATTCCAAGATGACTGATGAAATCAAAGGATGGTTCTCCTGCCTAAAGGAAGCACCATCTCAGATGCTATCTGTCACACCCTTCCTGCATCCGGATCTTTCCATAATAGCAACAGCCTAGAAGGACCAATCCTTCTGGAAGCTACAGAGATAACAGTAGGGGCCTGAGGACCAAACCACCCTTTTTCACAGAAAATAAAAATAGAAAAAAATGAAGATAGAAGTCAGTTACACAAGGCCACATAATGTAGAATTTCATTTACAAGAAACGTCCAGAATGAGTAAATCTATACAGACAGAAAGATTAGCCGTTGCCTAGGGCTGGGGCAGATGGAGAGGATAGGCAGTGACTGCTAAAGGGCATGCGGCTTCTTTTTAAGGGTGCTAAAAATATTCTAAATTCGATTACAAGGATAATTTCACAATTCTGTGAATATTCTAAAAACCACAAACTCATACACTTCAAATGGGTGAACTGTATGGTGTGTAAATTATATCTCAAAAAACTATGACAAATAAATAAATAAATAAGAAGCAGGGGCAGTTAGTCCTCTATAAACATGTTCTTTACAGAAATTGATATAGAATAATTTATGCATAAAATGAGATTTCAACTATAGATAAATGACACTTCCAAACAAGACTTCAGAAAAAGAACTTAATTGATGAGTTTAGTACATATAAAAAAGCCAACTCTGTTTTAATTTCTTATATAGGAAAAGTGACAGACTCATTTTTAAAATTCAAGGGGAGAATAACATTCCCTAAATTCCAGTAAAATTCATCATGATTTATGAAAATGTATAATCATTGTATATTACAAAGCTACTTATAAATACATTTATAATTTTTATGTTTTTAACTTTAAAAATAATTTCAGACTTACAAAAAAAGTCACAAAAATAATGCAAAGAATTCCCATATACCCTTCATCCACATTCTCCAAATGTTAAGATCTTTCTCCATCATAATATTAGCAACTCACTCCTCCTACCTAAAATGACATTAATGGAAGAAGCAAAAAAATAATTTAAAAAATAGAATAAATACTCCATTTCCATAAATCACAACCTTTCTTGGAAGCAGGGGGAGATTAAGAAGTTGACATGGTCCTTAATGATAATATACTCTTTTTATAGCTTCTCTCTAGCTAATTACTAAATGGAATTCCAACTGCACTTGTAGATCTAATATAGCATCAGATACTGATCAGCAGATGACTTGGAAGTGAGTATTGCAGTCTAAGGAATTAAATCTCACTGCTGCCTTACAGACTGCAGGCAAACATAATACTTGCTTGTTTTCATAATCACCCTGGCATTAAATGCCTCAAAGCATGCAAAATATAAGTGTATCAAATCAGTATACTATACATGTTAAACTTATACTTAATGTAAATTATATCTCAATAAAGCTGGAAAAATCATTTGTACAATGTTTTAAAAATATAGATGCTAGGCTTCACCCTCAAAGATTCATATAGGCTTGGAGTAGGGTCCTGGCATCTTAACCCCAGGTTAAAAACCTGTGAAAAAAATAAGGTTGAACTCTCATAACTGTCCTTAAACTTCCTTCTGACCACTCAGAAAATGATTAATTGGGCTTTTACTCACTGACATTTCAAATAAAAAAAACTCGACTTATAAACTTGAATACAGCTTTTGCTTTCAGCAATCATTAAGTATTATTTAATGTACCTTCACAGCTGAGCATCCAAACCCCAAAAGCAATTTCTATTAATTAATTAGTCTTCTGCCTAGTTATGGCACAGATATCAACTTTAAGCAATAGCGTGGAAATTTTAAAACAGACTCACATAACTTGAAAGTGCAAAGGGCTTCAGAAACCATCTTATGTGGCCTGCTTGCCTTCCCCCAATCCCAGCAAAGACTGACAAAGCAGAGGTGGGCTTTAAAAGCAGCTCCCCCAGACTCCTGCAGCAGAGCTGCTGTCAGTAAAGCTTGAATTGTGCCTCCACGTGCAATTAGTACTGCATAGCTTGCTTAATATTATTTGTGTTCTTCTGTCTCCCTCTCTTGATTATACTTCTTTAAAGACAGGAATCCTGCCTAAGTCCTTTGTATTCCCCTTCTTTCAGTGTCATTCACAATTTCATTTAAGAGTCACCCAATAAATGTCTACTTAACAAAACACTGTAAAATAGTTGCACAGTGATTTTGCCCTTACCTCTTTTTTACCTCTATAAATATTTTTAGGTAGAAACAAACATAAAAAACAGTGATTTTTCTTTGATTAGTTTATTGCATTGATTCAGCAAGTACTTATACCAACACTTACTATGTGCTGAGCCATGAGTAAAACACATTAATAAGAATAACATCTTTACAGAAACTAGTTCCTCCCTGTTTGTCCTTAGAGATTTGGCATCTGTGGCCACGTATTCTAATTTTCTCCTTACATATTCCAGAGATATTCATGTAAGCATTAATTTATGTCTCATTTTCCTGATCACTTACCTAATATGTTAAAGTGCTTCTTCTCTCTACCTGAATTAAGTCAACATATGCTAGCTTTTAGCAATGATTAATTAATTAGGGGAGAGAGAGAAAGCTAAAGGGTTCAACCTAGTAAACTACCATTTACCTCAAGAAATACTGGTCCAATGTCACAGGGAACTATAGTGCTATATCACCTATATTTTTTGCCATTTGAGGATGTACTTAGATTAAGTACACAATTATCTAAAGTTTGGAAATATTTCTGTTATCTAGTATAGAAGTTCCCCACTAATGTAACTGATCATTATAAATACTGATTAAAATAGTAATGTAAATTAACAGTAGTTAAAGTCCAATAAGAGCCTCTCTAGCCAAAGTCCTAGTACCCTTCCTCATAGCCAAAACCTTGTCCCAGAAAACACACACACACACACACACACACACACACACACACACACACACACACACAATACACAGAGTCCCCGATCCCTTAAAAAGAAACATCAGACCTGGTCTGACCACTTCTACCTAGACAGTAGCCCCTGTGAATGTCACTGCTCAGTTTTCCTGCGCCTCCCAGTGGCTAACCTAAAATATGCAAGTCACCAACAAGCAAAGCAACAAAACATTTTCTAAGACTATTTTTGGTCAAACCACTTTAATAGCAAATAATGTTTGCTATTAAGCTTTGCAAGCAGCATCTTCTTTACCTCTTTTGGTCGCTGTCAATATTCTAGAACTTGTGGTGCCCCTATCACATGTTTTGTGGCCTTCTATGTTCCCTCTGTACTACCGGCCTGGGATCCCCTAACTGCAGGGCCTAGTCTCTGTTTACAAATCCAGCTCTCTCATTACTCGTGATACAATTTGAGCACAATGACCTTATTTCATTTATCTCTGCAATCTCAGCAACAAGCGCACTGCCCAGCAGGAAAAAAATAAAAGAAAAAGACATTTTTCAAAAATGTGTGAAAAGAAGGAAGAAAATTAGGAAAGGAAAAGGGATTTAGAAAGGGCATTAGGATGGAAGGATGTTAGAAAGGCAGTAGGCATAGGCAAAAGACACTAAATTCAGACTCAGCGAATTTGTCTATGACTGCCTGCCACTAGCTAGCTACATGAGCAAGGACACTTAATTCCTTGGGCCCAGTTCTGTCATCTGAAAAATTACTGGACTGTCGTCCATGACCTCTGAGACTCTGTAACCTGTACGTTCTAATATCTTACTGTCTTACATAAACGTGCACCATGCTTGGGAAGGTCACAACAGGAAGCACCCATTTTCGGTGAGATTTTCAAAAACAAAACCTTGCCTCCTTTACTATTTTACATCTCTGCAGATGTCATTTTCCCCCTAATTTTATGTTCCCAAATACATTTTGTTTCACAATAGAGATGGACATTGAAATGCAATAACTTAGAACTTATGAGTGTTATACTCAAATCACCATTCTAAAACTATGGGAAGAAGTCACTGCAGGAAGAAGTTAGGCAGGAACTAGAACTACCAACAAAGAGAATGAATGTCAACCAACCATTTGGAAGAAATAATACAGAAAACATATGTATGCTAGGACATCATAACCGGGAAGGTTATTGAATAAAGGTATCTGCAGAAGTCAGGTACGCAGAAGAGATTTCAGGTGTGAGTCTTGAAGCTGAGGTGATCAGACATTGCAGAAAATAATCCACTTAAATAATGGAGATTTGGTGATCATGGAGAAGCATGAATTATGAGCTCTGACAGAGGTCCTGAGGTGCCGGTAGATGGATGCACCCAAGTTAAAGGAATTACTACTGTCCAGGAGTGAAGACCCGACAGCCTCCTCTTCAACCTTCCTAAGCATGAAAAAAATGCATCTCTCCTTTCAAGAAACACTTAAACTCTAAACATTTTAAAAACACATGACCAACATCTCCTCTCTGGACTTACTTAGCAAACTTGGTTTGGGGTTCACTGCATTTATATGAACTGCATGTGGGCAAACAAAATCTGAAGCTATTTGTCTGACTTAGCTATGCACATGCACAACTTAGCGTTCTTGCACTATGATTTCATGGGACCAAAAACCCAATTCATTCATGCTAACTGCAAGATGAACCTTGTTTCCCAAAGATTCATTAACAGAAGTGTGGCTGCACACTTTGTGAAAAATTACCTGTCTGAGACTTTAAGTCAAAGACAATTTACTTAATACAATGTCTATGATAAAGTATGAAAAACATTTTCTTTACAAAATAAAAGTATATGGGTATAATCACCCCATGATTCATGACACTTCGAAATCATGAATGTCACTGTGACTCACTGGCAACAAATTGTCTCTTATAATATTCATTCTTTCAACAACCACTTACTGAGTATTTATTACATGCCAGGTACTAACCAGGCTAAGTGCTGGATACAAAAGTGGGTAAAATAGGTCTGGCTTTAAAATTCTGGCTATCATGTTGTTTAGGAAAACAGAAATTCTGGCTTTCTAAAGCTTGCAGTCTCTCAAGCTACTCATAAATAACACACTAAGGAAAACCTATAATTATCACAAGCAGCTGCAGCTTGTCAGAAATCAATTAATTTTCTAAAACATAATCTTGGTTAAGTTTAAATTTTGACTTCATCTTATAAGGTTCTGAATTTCAGATCAGGTAATATCAAATGAATATGTACCCAGAATCCTTTCATACAACTAATGCCTTATCAAGTCACCAAATTATTCGTTCATTCATTTTTGAAAATTAATATTTACTGAAAACCTACTATGTTTTATAAACTTAAGACACATTGATCTACAAAACAAAGAGTCCTGTGTTTTGTAATTAAAATTCTAGCAGAAAGAGAAAGATGATAAGCAAGAACAATAAACACAAATAAGTATATAGGATTTTAAGTGATGATGGCTATGAAAAAAGTAGAGTATGCTAAGAAAATAAGAGTGTGCAGGCTGAGAGAGATGAGGGAGGCAAGCTGGAATTTCAAATAAAATGATTAAAGAGTCCTCTTCATTGGAAAGGTAGCATTTGAATAAGACTTGAAAGAAATGGAGTTAACCATACACATATCTGGGAGAAAGACATTCAAGGCCGAGGCAAAGACATTGCTAAGGCCCTAAAACAGGGTATGCCTGGTGTGTTCAAGCAAGATTAAGGAGGCCATTGTGACTAGAAGGAAGAGACCGAGGGAGAGAATATTAAGAGATGAGATCAGAGAAGTAACAGAAGAGTAGGGTACTGAAGAAACACATTAAAAATTTCAAAGGCCTTCAATTTGAATCTCACTGAAGTGGAAAGCCATTAAAAGGATTTGGGACAGAAAAATAACAGATCTGACTTACATTTTAAAATATCACTATGGCTGCTATACTGAAAAAAAGATTCTAAAACAAAATTATTACCAAGTGCTTATTCCTGAGGTATGAAAAATTATTCCAACCCAAAAAAGCCAAGACAATACTGAAAAATAGCAAAGTTAGATAACTGACACTGACTGACTTCAAGGCTTATTACCAAGTAATTTAGTAATCTAGACAGTGTGGTATTGGTGAAAGAACAGAAAAATAGATCAATGGAACAGAACAGAGAGCCCAAAAATAAACTGACACAAATAAAATCAACTGATCTTTGACAAAAAAGCAGAAGCAATTCAACAGAGAAAGGGTAATCTTTTCAATAAATGGTGCTAGAACAACTAGACATCCATATGAAAAAAAAAAAAAACAAATCTAGGCACAGATCTTACACAAAAATTAACTCAAAATGGATCACAGACCTAAATGTAAAATGCAAAACTATGAAACTTCTGCAAGATAACATAGGAGAAAATCAAATTGACCCTGGATTTGATGATGACTTTTTAAATATAATACCAAAAACATGATCCATGAAAGAGAAAAGTAATAAGCTAGACTTCATTAAAATTAAAAATTTCTGCTCTGCAAAATCCACTCTTAAGAGAATAAAAAGGCAAGCCACAGACTGAGAGAAAATATTTGCATCTGAAAACGGACTATTATCAAAAATATAGAAAGAACTCTTAAAACACAACAAGGAAACAAACAACCCAATTAAAAAAGTGGGCAAAAGATTTGAACAGATACCTCACCAAAAGAGATACACAAATAGAAAATAAGCATATGAAAAGATATTCCACATCATATGTAATTTGGAAATTGCAAATTAAAATAACAATGAAATATCACTACGACAATAAAATACACCATTCGAATGGCTAAAATCTAAAATGCTTGACAACACCAGCCCTTGACAAGGATGTGGAACAAGAGAAACTCATTCACTGTTGAGAGAAATGGAAAACAGCACCACCACTTTGAAAGACAGTTCAGTAGTTTCTTACAAAGTTAAATGTAGTCTTACCCAAAAATCCAATAATCACACTCAGGTATTTACTCAAATGAACTGAAAACTTATGTCAAGACAATCTGTGCATGAATGTTTATAGTAGCTTTATTCAAATTGACAAAAATTGAAAGCAACCAAGAAGTCCTTCAATAGGTGAGTGGATAAACTGTAGTACATCCATACAATGAAATTCACCAATAAGAATAAATAAGCTATCAAGCCACAAAATGATACAGAAGAACCGTAATAGTATACTGCTAAGTGAAAGAAGCCATTCTGAAAAAGTTATATACTGTATGATTCGACTATAGGACATACTGGAAAAGGCAAAACCATAGAGATGGCAAAAGATCAGTGGTTTCCTGGATTTGGGGTGGGAAGATGAGAAAAACAAACAGGTAAAACATAGAGGATTTTTAGGAGAGTAAAATTCATCTGTATTATACTACAATGGTAGATAAAAGACATGCATTTGTCAAAGAACTATTATACCCCAATAACTCTACATACCCATAGAACTATAATACCTTAATGTAAACTACGAATTTTGGTTAATAACAAAATGCCAATATTGGTTTCTCAATTATATTCAATGTACTATATTAACACAAAATGTTAATAAGAAAAACTGTGAGGAAATGGAGAGTCTATGGGAACTCTTCACTTTCTGCACAATTTTGCTGTAAACCTAAAACTTCTCTAAAAGTCTTTTAATAAAAAAAAAATATTCCTATCTTCAAAAAGGTTATACTTGTATTACTTTTTCACTCATATCTTACCTTCTTCCAAAATGGAGTTAAGATGACATGTAGAAAAAAAAAGTAGTAAAAGTAGAAATAACATATCAAAAACCATGTGTAAAGAAAGTGATACAACCATAACAAAAATTTAAGCTTAAAAGAGTTACTTTTCAACATTCTTTTGCTGATTTCCTGTCTAGTCTCATTACCGTAGGCCCTTATCTGCAGGTTCCATAGCTGATGGAAAGTCTTTAGGAAAAAAACTGTTATAAAGTTAAGCCTACGGTGGTTGCAACTATACTGAATACATACAAACTTTTCTTGTCATTATTCCCTAAACCATACAGTACAACAAATATTATATAGCAATTACATTGTATTCGGTATCTTATGTAATCTAGATATTATTTAAAGTATACGGGAGATGTACATAGGTTATGTGCAAATAGGGACTAGAAAAGGGATTTGAGCATCCTTGGATTTTAATATCAGAAGTAGGTCCTGGAACCTGTGCCCAGGAGATGTGGAGGGACAACTGCATATTCTCACTTTGCTCCATGAACCTGCTCTTCATAGCAGCTACTCCAATTATAATTTTACAGATATGTGTGTGATGATTTCATCAATGTATGCCCCCCACACATTAGAATCCTTAAAAGCAGATAAAGGAGTTTAATGATACAGTAGTAACTAGGAAACCATAAATTGGTAAGGGAACTGAGGTACAGAGAAGTTAAATAACAAAAGGTCTCCCTTTAAAAATGGCACAGGCAGGATTTCAACATCTGGTCTGTCTGACTCCAAGGCCTCACAGTCTTGGCATTACACCATAAAGTATTATTTTATTTTTGTACTGTATGTTATCTGCAAGCTGTCAAAGTTAGTGATTCAATAAACGTGACTTCATGGTTAGGCTGGAAATCAACTTAAGCAAAAAAGATCGTACTTGCTCCTAATTTTAAACACTGTAAATAAATTAAAATCCAGACTATGAGATACCCTGTTTTATTCCATACATCTGCCCAGAGCTGGGAGCTCAGGTCCACTACTCAGAGAACGTAACTCTGCCACACTCAAGTTATTCAGGTCCTGCAAAGTAACAGCGTTTCCAAAGATGAACTAGAATTTTTCCCAAATTAGTCTGTGCTACACCCTTAAAATGTGACTCTCTCAGTAAAATTTCCTGTCTTTAAAAATGTAAACAAAGAAATAACCAGCCAGGCACCTAAATTATCAAGGGGTAAGGTAGGAGTAGAGAAAGGGAAAACTATATTTATAAAAGTATCTCTTCTGGACAATATATACACAGTCTTAGAACTACCACATCCCAGAATAACTTATCTGGAAAATAACTCTGACCATAAAATTATCAGGAGATATCTTAACTACATTCCTGCTAGATAACAGAGTCTCTTCAAAAGGGTGTAGAATGATAAACATTACCTAAGGAAACTGAGTATTACTTTAGAAGTTCATAAATTCTTTTACATAGGGCCCCCAACTTAGGCTAATGCTAATCCTCACGCTGGTATGTGACTAAAATTGTCTGCAAAGAGCAGTTGTCCAACTGACATTCTGGCTCTGTCTGTAATGTAATAGTTAAAGAATGTGGTGTCATTTAAGGAGACATTATAATTTCCTGTGTTGAATGCAGAGTATTCAAATGTTTATAAAACATTAAACTATAAAATTAATATTTCTAACAATTCTAAAGGTATAAATAGACATCAAATAAGTGCGCAAACCTTGGGTCAAAGTATTCAAGTATATGTTTTGTTTCTAAGTATTTATGGGCAAAATGCTGAGGCTCTATTTTTCTATCCAAAAAACACTATTTGCCATGAACACAAACTGCGCATACAGAAGAGCAAAGTGAATCACAACTACAAAGTAATCACAACTACAAAATTGCATCAAACACTAGGAGTCATTAACAGTTTTTGAATCATAGGTCATATCAAGAATCAGATGGATTTCTTTAAAATGTATATAGTACATGAACATGAATGCAAATTTTTACCTACAAATTTAGGGAGTACCTACCTGACCTTTAACCTCAGCTTACAAACTTCTAACCCGGGGGAAAAAATCTACTGCAAGATTTTATCACTAAACTTGTGCTCTGACCTGTAAGACGCTTTTTGTGTAGTGACTTACACATAAACTGTTAAAACTCCAGTGAGAAACCCTAATCTAACCATAAAAAAAAAATCAGACAAACCCAAATTGAAAGACATTCTACAAAATACCCAACCAGTTCTCCTCAAAACTGTCAAGGTCATCAAAAACAAGGAAAGTTTAAGAAAATGTCATAGACCAGAGGAGACTTAAGAGACGTCACAACTAAATGTAATGTGGCATCTTAAATAAGATCGTGAAACAGAAAATGGATGTTAAGGAAAAAATTAACAAAATCCAAGTCAAATATGGAGTTTAATTAAAGGTACTGTACCAAAGTTGGTCCATTAATTGTGACAAATGTACGTACTACTGTAAGGTATTAACAATAGAGAACACTAGTCATAGGGTATTCAGGAACTATCTGCACCATCTGCAACTTTTCTGCACATTCAAAACTATCCTAAAAATAAAAAAGTTCATTTAAATTTTTTAAAAATTTAAAAGGGGTTATATATTTCAAAACATTTTCTGAGTAACAAAAGAAAACTCCAAACTTAAGCTGTATACTAAAAATATTTTTAAAATTTTTTTAAAAAGACAAATGCTATACCTAAATTACCTGTTTTTATTTTTAAAATCTTTAAAAATTTCTTGCTCACTAAACCTCCTTTATCACATCTAGAGATTTTATTTTCAATAGCATTACAAAACCAAATTATTTAAAACAACGGTCAAATCAAAACTTGAAAGTCTTCTACATACTACGGAGAAAGTGAATTTTGAGGAGACAGACATGTGACAGCTTAATTTGAAATTTTAACATTTAACATAGTGGAGTACAAATACAGATACTGTTTGGGTGCTCTGACAGGGCCCATTATGCTTTACAAATTAATTTACTAGAAATTAAGAATGAATAATGCTCACCTTCATGCAAAGATGAAAACGTTTGTCTTTATTGCTGATTGTTCTTTACTTGGCAATGGCTCCTAATACTTTACTTGAATTAACCTTGGTTTCTCTACACAAATAATAAATGACATGTAATTGAACTCAGAAATGCAAGGCATAAAGAAGTGCAAGGCATTTGTGTCTTAAGGAGAGCCAACAATTAGGAAGCCCTGTTTCCTGCCCAAACTCAGAACCAATTGAGAAATGAGATAAAATAGACAAAAGACAAGTTAAGAGAAATAATTTAGATAGAAGAGAAATAAGAAGGCAAACAGAAAACCAAACTGCCACGTTTACTACCAAAGAAACTTACGTTGGAAACATTACTTACTACAGACAAGGAAGTGGTTTACAAACATTGAACCCCATAATTGAACACTTATCCTCTCAGTCACAGGCAGTATGGTGCACTGGGGGTGGGACGGTCTGTCCCTGTAGAACTCACAGCATGGTAGAACAGGCTAAGCTACGAATAGCTTATTCATAGGAGACACAGGAAAAAGCGGTGGGCCACATATGCCCACTTTCTCATTTCAGAATCATCAGTCAGATCAAGACCTTTATTCCCCCTGAAAGGGGATGGGAAGGCGTATGTGCTACACTAATGGAATCTCCACCACAGGAAGCAAAACACTGGGGATAAGGAAGAAGCACTTCCCCCACAATGGCACAGCGAAACAATCACCATTTATTTCGTTGCTTAATACAGGTATTATAAAGAATATTCTTAAATATAAAAGAAAGTCTATCAATTTAAACATGCATATTCCTTGGCTCTATAACTTCAATGTTGAAAATTTATTCTCAGGCATAAGGATGTTCAAACTATCAGAGCATGAAATGGTAGAACAGACTGCACATCTGGGCATGTAACAGTGAAAATTGCCTAAAGTACATGAGCCTAGAATCAATAATATTCTATTCACAAAAATTAAGTATGTGTCTATTATCATCTCTGCTTTTATTTCAGATGAGTAAACTGATGCTGAGCGGGATAAAATAATTTAACCAAGGCCATTTAAACTGAGACTTGATGTGGAAGTTCAGAATCTCTAAAACAAACTAGAGTAAATGTTTTGCATTCCTAGACACTGTACAAAATGTTACAAAATAGCTGTTATGAAGTACTTTATCATCTAAAACTGACCCCAATTCTCACCAGGGCAAGGGAAATATGAAACACTGTAACATACATCACAAAAGACATCTGGATTTTCATCACTTCAGAATTAAAATCAAACCTTATAGAGAAGCACACTAATTACCCATAGATATTTCTTGAACATCACATTTGGGAATTCCTAATGACCAAATAAATGCCAGATTGTGTTTAAAAGAAACACGGCTATTAAGAGATTCTAACATGGAATAATTTAATACTTTTCTCTGTAAAAGTGAGTACTGTGATGTTAACTTGATAAAATGAATACTGGGAAAGAAGATATAATTTTCATAAACTATATACTCTCTTAAAAATCAGACTCTGAAAAGCATTTGAATTTAGTTATGACAATTATGAAAAAAATGGTCCATTAAGTTCTTCCTTATCAAATATTTGGGGGAGAAAAAGCTTATGAAATACTTAATTGTACAAGTTAAACTGCTATTATACTTAATTGTGTATGATATAGCTTCTGAAAACAGGACTAAGATAATTTGCATAATCAAGAGAAACCCTGTTACAGTGGCTATAGTATAATTTGTACAGTTAAGAAACTTGAGTTCTGTCATTTATACTTGGAACCTACATTTTTTCAAGCATTAACAGTCAAGGTATTTTTTTAATGTCAAGATATATTTCTGCAACACTCAATTCCAATGAAATGATGGATGCACCATAATTTATTCAACAAATTCGCAAACACTGAGAAATAATATTGCTTCCAACTTTTCATTATTATTGTAAATAGTACTGTAACCAATACCCTTGTTAAACCTTCGTGCATACGTATCTTTTCCTTGTAATATACTCTTAAAAGTGAAACTTCACAGTCAACATGAATGTATAATTTGTCCTGCAGAAACACTATCATTTTCAGTCAGCAAAAATACTGTTGGAAATAGCACAATATGAAATACATGTCTATACTAATTTGTAAATATTTGTATTTTATAACCCTACACACACAACCCTCTATTAGGCAAACAGTATCTTTTAAAATACTGTGCTTATTTTTAAATGTTTTTAATAATGTAAAAACATATAACATAAAATTTACCATCTTAACTATTTTTAAATATACAGTTCATTGGTGTTAAGTATATTCAGATTGTTGTGCAACCAATTTCCAGAACTTTTCATCTTGCAAAATTGCTTCTCCTTTCCTGACCCCCCACTTCCTTCTTCTGCACCCCCATACCCTTTCCCTGGCAATCATCATTATTCTTTTTGTTTCTATAAATTTGACTACTCTAGATACCACATATAAGTGGAATCATACAGTATTTGTCTTTTTGTGACTACCTTATTTCACTTAGCATAAGGTCTTCAAGGTCCATCCATGTTGTAGCATGTGTCAGAATTTTCTTCCCATTAAGGCTCAGTAATATTCCAGCATTATTAGTTAGAAAAAAAAAAAAAGAAGTTAGAAAAAAGTTTTTTTTGTCCAATTCTCTAAGATTTCTCATTTATAGTTATTAACTACTATAAGGGAGAGTAGGTGTTATGATGCCCATTTTACAAAACAGAAAACTGAAACTCGGGCTACATTGGTAATTTACTCAATGTCACAAAGTTTGAATGAGTCAAGCCAAATTTAGAACTTAAGTTCACTGTAAGATTTAAAGATTACGTTCTCTTCACTTTTATGCTACATTTTGCCATTTCTCTTATTAATTTTCAGTCACTATCACCTATGGCAGATAAAAACCACTATTCTCAGAACATCAAGGCAACATACTTTGGGCACTTTCCCTTCTCACTCAAAAATCTACAAAGAAGACACATCTTTTTCCTCCTTTGCGGCTCACTCTAAGAATGTCATTAGTAACTAAATATACCTTCCCTGTGTATTGACTTTCACTTGTTCAAAAAGAGACTATAGTTTCCTAGTTGGCAAGCTATTTTCTAAATTACTCATGAGCTTAAAACACATCATTAACCACACTTCTGGGTTGAGGAATCTACAATATACTAAAAAATAAATAAATAAACCCAGGTTGTACTAGTCCATCAAACCTAAAAGTGTTCTATGATAGTAGTGATCAAAGAAAAGAAAGCAGCCAGATGCTTTCAACAAAAAAAGTCCCTGTGGCCCTGCCCTTGGCCAACGGTATCAAAGATAATTTGATCAGGAGCTGCCCAACAAGAATGCTACTACTTATTAGAAGAAAATATTTAACCTAATAAATTCCTCCACACTTGGGAAGACTGAAGGTGAAAGAATTGAAACACTGGCGTGAAAACAATGCCAATCAGGTCCAAAGAGAGCAGGTGGACAGAAATAGCCAATGCCAAAAGGTGCCTTAGGTCCAGGCCCCTGTACAGCCTTTTATTCTTTTACCTTTCTCAGTAGCCTATGTGAACCTCTGAACCTTGAAACCAAATAAGACTGGTATGGAAATGAGTGTAGTAACTGAGAAACTATTTTGTATATATTGAATGAAATAACAATTGGATAAATATATTAATGTTTTGGGGAACCAGGAGGGATAGAATGAGAAAAGATAAAGATGAATCCCATGATATCAGATTTGAATAGGGAATATCAGAAATAAACTTAGGATTTACAAAATCCATATCTATTTCCCAGCTACTTCAATTAAAAGGGCCTAGAAGCAGTGATTACCAGGTAGCTATAAGCACATTTAGGCCCAGATCTTGATCTGAATATGAATCCCTGCTGAAGTAAACTAGGACTCCTTAGAGAAATAACTGATTCCAGATCTGGGGCAGAGAAAGTGCAAACCAAGCTTGAAACATATTGTTGTGCCAGAAGGCAAAGAAATGCTTAAAGGTTAATAAGAACATGGTAAAAAGACATGGAAGCCAGCTTTATGTGGCTCCCACTAGCCAAGCTTGGAACACGTGAACAATCAAAAAGAATAGCAATGAAATGGATTCTAACATATTGATAAAAAAAAAATCTACGAGTCAAGGGTGATATCTTAAAAAAGAATAAGGAGGTAATGAAGGAAAGTTCTTCTATACAGAAGAATGCTCACCAATAAATGAGAAAGAAATGATCACCATTTATACAATTAAGTAATTGAATCAAGCAAAGATGAAAGAATAATTATCAGTGGGTAAAAGGCTATAGGGGAACAAGACATGCACAAACTACTCACAGAGAACACATTAATTACAAGAAAAAAAGTACCCAAAAATGTACTTTTACAAAGGAGAGATCTAGCAGATACCACCTTAAGTGATCAGAGTTAACACACCATTAATGGAATACACTGACATGTGCCTCCTGACATGATGCAATAGGCAATCACCTCAGCAACATTTTTGCCTAAAAATGGTTTAACCTAAATCCAATCATGAGAAAATAATTTAAGAAATCCAGATTGTGGAACAGCCTGTAAGACAACTGGGGAAGAGGGGGCTTTTCTAGAATAAATGAGACTAAAGATATACACCACCCAAATGCAACCTATGGTGATCTTTATTTGGATATTGGAGTCCTACGGAGTGCTGGATAGTGGGGAAAGCTTGGGAAAATCAAGAAAGAACACGTATTGTATATTAGATGGTATTATAGAATTGTTTCTTAGGGATGAAAATGGTAACATGATTATGTAAGAGAATGTCCTTATTCTGAAGACATACATACTTAATGATTTGGGGACATAGTATTATAGTGTGTAAACTTAATTTTTAATGGTTTAGTAAAATTTAAAATATAGAGATGTAGCATAAAATGTTAACAATCAGTGAACCTGGTGAAGGGTATTCAGTGTTTATGTAACTAGTCTTTCAACTTTTCTACATATTCCAAGGTTTTCAAAATTAAACAATGGAAGAAAGCAAACTACCCACAGAGAATTCTAACAACACTGAGGTTCTGAGATAGATAAGAACACTGTATTTGAAAAGGAGACAAATATTTACCAAAAAAAAATAAAAGTAGTTTCTGGTTAGTGTAAACATTAAAAACCTGGCTTTCTCATAGTTTAGCAAATATATCCCAATTTCAGACCGGCTTTCTAAATTTAAGTGAATATGCAATGAAGAATGTACATATTGTTCCTCATATATAAGAAATAAGAATCAACTTATCAAAAAATAGTATTTTTATTAAGAGTCCCTTAAGATGCTAGATTATCAATTCCCTAAATAAAAAGGTCTTAAAATGAAAGATTACATTATAGAACTTATATTTTTAAAATATAATAAAAAATAGAAATGACAATTTCTAAATTTTCTTCGTGATATCTGGTTGAGGTATACACAGTATTGAGAAAACAGAATGTTTTAAATGCTAATATAGTCAGTGGTGAATTTAAGGAAAAAATTCAAGGTCTTTTGGTTGAAATCAACACAGTCAGTTTTTAGGATTTCTAAAGTAAACATTTTATTTTAATACCGGCTGTCAACCTGCATTGCAGTAGAAGAGTCTAAATAACTTTTCCAAATTTAACTTTCAGTTCAACTAATTGCAGCATGATCCACTATCAAAGAACACCAAGCATGAGCTATTGCCAGGTATCTGCAGACATTATACAGACCAAGTGATTAGACTAAAAATCGGGGTTGATGTGCAAAATTGAATCATGACAATCTGAGGACTTTCTCATCTCTTTTAATATTTCACATATCAATTATATTGTTTGGTTCTGATTAAATAGAGCAGATTGAAATCACAACTTACCTCTGCTCTCTCCTGAAAACATATTATATTGACAGAAATGGGATGTGTTTTTAGGATGCACCCTTACAAACAGGAGAATGAAGGAGGAGTTGTTAAGAACATTTGGAGTGAGAATCAAAAGAACAAGTGGTACCTGACCTAACAGACAGAGCTGAATCCTAAACCAGTAGTGAGGAAAGTTGAGAAAAGTAACTTGATTCACACCTTGAAATCCCCAAAATCTCCACCAGAAATCGATGGTACCAGGTAGCTCTGGAAGTTGAGGTGGGGCTGGGCCTTAAAACAAAATAACAAAGATTTGTCTCCCCCAAATGAGTTCCTAACCCTGGAAAGGCTTAAAGTAAATCCTCTAGAGAGAGTGAAACAGAGATAGCATCTCTAATCTGCAAAACAAGAGACACAGATGAGAAAGGCGGTTAGGCGTATATTCATACAGTAAAACTGAACCTTCTTCCACTATCTTCTGCCCGCTCAGCCTCTTAGCTGGAGTGCGTACAGAATTCTCTGAGGAATCTGACCAGTCCAAGAGAAAAGACCTAAAGGCACCAATAGCAAGGGTTCCCCTACTGCAGTGGCCCAGCCAGGTCACCCCACAGTAAAGGGTAAAGGTAACAAGCCCATCACACAGACAGTTTCCACTATAGGCTTTTTGAAAACATTAATAAGTAGGTAGCCAAGGAAGACTTCTGAGGAAAGCTTCTAATATGAAAAGAGGGCACTAAACAAAAGATAGACTTTTTAAAAGTAATTTAGAAGAATCAGAGCTGGGAAATGAGATAAAAACTTAACAAAAACTTATTAATATCCTTAGTGATGAGGAAAGATAATGTATCTATAAAATAAAGAATATTTATTTTTGAGGCTCTGCCAAGAAGTTCATGAAAAGGTGCTCAACGTCATTAATTATCAGGGAAATGCAGACCAAAACCAAAATGAGATATTATCTCACACCTGTTGGGATGGCTATTATCAAAAAAAAAAAAAAAAAAAAAAAAAAAGAGGTAAGTGTCAGCAGGGTTATGGGAAAAAAAAAGAACCCTTGTGCATTACTGGAGAGAATGTGAATTAGTAGAGCCATTATGGAAAAAAGTATTTTTTAAGTTTTTAACTTATTAATTTTAAAAATTTTTAATTAAAAATAGAACTACTATGTGATCCAGCAATTCTATTTCTGGTCATATATCTAAAGGAAATAAAAGCAGTACCTTTAAGAGAAATCTACACTCCAATGTTCACTGCAACATTAATCACAATAATCCAAGACATGGAACAAACCTTAGTGTCTGTGGATAGATGACTGGATAAAGACAATGTGTTGTGTATTTATACAGTGAAATATTATTAAGTCATGAGAAAGAAGGAAATCCTGCCATTTGTAACAACATGGATGAACCTCGAGGGCATTATGCTAAGTGAAATAAGTCAGACACAGAAAGACAAATGCTGTATGGTACCACTTATATGTGAAATCTAAAAATAACCTGAATTCATGAAAACAAAGAGTAGAGTGGTGGTCACTAGAAACTGGGAGATGAGGGGAAATAAGTATATTAGAATTACCTATGGAGCTGTTCAGAAATACCTATGTTTGGGCTCCACTCAAGACCAATTATTTCAAAGTGTCTAGTACTAGGATTTGGGCAAAGTCCCCAGATGATTCTAAAGTGTTATAAATATTGTGCTAAAAGTGTCCAAAAAGGGGAGGGAGAGAAGAAGGGAGGGAGGGAGGGAGGGAGGGAGGGAGGGAGAGAGAGAGAAAGAAGAGAGAACGACTTTGAGATTTCTTAACAGCATTAATGGATGTCCAAAAGACAACATACACTCACTTTTAAAATTGTGGGGGGAAAAAAACTTATTTTCAACCTAGATATTATCAATTAAGTATACACAATAAACATATTTCCAGAAAACTTATCTGAGATCTCACGAAATTTATCTCCCCTGCACCTTTCTTCAAGGTACTACCTGAGAAGATAGTTGACCAAAACGAGGTAGTACCAACGAAGAGGCATGCATGAGATCGGCAAACAGGGATCTGACACAGAGACAGGGACAGCGAAGGTGCCTCAGGGACAGATGGCAACCGATCCAGAATGGAACAGCTTGAAAGGTTCGGTGGGAATAGTGTCTGAAAAAATAAAACACCTGATGTGTTTGAATATATTGAGAGGAAATTTTCACTGGGGGACAATCTGAGCATGGAACTATGGTAAGTATATAGAAAACTAAGCGAAGAAGTAAGACAATTACTAACTCCAGAGAACATAAAAAGTATAAGAAAGGAAAAGTCATCATATTTCATTCCATGTGTCAACTGTGAATAGCATTTTCTAAATCATAATAATGGGAACACAGAACACTGATCTAGACAATGAATGACATAATTACACTGGGAGGACAACGGATGGGGAATGTGATATGTCTGATGGTAGAAGTGGGGTGGGTAGACTAAATGCTCGCCTTCCAGAGAAAGAATCCAATAGACAATGCATAAAACAGAAAATCAATAAGTCAACCTAAAACTGTTATTTAATGCTACAATTTAAATTCTGGAAAAAAATATGGAAACGACATAAGTGCTCATAGAAGGATAAAAGGATAAAGATGTAGTGTGTGTGTAACACACACACACACACACACACACACACACACACACACACAATAAATACTACTCAGTCACAAAAAAAAAAAAGAATAAAATCTGCCACATGGGACAACATGGAATGGACCTTAAGGGTATTACTAAATGCAGTAAGTCAAATAGAGAAAGACAAATACCATATGATTTCACTTATATGTGGAATCTAAAAAGCAAAATAAAACAACAGATAAAATAAAACCTAACTCACAGATATAGAAATAGATTGGTGGGTGAGAAAGGGAAGGGAGTAAGCGAAATGTGTGAAGGGAATCAAGAGGTTATAAAATAAATAAGGCATGGGGATGTAATGCACAAAAAAAAGTACTAGGGATATAATGTACATGATGACTATAGGTAACATGCTTATGGTATATAAAAAGTTAAGAGAGTAGAATCTAAGAGTTCTCATGACAAGAAATTTTTTTCTTTTATTTTATTATTTATTACTATTACCTATACAAGATGCTTGTGAACTAAACCTACTGTGGTAATCATTTCACAATATATGTAAGTCGGATCATCATGGTGTAAACCTTAAACTTATACAGTAATGTATGTCAATTATTTCTCAATTAAACAAACAAACAAACACACCAAAAAGTCTGAAGTACTTGTATGTCAATTATTTCTCAATTAAACAAACAAACAAACAAACACACACACCAAAAAGTCTGAAGTACTTGTCTCTAGGTACAAACAATGGTTGGGGGTGGGAGGAATGAGTAGTTATAGAAGGAACTGCTGATTTTTGTATTAAGCTTTGTAGAAGTATTTCACACTTAAACTATGCCCATGAACACTTTTGATAAAAATTTAAATTACAAAAAAAATAAGCATTCTATAAGCAGGGTAAATCTTCATCTATCCTAACAGGAATTGATAGAAAATGTCTACAGTTAGTATATTTTTTAAAAGAGCAATATGAACATTTTACCTACAGACATGGAAGTAACCACCAGAAAACTAAAACATGAATCCAAATAGCTTTTTAGGGATAGTTGGAAAAGGGAAGAAGTGGAGCTGAAACTACTAAACTACTACTTACCACTATAAATCTTTCTGCACTGTTTGATTTTTGTAACCACGTACATATAGTATAATATTTAAATAAAGTATTTAAAAGTTATTCATAGGCTTTTATTTTATAAAATTATTCACAGAAATCTTTTACTTGTCTTGCTTCTCTGCTTAGTTTTCTATGTACTTTTTTGATAATTTGCTTTATTTTTAAAGTTAGTTCTTGATACAATTCTAGTTCAGCTTTTTAACTGATGTAGTACAGTTGGTCCTTGAATAATGTTTCATTATAACACTGATGCGATGCTGTAGGAACTTAATTCTTGCTTATATCAATTAGCTTATAGTAAAAATGCTTTTGTTAGACATTATTTCACTTAAAGTTGCAGAACCTATCAGCAATGTTAAGTTGAGGACTTACTGTCCAATTAAACAATTATTTATTTATCCATTATACTACTGATCCTCATTTTGGATTATTTCCAAAATTTCTCTATTAAAAGTAACAGTATGATAAAAAACTCATTCACACATATGCAAGGTTTCATATATTCATTTGTTTTCAAACTTTTTGTCTTGTATTTCCCAAATAATGCTTAACTTCTTACACATTTTTTAAAAACTAAACTGTAGATTTTATTTGGATCTCACCTTTTTTTTAACATTAATGTCCTCTTTTTGTTCCTTGATTCCATCTAGTGTACAGCAATGCATTTATTTAGTTATCACATCTCCCCAATCTCAAAGACTATTTTTCACTTATACTCAGGAAAAACTTATTTAAGCAATGTCAATTGTTAAAGTTAAGCAAATCATTTTAACCTCTCCGAACCTCAGGTCCCTTTGCTGTAAAATGAGAAAATACCATTATTTGAAAATATCTAATAATACATTGATAGGAAATGACCCTATAAACTTTGTTTTCCATACTGGGAGTATGTATTTGCTTAATATATATTATTCACAGTCTAGACAAGGATCAAAACTGTCTTCTCATAAAACATCCAGAAGAGAATTAAAATCCTCCTCGCCCAGAATATACAACTTCATCTTTATAATTAAATGGAGTAACTGAAGACTCTCGACATGTTCGTATAAGACTTGTGTATAATAAAGTTTCTGAGAAACTCTAGGGGGAAAAGAACATAGTAATAAATCCAAAGAAATGATAATGTAAAACTTACTAAATGTTCTAACTTTACTGATACATATCACATAATAAATATTAAGGGAGAAACTAAAGCTGATTTATAATTTATATATATCTACTCCCATATCTACTCTTGATTATTTGTTTTTTCACTAATCTATTTACCAAATAATTAGAAAACAGGCTTGAAAGCTGTACATTATGAGTAGAATAAATTATGAATGAGATGACAATAAGAAATATACTGAAATGTTATAATGTAATTCTATAAATAATTAGAATTACATTTTCAGATCTCCATGGACAATGAGCAAAAATTTTCTTAACTTTATGGATTCAAGTACTGCTCATCTTAAAAATCTTGGGTAAAAGATTTAAGTCTATCTTTTATACTTGTTAACAAGAATAAACTCCTTAGCAAACATCACTTTAAACGAAGTATAGCATGTAAGATTTTAATAAATATTTTTGTTTAAGCTTTATACAATTGTTTTTTGACAAACTCAGAACATCCTAGAAGCATTCAACTCCTGAGAATTAGACGAAATATTGACCCTTTACTGCTAGCTAGAATCTAACAGAGCCTCAAGACAAAGACATCTTTTAGGACAAACATGAGCTCATGGGAACATACTAATTGATCTCATATAGCACATTGCCCTACTTTTTAGTAGCAAGACCTTTCCCTTGCTCTATACACATAACACCCATTGATATCCATGGGAGCCTGATGCAGGAAAGGAGCCTCTTGTAAAGGGAAAAATTTATGTCTGCTTTTGAATGCTGTTTGCCATCCGGCTCCTAGCCAATCGAATATAAACATCACCATTCATGAAGTGTTAAGATAATTCCTTGTCTTCAGTGAATTCCAGACTTTTGAAAGGTCAAAATTCAACTGGAAAAGAGGAAAATCATTGTACTTAAGAAGGCCCAGTACATAGAAAGAATATCACATAGTATAATACTGACAAATGGTCAAAAATATTCTACTGTAACTGACATGAAAATCTATGTAATGATAACTGCCATTTAGGGTATGTATTATGTGCTAAGCACTGAACGCTTTACATATATCATCCCATTTCATTCTCACAAAAATCCCATCAGTGGATATTATCCTTATTTTGTTGGTGAGGAAAGTGAAACTGAGAGGGGTAAATTGGAAGAGCCAAGACTATACAACTCTTTGTACTCTTAAAATACTATGGTACACCCACCAAGAACTCTAGAACTTGGACAATGACACTAGCTAAATATTTGGAAACAGCCTATTCCTTTAGAAATCATTTTTAAAATTTATGCTACAAAATTTTATTTGATACTTTGTTTTCTAGGGGAGGTTTTTGTTCCCCCTTATTCAATCTCTATAGTAGTGACACTACTGCTTAAAAACACCTTCAGTCTCCTAAGTGTTAAGGATACTGCAAAATAATAAATTATGTATAGCATAGTCTTGGACTAAACAATCTGAGTGCAAGCACCTTCTATTTAAGTTCACCATTGCCATTTTCTTTTGATATAATTATCAAACATTCACCAACCATTTTCCTGACGGTCAGAGGCAGAACTCCCTTTCTATGAGAAAGCTATGAGAATATGCTGTTCTATCTCCCACAGCCCCTAATATGAATCTTTCAAGCAGACCAAACTGGCTAGCAAATCAACACCCATCCTAACAGAGCAAGAGTTCAAAACACCGTTTAACAGTGTGGTGACCCAGACCTTTAGTATATTCCAAGATGGCATGGTCTTCTCGTTAAAGCTTTAAGACAACTCTCTAAGGTGCAGTGCCAAAAGAAGTGGTATGGTTCATGGCAAATCTGGACTTAACAGATACAACTTCTTTGTGACCCACTCTCCTAAAGTGAAAATCATGGTGCTAAAAACAAAGGCAACTATTCCACTACACAAATGCAAAAAGGACAGATGTGAAGGGCCTTGATCGCCTTTCACTGACCCGCCTAGTCTTAAATACCAGATAGTGACCAAATTCAGTCTTCCAAATTACATTGTAGCTGTTTTCTTTACTGCAAGGAACCTGAACATATCATTAAATCTCAGATTTCATTCATGAAATCAAGCTATCAAGATACAGGCTACACTGATGTGTATATATGGAATAATTAAGTAGCGAATATGCCAAAGGCTCTAACTACAATTACTTTTTACCTTTAAGACTGAATGGATGGCAATCAGACAGATCATCTGTGACTCTGCGATCTGAAGGATTTAGACAATTTATCTGAAGGATTTAGAAAATTTCCAAATTCTGAACACCAGGTTATTACAGTTACTTTGAACTTCAGTTCTGGGAAAAGGTGACATTAAATAAGATAAAAACAAATGTTAAAAAAGAACTTTAAGGTAGCTTTAATGTAATTACAGTCCTAGTTACACAGAGGTAAATGTTTTGGTTCCACTTAAATCTTTCATTAATATTCTAATTTAAAGAAAAGGAAGGAATGCAAAACATATATCAGTCTCTTTTGACAAATAAAATTTGAAAAGGTAAAATGCAGGTATTCCTGAAATTCTGTTGCAACAGTACATTTCTCAAGGACCATAAAACATAGAGACAGTGTCCCAGTGGCCACACTGAAGCAACTCCATGAAATACATTTTCACAGAGGAGGTAAACTCTGATCCTCCACAGATCTTGTTAGAGCAAGCCTTTTAATCTGGTGATAATTATTATCAGTGAGCATTTATTCATTAAAATTACTCAGATTATTTTTTAAGTGTTTAAAACAAGTTTCAAATAATTGAGAGAGTTTTTAAGCTAAGTTGATATATAATTCATAAATCATGTGTATCGTGCAGTTTCTAAGGAAACTGAATCATCTGAGGCTGGGGAAACAAAGTAGGAGCCAAGAGTTTTGATTTCCTATGTGGCTATTAGCAAATCAAATACCTTCCTTTTGACTCAATCAGTTTATGTAGAAACAAGGTAAAACACAGGATCTCTGGAAAATCAGATTCAATATTTGAAGACAAAATTTCCATGTTATTTTAAAAAGTAAAACTGAACTTGATATACCTATTATTTGAAATAATATCACCATGGAGTCAAAAGCCCATCTCTGAGCTGCTACAGTAGCTCAGTATTTCCTATTTAAGCAAGATAATTAAAGAATGAAACAAATGGTTAAACCATCAATTTAGCTAAATGATTTTTATTGAACAAAGAAATTCAGCATAAGATGCCACTCTTCAAAGAGCTAGAATAAAACAGGCTGTTAACATTTATTGAGTACCTACCATGTTTCACACTGTTCTGAGAGTTTAATCCTCAAACTAGATAGGTACTATTTCTCATTTTATTACCATTTTCAAGAGAAGGAAACTAATACACAAACAAAATACACTCCTGGCCCAGAGTTGTATATATGGTTAGGAAGTGGCATATTTTGTTCTAAAACAAATAACAAATAAAACGTAATAATACTTGATGATTCAGAAAAGAGTAGAATAGTTAGATTCAAATAGAAAATACTATTTCTAAAGCTAAATTATGACTGTACAAAAATGTAGACACTATGTAGACAGAGGATAGAAAGCCCAAATCTCCCCTTGAGAATCTGCTTCCATTTCCCTGATGATCCCTGAGAGGGAGCACGCTGGCCAGCAAATCTCAGGGGTCAGGGGTAAGAGTCACAGTTTCAATTTCCAAACAACAGGCTTTCTGAATTCATAAGACTGTAAGTAATATTACAACTACGAACTAATTTAAACAATATCGAGTTATTTTCTACTACAAAACTCACATCTTTAAAACATTTAAAAATAAAAATAAAATTCTCAAACTTTTCCCCCACTTCCCATAAAATGAGGCAAAATTTACAAATGCAGATCCTGTATAAACATTTAAAATACGATATCCTAATAAACTTAAGTTACTGCACAATCTAAAAAATTCTCAAAGAAAAACTGGGGTGTCTATGAGTGAGGCAGGCCCAAAACTCTGAAAGTTAAACTCATTAAACGAACACATAATAGGAGAGTTCAATAGCACACTTAGGACTGAAGAACACTCAGGACAAAATCTTCCAAGCAAAAGCAGAATGTGAGATTGGAAAATCAGAAAAAAACTGGACTAAATGTAAAGGAAAGCTGTGGTCTAATTAATGATATTAACATAATTCAAAGAAAGAATATATAAAGGCCACAGATGGAGAGTGTCAGTGTGGCATAGGAAAAAAAGAAGCTCAGAGAACAAGAGTTTAGCAGTGTTCATTAGCCAGGCTGACAAAAAAGGGAGCCCTGAGCAGCTGCCACAAACCGTCTGGTCACTGGGCAAGAATAACTCTTTGGCAGAGATGGCAGTACCAGGCAATCATTGCTTGATAGCAAAGATAACAATGAAAATAATAATGACAACACCTAACTTTTATTGTGCACTTAACTTTTTGCCAGTCATAATGTTAGGTCCTTTACATACATCATTTCATTTAACCATTACACAAAACTAATGAGACATTATCTCTATTTTAAAGATAAGGAAACTGAGGCTCACAGAAGTTTAGTAACTTGCCTAAGTTCACTTACACAGTAATTGGCAAAACCATGATATGAACCCAGATGTGAGTCCACAGTCTATGCTCTACTAACCACTACAATAATCTACTTATAAAGATTGCTGAGAGAAATTAAAGAAGATCTAAATAAATACAGTGCTCAGGGACTGGAAAACTCAATATTGTTAACATTCAATTTTCCCCAGCTGGTCTACAGATTTGATACAATCAAAATCACAGAAAACATTTTTATAGAAATAACCTCATCAAATAATTCACATAGAAATAGAAAGGAACAGAAAAGCCAAAACTATTTTGTAAAATAACAAAATCGTAGCACTCACACTACCTATAATTTCAGCACAAAAACCTATAATCAATATGGGGTGGTAGTGGTGTGATAAGACACATGGATCAATGGAACAGAATTGGGCCCAGACAGATCCAGCAATACATGGTCAATATGATCTTAACAAAGATGCTGCGGTAATTCAATGGGGAAAAGATATTCTTTTCAACAAATGGTGCTGGAAAAACTAGACATTCAGATCCAACTAGCATATGTACCTAGCAACATACACAAAAATTAATTCAAATTGGGCCATAGTCCTAAATGTAAGTGACAAAATTATAAAACTTATAGAAGAAAATATAGGTGAAAATCTTTATTATCTTGGGTAAGGCAACAACTTCTTAAATATGACTCTTCAAAATGATCTGTGTAATTCCCACTTTCACACACACCATGGCTTCTCCTATAGCTTTTCTGTTGGGGAGAATATACTAGTCTTTCAATCAGCACAAATGTCCAATCCACTTGGCAGCTGCATTTTTTTCACTGTATTTTAATAAACTGACATTCTGGTTTATATATCGGTGTCCTGAGAGTTCATTTATCCTAGAACGGGTCAGTCTTCCTAAGTGGGGTGCCTTAACAGAAGCCACTTTTTACACCTACAAAATTAAAAGAAAGACTCTGGGCTATAATGACTTCATCCAAGGTAACACTCTAATGACTCTTGGACCATCCACCCAAACTCTAGTAAAATCTCTCTCCCTCTACCTATTTTTTAACTATAACAAACAGTACTTTTGAAAACCAATAATCTGTTTAAGATCAATTGAAATTTCTGACATTGATTTTTTTCCCCAAAGATAGAAAAAGACTGCTTTAATCTATTGGAATAGTTAACATTTTCTACTAAATGCTCCAACAAGTCTGAGAACAAAAGAGCAAAAAAAAAAAAAAAAAAAAAAAAAAAAAGAATGATTGTAAATGAAAACAAAAGAAACCACAGTTGTGAATAAACAAAATCTGTTACGGTGGAGGAAAAGAAATCTTAAAATGTATGTTTTCCATTATTACAAAGAAAAAAATAATGGACAAAAAAAAAACAGTCTACCACTTACCTAATATCTTCTGATCATTTTCTAAATTAAAATAATGGTATTAAAGCACATATGAGTCTAACCAACATATTTTAAATAAGGAAAATTATGGACATGGCTACTTAAAATCGGCATGAAATACCATTCTATTTACTAACTGCCGTTCAAATTAAACTGATTTCGCATAACCAGTAAGAAATATTCTACAATATGTTTGCCTTAGTAAGCTTCAATTGAGAGGTTAAAAAAATAAACCACTGACATTTTTATAATTAGCAGATGGAGCACAATCTAATAATAGAAACTAAACACTTTCTACCACCTGCTGGCAGTTTGTGTTTATTAGTCAGTGATAAGAATTTCAGTAATTTCTGAATAATGGTTAGTTGGCAAACTTGTTGCATGAGGCCTAACATGATGGCAGGTACTGGATAGTGTGATGTGGATCTCATGGTGCTGCATAGCTTTCCCCAGCCCCCTCCGCCCTCCTCTGCTGCCTGCAATGTCAAGTCACTCAGCATCTGATGGTAAAGAGAACAGCTGGGAGGCAGGATTGTGTGAGGACTACCTATGCCACTGGCTCACTCCTGCCAAGTCTCCCCACCCTGTTTTAAAAGGCACTAATCCCTGTTTGCCTCATGATTTGCTCCTTTATGCTTTTCTTTAAGTCTATACCACCCCACCCCAAATTCCTTCAATCTCACCCACTCCAAGTCAGCATTATCAGTCACAAGTATTCAGGGAATGGGGCTGGTCTCAGAGACAAACCTCAACTGTCCCTCCCTGAGTGAGGCATAACTTCTGAATGGCTCCTAGAATTCTTTCCCATTGGGGTGTCAGGGTGCAATCTGAAAAGCAGTATACAAACCTTTCAATAATATATTAAATAACCTCATTTCACAACCTAGGCATTTGGATAATGGCATAAAATAAATTTCAAAATATTGTAACCCTATAATTAACGTATTATGAAGTAAAACATTAGAAACCCAATAAAATAGGGCCTCCAATATACAATCCCTCATAGCACTACTTAAAAGAAAAAATGAAAGTAACATAAATTGGTTATTGGTTGGTGTCAGCACACACTTAGCTTAACCTCCCATTTTCCACAAGGACAGCTGGTAAAATCATAGTAAATGCTCCCAGTGATGACTCACTCTGTAGTGACATACTTAACACTTCTGTACGTCTACCGCCTTGAATCAAGACAAGAGAGACTGATATATTTCAGATATATAGATTTTCAATCAAAGAGTATAACTTTTTAAAATCTTTTTTCTGTTTCATCTCCACATTAAAAAAAAAAATTCCATGAACCATTTCAATTTTGTAAGCTTCTAGAAATTTTAACTATGGTACTTTTATCAGTTTTACTTCACTATCTTGTATGTTTTTCTCCCAGTAGTGATGCAGGACAGGGCAAATTCCCCAGCGAGGAGAGTTTAAGCCCTGCACCGAGAGCTTGTGAGGGTTCTTGGCAGAGAACAAGAAAGAATCCAAACGCACGCCAGAGCTAGAGTCAAAAAGAAAGTTTATTAGAGAAGGAGTAACACTCCATAGACACAGCAGAGTAACGCTCCATAGACACAGCGTCGTCTCATCACAGAGGCATAGAGCCAGAGAGTCTGAGAGAGACTCAAAGGGACAGACAGACAGAGACAGAGGAAAAAGACACTGAGAGGGACCCCGAGTGTTGGGGAATTCAGTTTATGTATCATTCTGTTTCTAGGAATTACAGTTAAGACTTTGTTTACCCATCTTCCTTTGATGGTATGGGCTTACAGTGTGAAAAAGTAAGACTATGTTTCAAGAAAGGGTAAGAATACGTAGCGAAATAGGCCTGCTGGCAGTTCCCAGTCTTTGATCCATAGGTTTCCCATGGTTTCAGCTGTAGGAAATAAATTAATTTATTTTGTGTAGGTCACATTTAAGGACTCTGTTTTCCTGTTTTCCCTTCAGGGTGTTGGGAAATGGTTTGCTAGCAATCCCAGCAGAAATCTTCCTTTGTTCTGCAGGTTTCCTCATTGTCTGTCTGCAGGGCTGATCAGCATATTGCAAGTCTCTGAATATAGCTTGATTTAACATTTAATTCTCTTTCTTCCTCCCTATATTAGTAACAATGTGTTCGGTTATAGAAAATAAAAGAATGACAACCTGTACTTTCAGTCAACAGCTAACAAGCATATATTAGGTGCAATGTTAATATATTTCTGTACAACATGGTATCAGCCTCAACATTAGTTGGGGCATTTCATTAGTAATACACTGAGATTATAATGTCAGTTATAGATAATATACTCACCTCTAAATATTTTAATTCTAAGAAGTTTCTTGTTCAACCATGGGAAAAATTTTGCGTGTTCTATGTAAAAATAAATAAATAAATAAATAAGTAAGTAAGTAAGTGTGTGTGTGTGTGTGTGTGTGTGTGTGTGTGTGTGTGTGTGTGTGTGTGAAATGTAATCACTGCATATTTCCAGCCCCAACCTGAGAGAAGTATCAGGAAGCACTGGGCCCCTGAGGGAGTATAAAGGAAGCCAAAAGAGCCTCAGTTGACAACAAGGAGGGATTCAGAGAAAAGCCAGCTCTTCTCCCCATGCTACCAGAAGGAAATGGGTTAGCTGGGCTGAGGTGAAGGAAGGGTCATGCATCCAGGTGTTTGAATTTCTGAATGGAACTAAGGGATATACTTTTCCCATTGATACCTCAGGATGTTGTAGCACCATCAATATGATGCCTTGGCTCCCTAACAAAACATGTTAAAAAAATAAAAATAAAAATAAAAATAAAGATCTATGAGGTCCAGAAAGCCAATTAAAAAAAAAAACTATTAAATAAATCCATTTGTTAATCAGATACTGACTGTTCTTTTAAAATGGGGGCAGGGGAAGGGAATGTGATCTGCAAGCTGTTAAAGAAACTATGTCAACATCATTTTCCCATTTGGGAGGTAAACACAGTGACCTGTCAAAGGCCTTCCTCATTTTCAGCAAGCTAGAATCTAATATATCAATGTCAAGGCCGTGTTGAAAACAAGAAACTGCACCCTCTAATAACACATAACATGATTAGGAATACGAATTCCTTGGTAAGAAAACAACGAATATGCTACACTTCTTAATAATTATGGTAACTGATATGTCTAACAAAAATTCTCAGCAGATGTGTCATGTGGGAGACATTATTAAAACCAGTGATCCCCAATATTTTTGGCACCAGGGACCGGTGCTCCTATAAGAATCTAATGCCTGGCGATCTGAGATGGAGCTGAGGTGGTGATGCCAGCACTGGGAAGCAGCTGCAAATACAAACGAAGCTTCATTCACCCGCCAGACACTCAACCTCCAGCTGTGTGACCCAGTTCCTAACAGGCCACGAACCCACACCAGTGAGCAACCCGGGGGCTGGGGATCCCTGTTTTAAAAAATTTACTTAAGTTTAAATTAGGCTTTTCTTTTTAATGCATGTTTGAAACTAAAATTACTCTTTTAAAAATAAACTCAAATTTTTTTTTCATTTTTCATTTTTTATTGGTGTGACATTGGTTAATAAAATCATATAGGTTTCAAGTGTACAATTCAATAATATTGTTACCATTTGGGGGAGATATGAACTCCAGCATTGCCCCAGTAGCATGGGTGGGGCGGGGGGAGGGGGTAGAGTAACTACACAGAAGTGCAATTAGCATTTCTCCTCTATTCTTCCTTGCTGATGCAGCGAAGAATTACAGATCACAGAGATTTAGAAAAACTAAGGTTTATTAAAAGTATATTTTAGAAGAGCTGGGCCACGCTAAGGAAGGCTGTAGCCCTGTAGAATTTGGGAGGTGAAAAAATAAAAGAGTACACTCCAAGGGAGGAGCAGGGTCTCAGCGAAGAGGGCTGTAACAATGCAGAATTAGGAAGGTCTGTTTATATTTGGGCCATAATGGGTGATTACAAAGGCATTCCTAGGTGACTGACACATGAGGTCATTTTAATTGACACTTGGCTGCTAATATAACTCCCTGTCTAGTGCTCATGTGTTTACCCAGAATTCTACCAATGGGGTGTTCTTTGGGCGATCTCTGAGCTGGGACTCCCTCCCTTCCCTGGTTCCCATTATTCATGCCTGACTACCTAACAATATGTCATATGTATACTGCATTGTGTTCACTGCCCAGGGGTAAAGGGGTCAAATATATGGTGATGGAAGGAAACTCAAATGTTTTTTACCTGCTTAAAAAAAGTAGATGACAACAAATTCTAACTAAAATGAGAATTTACTAATAAGTCTAAAATAAATGTTTTCAGAAAAAGTCTAAAAACAGAAGAAAATGTAAACCTGAAACATAAATTATATTCCACACACAAAAAAATATCCTGAGGTAAGTGGTATAAGGATCAAAATTTTTCAAAGGGCAGATCTTAACTAACATCTATTTGCCAAAAAAAAAGAGTAAGTTTTAATCTTCTAAAATATTTATGCTAAACAAAATGGACTAATGTTTTACAGTAGGACAATGATTATCAAAAACTTCAAATTCTATAAAATATTGGATTGGAACAGTCACAACACGTTTGAGTATCTTCAAACCTCAGAATAACATATATTTAAACACCTCTATGCTCATTTCATTTGAGCTGTTCACTTATGAGGCAAATATTTTTAATTCAATTTAAGTATGTATTTAAATTTTATCCTACTTAATACATATTTGCCTAAATTAACTACAAATACTAAAAATATTCCAGCTCTTTTATCTCCCAACAGCCACTGTTTGCAAGATTACAAAAAATAAACAAAATCAGTATCTTTCATTATCCATTTTTTGAAATTACTGAGCCTAAACATGCTTTTTGTATCATTAACTCAAAACAAGTTGATTCCCAAAGAGAAAATAAGAATATGACTGTAATAATTGTGATAGTACCAACATACAAACTAAATTACTCGTTATTATCTATTATTACATTTATGATACAAACAGGTTTATTTAGGGAAAATGTGCTTCCATATGACTCATCTTTAAAGTACAAAATTCATATATATAAAAAGTGAGCAAAGAAAATGAGCTTTTTTACTTGGTTAAATTTTCATCATTACACAAGTATTTCTTTATGAAATATGATGACGTCTCAAATAAATAAGAAGAAGGACTCTTTGATCAAAATCCTTCCACAATGAAAAGACTAAGAGAATGACAGAAAGCTTCTATTTGGGGAGGTCACTGTATTAAAAGTTAGCAGAGACCATCCTGGTAACAGAAATAGCACCTGCCAGGAAGAGTCCTTCAGAGCAAGATTTGACCTCCTAGTAAGTCTATGACAGATCAAAGAAAACACTTAATTGAAGCATATCACCCCTGCTCACAATGCAGCGGTTTCCTCCAACAGCATTTGTCACAGTGACAGTTAACAACTGTGCTTTCAGGGAAAGAAAATTTAATTGCATCACACAGCAGAATTAACAAAAGCAAACCCTGAAAAATGGAAAACATATTCTTTACTCTTAAGACATTTGCCAGAATATGGGAGGACTCCAAAGCTGATTCTAGAGGTTTCTTTTGGTATCTTAGAAATTGAATTGCTCAATCAAAATATTATTGAACAAAAACAGAAGCAAAATATTTGCTGACGGGTTTCATCTATTTGTTTATTGTACCCTCATTATGTCCAAAAACGATTTGAAGTTAGTTACAAAATGACAGCAAGATATTATAAATTAGAAGTGGGACTATGATTGAGACAGCACAGTGTAAGTCGGAGATGAGGGAGCACAGGCTGCAGGGCCTCACACCCTTCACTGGAATCACAGCTCTGCCACTCACTACAATACCTGTGTGAACTTAGGTTCTTGAGCAAGTTACTTATCCTCTCTCTGCACCCATTTCCTCATCTGTGAAATGGGATGATGGCATTTATCTCAGGGGGCTGTTAACATATGTAAACTTAACATATGTAAAGCATTTAAAACAGTGCCTGGCAAGTAGTAAATTTACAGAATGTTAGCCAAGGAGGAAAAGGCGGGGAAGAGAACAGGATAAGAATAGAAAAGGGATCCATAAAAAGGCCAGTGAACACAGCCCTCTACAATGTGCTATGTATATATGTATGACTTGTTTTTATTTTATGTTATCCATCATACCAAGGTACAAAAATTCAAATTTCGGGTGCTTATACCCATTCTATTTTTACAGGACAAGACAGCTTTAGTGTATGATGCCTACACTAGCCAAATTAATTAAGCACTGTATTTAGCTCACATGAAGTTTGCCACATCTTTCCGAAAAGGAGTATGACCGATTCAGGCCAATTTTACAGCACCGTAGAAGTGCTCCACTTTTAGAACTAGGTGAAAGGTCTGGGCACATGCCCTTTAAAGATGATCCCCACAAAATGGAAATGGAAGATATCTCTGAAGCCCAAATCCCAGCACCTCTGCCTCTCCTAAATTTAGGGCTTGAGGCCATTTCAGAGGACAACAGAAGTGCAAATAAGGTTAAACTGGAATAGCTAACCCTTAAAGTAAATTATGATAAACATCCTTCCTAATTTAAATATTTTAGCCAATGATGACTCAAACAATATTATGAATTTTATTTAAATAAAAAGCACTGTAAAGTAATATAAAATGTATTTTAATCTATTAACAAATATTTGTTAGTATCTAAATAGAAAGACACTTAGGATACAAACATTATTCCATATGATTTAGGTATTCGATAATGATGAAAGTTTATGTCCTCAAGCCTCAACTCTGAACAAAAATAAGATTGAGAAATTTATTTTGCATTTCTTTCTTCCTCTGCTTTTCATGAAAACTTACAATACTACAAATGAAATATCTGTATAGGTCATTCCTGAGTTTTGATCAAAGAGGCAACTTTTGGGTAGAAAAATAAATGCCCTAAGAGGAGTACTCTTCTATTGGAGTCAGAGTCCCATTCCAATCTCCCTAAAACTACCTGCTGACTTACCTCCAGTTTCATACCCCATTTAATGAATTCAGTTCCATAACATGAGGTGAACCCAAAGTCACAGGGAGGGCGGTGTTAATGAACTTATGAAAATTGAAGAACTTTGGAAAACTTCCTACCTGATGTCGTTTAGCTTCCCATAAAACAAAACTAATGCAAAAGTTGCTCGATACTCCTTCAGGAGTACAGTGAGACCTGTTTCCACAGCCCCTAAAATATATCCCACTTTGCATGAAAAGGAGGCTGCATCCACTTTATAGATTTGGGCAAGTAGAGAGGTTAGCAGAGCACCTGAGAGCTATGACATGTGTAAGAACACTTATTTTTGTCTCAAAAGTATTATTATAGACCTATGGTTCAACTACATAACAATAGCAGTCCATTGTAATCACTTTGGTTGCTCATTCTGGTTTACTAACAGGCCTTATCTATGAAATAAATAGTACCAAAGGAATCCCATATTCATGTACAAGGCTCAGGTAGGTGTCAGTAGTTAGCATGAAACAGTCAAGCCTCATAGTTCCTTCTCAGTCTGATTAAACTATCTCCCTTAATTTCAAATTTCATATATCCAGAAATATATTCTAAGTAGAAGAAACTGTTTCAAATAGACAATTTTTACATACTTTTCAGATCTATATAAAGTTTATAAAGTATAGCTTGTTAAATAATGCTCACATTTCCTTTTAAAATTTTCTGCTACATAGTTTGTGCTCAATTTTAATTTCTCACTGTTCGAAAAACCAAGTACAAATGCAGCCTTGTGAGATTCTGAGCAGAGAACTCATCTACCAAGTAATGCCCAGGCACCTGACCCATGGAAACTGTAAGATAATAAATGAGTGCCATTTTAAGACTTTTAAAAACTAAGTATAAGGAATTAAATAGATATGGGGAAAATGAGGAAAAAAAAGAGAGAGGCCAAAAAACACTTTTAAAAAACTTCAATGAGGACTACCACTTTTCACTCTGGTATCTATCTCCCTTTCTAAAGATAGACTCTCTTCAGGTAATCTGACTGATCTCATCATTTTCTTTGATAAATAAGAATTTAAATAATTCTAAAGGAAATTTCACAATTTAAACCAACTGAGAAAATAGCATAGGCTTTCCAAGAGACTCTAAGGACCATTTTATCTTCTTTTTCAGATGAACACAAAAGATGTTCTTTATATAAATAGGTCAAATCTTTGAAAAGCAATTTGTGAAAATAAGACTTGTTGGGATATTATGGAATAAATGTTTTATTTTTTTCTCCAATAGCCTTAGTATTTACCACTAAACTCCTATGGCAAACTATCAAGTCATATTTTCTTTGAATATTTTCCCCCATCTTGATTCAAAATAGCTTTGGGGGTTCAGAATGAGTTGTCCCAAGATATGCCACTCCAGCATGCTTATAATTTAGAGCTGAAAATAATCAAGGCTCAGCAGACTCAAGAAAAAGTGTGCCTCTCCCTTTACTATCTAAAAGAATTTAAGATAGAGGACTTGCTCCAGGAAGGGTGATACCATCATAGATAACAATAGTTTAGATAGAAAGAAACCCAGCAAAGCCCTTTTGATCAAATTCTTCCCTGTGCCCTAGTTTCAAGATGGCCCAGCAAACATTTGTTTACAAAACATTACCTCTTTTCATCACCTTGTACATTTGCTTTACTTCCCCTTTTTAGTCCAGAACCACATATAGACTGCATTTTGCCTTACTGCCTTTGGGATTTTCATGCTTATGTGAATTCACCATGCACATGTATAAAAACTTGATTTTCACCTGTTAGTCTGTCTTATGTGATTTTAATAATTCTACCAGCCAGAAGAACTAAGGGCAAGTTTCCCCATCCCCAACACTGCATAATACAAATTAGCCAAATGTGTCATATTTTATTTTTTATTAAATCACAATGATGCATTAAAGAAAATCATGACAATTTTTCTAAAGGTTAGTGGACACCATCTCTGATCTCCATTATGATCAACTAATATAGAAAATGTTGTGCTATCTGGCATTTTACTAGGCAAAGCCAAATACTGATATCGAAGTTTACAATGGAGAAATTAAAGTCATTTATTTGCAGGGTGACAAGCAAGGAGAATGGGAAGCTACTGCTTAAAACCCTAACTCCCCGATGGCTTTTAATCAAGGGTTCTTAAAGGCAAAAATTGAGGGTTAAGGGTTAGGGGAAACAGGTATACAGAAGCACTGGCGGGCAAGATTTAACTGGAAGACCTTGGAACTTAGCCATTTATGGTAAGGGGCTTCAATGCCAGGTCTTCCTGGACAATGGACTCTTTGCTTTTGTAAAAGTTCTGGCATTCAAGTTCAGGTCACATCCTGGTCTTCTGGTTCCAGGAGAGCTGGCGGGGAGCAGCGGGAGGGAGGGGAGTGAGTGGCAAGACTTTGTTTTGGGTACAGCTGGAAGTCAAAGTTGTCTCCACATATGCTTTGGCTGCATGACTTGCGGATTGGGTCTTTTGTCTCTGAAAAGCAACTCACTGTCTTGTTAGAAACAGAACAGGGCTAGCACTGGTTCTGCCATTACCATTACCTGTTAGTGAATTGCTTGTTTTCTAAAGGAACCCCCAGTTCCCTACCACCTTCCCCAATCTTTTTCCCAGTTGCTGAATAGGAAAGCTTTCACCTTAGTCATAAGGCATGTACATGTTTAGCACTGGATCTGACCCTAAGCCATCGTTCAATCAGTGTTTGTCCTTTTTTCCCTTCTCCCCTTCCCTTATAGCCTTTCCTTCATCAGAAAGAAGAACTACAACAAGTCTTTCTGATTACCCATACCAAGTTTTTTAACATAACCAAAACTCTTTTTTCAAACCAATTCAAACATCTCTAATTCCTAATCTCCAAAATTCAGTGTCAACATCAAAAACATTCTGATATATTTCATCATTTCTCAAAGTAATTCACAACATCCTTCAGAATTATATGTGAGCTCTGAGGTAGCTAAAAGAGTATTTATCGGAAAGAAGAAAGAAATGGAAAACCAGGAAACTACACAAAGTGAAGCATCAGTCTCTAAAAAGGTCCACAGTACACTATACATCCCTCAAAAAGAACTGTAGGTAAATAGCTCAATGCATTAAAACATCACTACTGGTAACTTAAAGGTTCTAGAAATTACACAGCCACTTCTCATAATTGTATTAGGTCTCTTAAATTTAGTAATATCAATTTTATACACCAAATAATAAAAAAAAGCTTATATTGATTATTAAAATTAATTAGGCTTCTTCATCTTTATTTGAACTCAGGGTTTTTTTAATAATAAAATGTCTCTAACATTATAATCAGAAACACTTTTGGAAAAATTTCAATTCTTTAATTAAAGCAACATTAGAATATAGATTTAATAAGCAAAAGTTCAAGAAATCTGGACTGTTTTTCCACTGAAGAGAATACAGCTTTTCTTGCTGATTTAGATAAATATCTCATGTATTAAGGTCAGTTACACATTGTCGTAGATAAAAATTCAAATAAATTAAAATCTAGACAATTACTAAAATAGGTCATAAAATAATTCTAAAGCATGAGTATTTACTTATAAGTTATCATAGTTACTACTGCCTCACATTTGAGAATATCTTTAACCTCAAGGGCCAGTGGTAAAGAACCCAGGCTCCATAGACAGGTGGCCTGGTTTTGAACCCCAGCTCAGCCACTTCCAAACTGTGCCCAGGGTAAGATATTTAACCATTATATGCCTCAACTTATCAATGCAAAATGGAGCTAACTGAAACACCTATTTCATAGGGCTGCTTTGAGAGTTATATAATTTATGAAAAACACTTAGACTGTGCCTGGCAGATAGTAGGTACTCAGTAAGTGTTACCTAGTTTCAGTGATATGCTAGTGTCAGCTCAGAACAGCTTAAGTGAGCTGATTGTTGAATTTTCAGAACGTTCTTAGCCTGTTGTTAAATACAGCCATTGTTAAAAATTAAATTATATTAATTTTATAAACATATATTATAAATGTAAAGCTATAATTATATTACATTAAAAACAAAGATCATAAATATTCAAAACTCATCACTTATTAATCATGGACTACATTTTACTATTATTATCTATGCTCTTGAGTTTATTTACATCTACTGAGTCTATATGGTGCAAGTACCAAATAACGCTGTGCTGCTGTGCATCTCTTTCAGCAATGTCAGTTTGGTATCTTGAAACCCACCATGGTGAGAGTATTCACACCACAGAAAAGAGCAAATGCTATATAAATTGAAACTTTTATCCTGGAAGAATTGGTTGTAAAATATTTATTAGCATACCACTGCCTGTTATTACAGTGATTATTATAATAAATTATCCTTAATTTCTTTCCTTTTCACAGGAAAAAAATAAAAGGTAGCAATTCAAACTATTAGTTACCTCTAATCTATTTCTTGTCCTTACATGGTACTGTACATAATAAAAGTGATTGCCAAGCTCAGGTTCCTTTTCAAAACTTGTGTCCCTAAAGGACCAGATACCTTTGTCTATAACTGTGATAGACAGTGGCTTTGCCTTTTCTGTACTGCCAAAGCCAGACAGATTCAGTGTTCTTTAAAAATAACAAGGCTAATCTGCCATAGTTCAATATGGAGGCCACCTTAAGGAGATAAAAGCTAAGTGCCAAACTGTAATCAGATACAGTCCACGCATCTCTTAAAGTTGTTTTGACCCTCTGACATTACTTAGCAAGTCAATATCAAAAAAGCCCAAAGTCACTCTAACTGAAACACAAATATTAACTTCCAAAATAATGGTCAGGTACTCAACAACCTTCCAATTTCTCGTTGCATGTCTTATGTTAAGAACTAATGCAATACATACCTAAATAATGTGTTCAAGGAGACCAATGAAATGTTTCAATGCATATCAAAAGTGTGGCAGTGTTCACACAGCACAGAATGAAGCTTGCCACAAAACAAGAGGCTGAGCCCTCGAGACTTACCCTACTTGGTCAGGACCAGGAGGAAGAGGAAGTATGGGACATGCATTTGGGTGCTGAAAGCGTACAAGGACTTTTGTCGGTCATCATAATTAAGCAGAAAAAGCATTAAACTAGAATTAGAATATCTGGGCCCCATTCCAGCTCTGATTCTAATTAGTTCTATGAGCTTAATGTCTCTGAACCTAATCTTTCTCAGAATTAGGTAACTGTATAAAATGCAGGAGCTAAATTACACAATCCCAGCTCTATGATTCTATTTTTCAGAATAGATGTGCTGTCACTACTAAAAGAATCTTTCTTCTCTGCCTGACCTACTACATAAAAGAATAACATTCTTTTATTGAACTAACTCAACTTTAAACATCATATAAATATCATATACAGTTATACTAACACAAAGGCAAACACATGAATAAAGGCTATAATTATTTCCTTTCCATACTTTCACCAAGCTGAGTCCAGAGCTTCTATCAAACAGAAAAATCTTAATAAACGTATGGATAAACTGTACATTAAGGAATTTGAGGATTTTAAGTCTCTTGCATTTTAATAGTCTATCTAATTATAACAAAAAAAAAAATAATGCAAAATTTATATGCACATGAGCCTTATTTAAAAAGAAAAGAAGGACCTTCCACCTCTGGGCATGATGGAGTAACAAGGACTGGATTTACTCTTCAGCTTTATACGATCATTTTTTTCTGTAAAAAGAAAGGCAAAATTTATGAAACCACAGTTTTGGGACATTAGACGATGGACAGAACAGATGCCAATGATCTCTATAAAAAGGAAACACTTCAAGGGAGCCTTACTATCACCCCAGTCTGCTGCCTAGAGTGAGTTTCCAGGCTACAGTGTGGGGGTCGGGGGACTGAGGACAAGGAGTTGGGGTGAGGGAAGCAGCAGTCTCCCTTAGTCGAGGAGCAAGAGTTAATCTGAAGAGGTCTAGACAATTAGAATTCGCAGGGCAAAGAACCAAAAAGAGCTGAACGAAAGCCAACTCTAACGATCTGCCAGGGGTTGCATCTTTATCTGAGTACTCTGCACACATGTGCAAGGAGACTACCAGAAGCCAAGTAAAGAACCATCAGAAAGGAGCAGGCAGAACACAAAAGGATATTGCCTCAGTAGTAGGGGAAATTAGCCCTAGGCTAAATAAAGCCTGATCTAGTCCTGCCAACAGAAGCTTAAAAAGCAAATCTTGAAAGGATCAATCTATTCTAAGTACTTAACTGTTTTGCAAAACAAAACTCAAAAACACTTAAAGGAATACATTTAAAAAATTCCACACCCACCTAAATAAAATTAACAATGTCTGGCATCTACATAAAAAATTACCAGGCATGCAAAATAAAGTTGGAAAATATGAACTATAATAAGGAGAAAAAGTAATCAAAGGAACAGACTCAGAAATGATACAGATAATATAAGCAGTAGATTAGCATATTAAAACAGCTATTATTGATACACTCCAAATGTTCAAAAAGATGGAGGAAAGCATGAGTATGTTAAGGAGAGAAAGAGAAAGAGAAGACACAGAAGAAATTCGAAAGGACCCAAACTGAACTTTTAGAGATGAAAAATATACCAGATGGGATTAACAGCAGATCAGATACTATTAGTGAACCTTAGAATAACTCTACTTAAATTGGTTAAGAAAATAAATTCAGAATATCTTAAAGCCTGAACTCTCAGTAGAAAGTCATTCATTCAATTATTTTAAAAACAAAATCACTATTGAGCATCTACGATATGCCAAGTACTGTGACAGGTACTGGAAATATTTTAAAGACTTAAATGAAAGATATTTTCTATAGTTTCTCAACTTGGTTTTGCAAACTTCAAAAGTATTCAATATCCCCTTATTTGATGATCCTATAAACAAATATGCAATTTGTTTCTCTCAGACTCTCTACTGTATTTATATATCTGTGGGTTATGTTATATTTCAATTCACTAAAAATAAAGTTGGACTCTAATAGGGCTCTAATTTCTTTATTCCTACTTGTCAGAGAAATAAAACTTTATGAAACAAGCTAAGGAATAGAGGAAACACTGGCCTCGCCTCATAAACGTTATAAGAACGTTTTCCCTAGAATACTTTAATCATACTGCATGTCCACCTTAATTATTCTATAACTCATCTCAATGATCTTCCCCTAACAGACTGAGATCTTCTAGTAACATCATCATTTTCATCTTTGCGTACGTCATCAGCATCAAATAAATTTTTACATAATTTGTTAAATAAATGAATAAAAAAATGAAGTCAGATAAAAAACAAAACAAAGAGAACCTGTGGCTAGGGAAAGCACTCCTTAGAGGCCATAATTACATTTATTTGTGCCTTCTCGCCCCACTGGATCTTGCCTAAGAAGACAGCCTGTGAGTGTATGATCAAATCAGATGCTGAAAATGATAGCTGAGGTCATAATGAACCACCTCAACCATAAACGACCACAGAAACCATAAGTCTGTAAATTGTTTATGAAAGTGCCAGATGTTCTATTAAATCAATGTCACTTAATACCCACAATTTTGCTTATAAATTATACCCATCAGAATCACGTAGAGGAAGTTTCTCAAAATCAGCACTGTTTCATCATGTACATTCAAATATTTAATAATTTTCTTCCTTTAAACTTTCTATTTGTGGTGGTATTTATATGCATTACAGAAGTAATAGATACTTTTATAAAATGTCAAATAAGGAAATTGAAAAAAAAAATTCTCACCCCCTGGAGTTAACCACTATTAACAGTTTGGTTTCTATCTTTCGATTCTCTCCCTATGTTTCAATACAAATGTGTGTGTGTGTGTGTGTGTGTGTGTGTGTGTAAATGTAATACACATTAGTCCTCTGCCTTTTAATTTTTCTTAATAATATATCAGGTCGACATAATAATTAATTAATTAATTAATAAGGTCAATACTTAGAGATTTAACTCATAATTTTTTAATTGCTTAACATTCCAGAGTATTAAAGTATCAAAATATATTCAACTATCCCCTATCGATAATCATTCAGGTTGTTTCTGGTGTTTTGCAATTATAAACAATGTCGAAATAAATTCTTGAATTCTACCTGTAGGAAAGGTTCTGAAATTCTGGTGAGTCAAAGAGTAAATATGCCTTCAGCAGCAACCTTCTTTCCCCAAAGATGGTAACAAACCACATGTCATAAGCAATGCATGAAGTGCTGTTTCTCCACATTTTTGTCTGTACTAAATGTTCTATGATATGCTTCTAGAAGATGATAACAATAAAAGTAATTACTAAATTTAAAAGATACTATGTCTAAAATCTTGTAAATTTCTCTATAGATTTGCCCACTATTAAAAATTTGCCAGTTATCTTCAATTCATCCATGGGCCGTGCTATAGAAATTTACTTGTTAAGTTCCAAACAACAAACTTCTAACACATTTTCTCTTTAAAATGCTGTTTAAATAAAGGCTAGATAATTTAGGCTAATGCAAGGCTATATTTTAGTTTTAAAAATTGTAAAACAACATTACTGATGTACAATATACTCTAACATTTTGTAGTCAATCTAGAATAATAATTAAAATATAGAACTTAGAATCTATTTTAAAAAGTTTAACAGATACATACAACAGGCATGTTCCTATTGGAAAAACACTTTCCAAATCACACCTTTCCCAACCAATTCCTACCTGCTACTATCAAAGAGAGGACTGAGAAGATGGGCCAACCAAGAAAACACAATGAGAAAGGAAGGAGGCGAGTGGAGGTAAAATGTTTGTATGGAAATCCAAAAGATGAGGAATGGAGTTGGGCCACCATTCACCTCTAGCTCCCAACTTCCCAGAAATACTAGAATATAAACTCTTTCTCCTCTTTCCCACACCCAACCACACACACATACCTTATGCCCATCTGAAGTGTGAGCAAATCCAAACTTTCCATCCCTTCCACTGCTGCTCCCACTCTCTAAGTGTATTAGAATTGAGGACACAAAGCATCATTACCTCTATTCATTACCAATCCACAACAGAAGGGAAGGCTCCAGATTCCAACAAATCCTCAGAGACCAGGCCGTAGGGAAGGGGTAAAGTAAGGTCAGTGGCCAGGATCCACCTCCTGGAGCCTGCATCTTAGAGTTAACTAGAAAACAGCCAGATATCCACACGTTGGCCCAAAAGCTGCAGTCGAATGGTCACTGAACCTTTCAAGGTGGAGGAATATTTTAATTGCATGTTTTAACTCCAGTTTATATTAAGCCTAATCTATTCCTTAAAGCCTCAGAATATTGATGAGTCTGCTGCATGCAATTTATCATCACTGACAAAATGCTGGTCCCTAAAATCCATAAATATCAAATGCGACATTGAAAATTTAGCATCCCTCACGTGGCATGTCTAGAAAAGCACTGTCATCACTACTGTAGTTTCTATTGCTTCGGTTTTTCCACTCATTTCTTCTATTTTATTTCCCTCGCTAATTCTTTAGTAAACCATGGCTCTTTTATTAAGCGACTTAAAATATAGACAATGAAAGCATCTCTTCTATCTACCAGCAAGTAAAAGTAGACTGAGCATGTGGAAAACCAGAAATCAGGAGACTTCAGTTTAGATCTTGTTTTTACCTTTGCTGATCCCACTTCTCTGGGGTTTATTTAATCTTCATTTAAACAGATTTCAGTTTCTCGAGTATAAAATGTAAGAACGAAAATCAGCACACTCAATGTTTCTATCTCTTCCCTGTATCAACCACAAGCAATGGCAATTCCCCAAGATGGGCAGGTAGAAGAGCAGAATCAGGGTTAAATCAGGTTTAGATGCAGAACTATAGTTCTGTTAATGACTGGGCGGGGGCAGAGGGGGATTCATATTTTGTACATGTCTTTATTTTCCAAAAATGGTGGCAAGTTTATGTCACAGATTTTTCTTCCCACGTTCCACCAAGTACTTACATCTTAAGTCAATGAGATCGTTTTTCTGCCTAAATGTAAAACCCTATAATTTTAAGAGCTGTTTCAATTAACAACAGAGATAAAAGATAATGGGGTGTTTTCCTCAAGCAACTAAATCCTCAACAGCCAGCAACATAATTTACCCTGAAGTTTGCAGATTATGGATAGCCCAAAACCACATTAAACAAATAGTAAACCATACTTCTCTCCTTCCTAAATCCAGACTGCTACTAGTCCAGAACATATTCAACAGCTATTTACTTAAAACTGAGATCACTCATCTCTTACCAAATACATTACTTAAGCTATACTATTAATAATAACTTTGAATGCATATGAAGAAGAGCCACAATTCTCTATACTAGTTTCCAGTCAGCTACCCAGTCAATGCAATCACGGGAGCCTGGTTCCCTTAGGTATAAAATAAGAGCACTGGCTCTTATGTTACTTGCCTAGAGTTGGTATAAGAATCAAATTACATCATATATGTAAAAATGTAAGTATATATGGTGCTATTTATTATTATCAATCTAATTCAGAGTTTCCTACACCATCTTAAATCTCATTTAGACTTTACATTTGCTGAGCCATTTTTAAAAGTTATTTTTCACTACTAAATCTTGAGATTTGATAACATATTTATCTAGGGGGGATAGTTTTTAACTGAACACTGATTACCTATAAACAAAATTTATCTGATTTATATTAAAGTATTGATTAAGTCATTATGATAATACTTTTCCTACAAGCAAAAAGTGAAATGCAAGGTCAGATTGCCCAGATGAAATGGTAAGGTCAAGAAAACCCTCTGCCCATACCATCCATCCCCACAACACAAAGCCTTCCTCCCCTCCATTGAAATTCTGCCTTCCTTCAAATGCCAACCCTGCTTATGAAACTCTTCGACGCTCAGATTATTCTTTTGTGGCACTCACTTATAATAAGGGAAACTGGTCCACCCTTCTCATCAAACTACACTTTTTGGGAGGCTACCGTCCTGTAGCCTCTTCCTTCCCTAGACCCTAGTTCCTTTGAATATTTTTAAAGTATAGGATCAAGAACTATTTAGAATTAAATCACATATTCCAATTTGGTGAGGATCAATTTCTCCTAGCCCCAAGTGTTTCATCTCTTCCTTGTTTTTCTAGGGAAATACTAAGTACAAAATGTGATAGAGGCTTGGGAAGAGTGTATATTACATGGTAATTTTGTTCATTTGAAGCATGTAATCAATTAATTTCTGATTAAAAACATGAGAAATATGAAGTGAAGAACAATGCTGCTGGAATGTCTCAAAGAAATGCTAATTACAAAAATATTTCATTCTGTTTATCACTTTAAGTCTATTGAAGCAGAAATTTAGATTTCTATATAGTTTTCTAAATGCAAAAGCATGGAGATTAAGTAGATCTGTTTCTCCACAATAAAAGTAAACTATTCTGGCATTTTGCTTTCTGTAATTTAGAATTCTTCAATCCTTCTATGGACTCTCCAAAATTTTTCAAAGAAAAAGTATAAAGACCACAAATTAGTAGTAGCTAAATTGTTATAACTTCTGAGATTGCTTGAAGGACACAGTCAATAACACTACAAATGCCTTCATAATGATAAGTCCTCACTTAAAGAGATTTTAAAATTCACACTACATGCAAAATTCAATTTTGAATTTCAGTCACTCACCTTTTTGTCTACTAAGTATTTTCGGTATTCTCAAGTTTCTGTTATGTAAATAAAGTTATGACAAAAATCACAAAATGAACAACCAAATACTCCTTTAATCATTCAAAAAAATTTTTTCCTAGCAAAGGTAGCTGTGACTCTTCTAAAATATTCTAAAAGAAAATTCAGGTATCTTGCTCTACCTCTAAACCCATATGGTTTTAAAACTCAAACAAGATCATTTAGGTAAAAGCAATATCTTAACTCTAAGGGGCAACAGTAAAACTTTGTGTCCTTAGGTATTACATATATACAGCATTACACTCAGGCTATAATCAAAACCTTATAACAAAAACTTTCCAAAAAATCAAAACAAACTACTTTCTACCTAATCCTACTTCTGATTACATTTTAAAAGTAGTAATTCAATATCCTGAGAGTATAACTTTCATATGTTTTGCAGGACATGGACTACTAATTTCAGTCTATCCTTAAAATAGAACAGTTCGACTAATTTTAGACTTGTATTACAAAGCATCATAGCTGCCAACCAACTGGATACTTGATTACAGCAGCATATGTAGATATACTAAAGCAAACTGTCAGATTGCTGAATTCTGAGACACCACATGCAATTGGTGTCTATGAAGTAGGTATAATACTCATTGTATGTACTCAAAGCAAAACAATACTCAAGAACAATATGACCATATGAAAGGAAATAATCAGGGCCTTATTTATTTAAATAATATCTACAATATGCAATGGTTTAAAAGTGTCAAAAGGAGGTAGTGGTAAAGGCTACTAACCATGTATAGAACACATATCTGATAAAAAGTACTGTCCTCTAAAATATACAAAAATTCCTAAAACGCAACAATTAGAAAACAACCCAATAAAAAGTAGGCAAAATATCTAAACAGACACCTCATCAAAGGAGATATACAGATGGCAAATAAGTACATGAAAAGATACTCCATTAGGAAATTGCAAATTAATTCAATACCACTATATGCCTATTGGAACGGCAAAAATCCAAATTCTTGTGAGGATATGGGCTCTCATTCATTCCTGGTGGGAATGAAAAATGGTACAGCCTCCTTGGAAGACAGCTTAGCAGTTTATTACAAAGTAAACACAATCTTAACATATGATCCAGCAGTCATTCTCCTAGGTATTTACCCAAATGAGGCAAAAAACATGTCGACACAAAAGCCTACATACAAATGTTTAGAGCAGCTTTATTCATAGTTGACAAAACCTGAAAGCACCAAGACATCCCCTTCAATAAGTAAGCGGATAAACAAACTGAGGTTCACCCAGACAATGAAATTATTATTCAGCAAAAAAAAAAAAAAAGAGACGAGCTATCAAACCATGAAAAGACACAGAGAAAACTTAAATGCATATTACTAAGTGAAAGAAGCCAGTATGAAAAGGCTACATACTGTTATGATTCCAACTACGACATTCTGGAAAAGGCAAAACTGTGGAGACAATAAAAAGATCGGTGCTAGCCAGAGGTTGGGGGGTGTGGGGGGAATGAATAGGTAGAACAGAAGATTTGAGGGGGCACTGAAACTACTGTATATGATACTGTAAACACATGATATACATTTGTTGAATACCATAGAACTATGCAACACAGTGAACCCTAATGTAAACAATGGATCTCAGTTAATAATAATCTATCAATATTCATTCATAAATCATAGCAAATGTACCATTTCAATGCAAGATATCAAAAGGGGAAATGGGGAGGGGGTGGAAGGGAGAGAGTATATGGGAACTCTGTACTTTCTGTCCAATTTTTCTGTAAACCTAGAACTGCTCTAAAAAGTAGTATATTCTTTTTTCTTTTTTTTTTTTAAGGCTCCTGGCCTAGGAGGAGCCAGAGGACTTGAGTTCTTAGATTTATCTCATTCACTGACTGTCTATGTAATCTCTACTGCTCAAAATACTGCACATGCCCTATTTTATCTTACCTTTATTTACCCAGTGAGGTAGATAGTGAGGCAGCAGACCTGTCACATCTAACTGCCTTAAAAAAGGTAGGATAAAAGGAGCCACCAAGCAGTATTATTTCATACCAAAAATCAAGAATACAAATTGTCGCACTGGTGTGACCATCATGGAGAGCTGTAAGACTGAATATAGGGGCATTTTTCAATTCACTGAGACAATAGAATCTTTGTATAATGCCTTTAATACCAGGATTCACTTGGAAATATTTTCACCCACTAGAGAAAAATCAAGACTTTGTCAACTCCCTTTGACGATTCTTTCCAGGAAACATTTCAGGCATGTATCAAAGCAGCCACATTCACTAGTGACATTTATAAAACTTAATTCTTTTCAAAATCTCTTCAGCGTAAATACACATTAGAAATGCTCATATTAAAATTTTATCTTTCTTTCATGAGTAGCTGATTTTTAGAATTTATAATCCAGCTAAGATATACCAGTTCAAGCCCCCAAGTCTACTTAATATTTGAATTGATATAAATCTCTATGAATTTTTAAACTATTAATTTTTATTTCATGCATCAATGTAACACATCTCAGAAAGTTCTAGTATTAATCAAGATCATAATCCTAATAAAAAATTCTCATAAAAACTATTTCTGCAAAATTTTCCAGTCGATGTAATGAAACTCAAAATATATAGCTTATGTCAAGTATACACCTGATGTTCAAATGCCACTGCTACCACTTAGAGCTCTATGATTTCAGGAAAATTAGCTTCTCTAAGCTTCAATTTCCATATTAATAAAATGGCCATAGTTGTACCCAAGATATATAAGAATTAAAAATTATAAACAAAATTCATTTGCAATACTCAGCACTGTGCCTACAATATAAGTAGGTAGGCAGATAAATGGTAGCTATTCTTTTTACTATTTTAAGCTACAAATTAAGGGCTTACCAGATAAAATTAAAAAATGGCTTAGAACATAATACTAAATTATATGACCATTGAACTTCTTACAAACAAAACAAAACTGACTACAAATCTGCTGGTTTATGTAGGAAAAAAACATTAAGAAATGAAAAGAAATTGTTGAAATATATCACAAAATTTGTTTTAATCATTAACGGTTACTTCTAAAATGGATCTGAAACCAATAATTTAATTTGCTTATGGAAAATATATTCATTGCTGTAATACACTATAAATCATACTCAGAGGATTCCCGGCAAAACTGATAAGGTATTACTTAAGGATTCCCACACTGAACAGAAAATTTCAGTTTTTTTGGTCATACTATCTGCTGTATTTCCAAGGTCAAATAAAACAGTATTCACTCTATTTCAACCAAAGAAGGTCTAAAAATTAGTAATATTAAAAATTTGTTTCAAAAATGTACTTTCTAATGAACTTTTTTACAAATTAAAAAAAAAAATACTCCAACCAGTCAGCCATTCTGTCAATTTCTGAAATTTTTTTTGAATCCAGCCTTCCATTCCAAACACCAGAATCTTACAGACTTGTCTCCCTGTTTTCTAAGTCTTCCTTCCACTCAATCCTCCACACTGTTACTGGAGTTATCTCTCTAAAACCTATCTCACTGGTAACACTCTGCTGAAAATCATCAAGTTTCCCCTTCCTGCCTACAGAATAAAGCCCAAACTTGGTCTTGGGCATAGCATTCAGGCCCTTTTCAATCTGGTCCAACATAACTCTCTATACTGACCCATTTCCATCTTCCAATAACCTCTATCTAACCCCATCCCTAAAACCTACTATGCAGTTGAGCCTAGCATTCAAAGTGGATTCTGTGATTATGCTAATGAAATGGAAGAATCATGCTAGTCTGCTAGTCTCGCTCCTCTTGAAGTTTAATTCACTGGTATTTTCACCTTCCTACAAGGTAAAATCTCATTTGACCCGAAATACAAAGCTTTTCTCACACCCAACTCATCTCTTCTAAGAGAGATGAAAGTAGGTAGAAAACAACAACAAATAAATTTGCATTAAAGGGACAGACCAAAAACAAATAAGTAAAAGCCTTACTTGACAGAAATAATGATATACTTCAGCAGATAGCTGCCTGAAATTCCTCTCTGAAAGTGTGTAGAATGTGATCCCTAAATTACTAAGAGTTGAGAAATGGACACAGAAGTCTTTCTTCAAAAGCCATTATAGAGAAAAGAGTTCCATGGAACTGAAACAACTTAGTTTCTTTTTAATTGAAATATTAAACATTCTAAACTATAAATTTTCTTAACTTATTCATTAGGCATACAGGGTCAGATTATCTTAGTGCATTTTACACATGTTTATACTCATTTGGGAAACGAAAACAGAAAGGAACATGACAGCCTAGATATTCCATTTTTTTTGTCACCTCTGTAGCTTCAGATGTTTTTACAAACACTCTAGCTCCCCAAAGAGCCAGGCTCCTGGGCACACAGGACCCAAAGGCAGAAACACAAATGCTTCTTTGCCTGGCTACAAAATAACAGTAGGACAAGAAATTGTTCTCACCACCTCTTCTTGTATGTCATTTATCACCTAAAATCATCACTGAGCTAGAAAATAAGCTTCTCCAAATTGCTCAAAAAAAAAAAAAGTTTTAAAAAGCAGAAAGCTTTTTTAAAAGTCCATGACTAAATAAACATTGAGATAACTGTATAAGGCTAAGTCAGAACAAAAGAAACTAAAGGAGCATCAGGATGATATTTTGGGTTCAAAGTTAAATTCACTAACAATACCTAATAACTGGTTACATGCCTGAACTAATATATGTTTCTTACAGTGTGAAGCACCATTCTTTGGCCAATTTAAATCCTAGTTATTGGGTAAAGGTTACTTTTCAAATCCACATTGTAACATTATAAAACATTGTGCCATTTTGAAACTTCTCAGAAATATCAATGGACTTCTCAGTCTCTCAAACTTTAGGGAAGTCGAATACATTGTTATAGATGTTAATGTGTCCAAACTTTAAGTTTCCAATTTCAACACTGACACTTTTTTCTCTATGTGACAGACACTGCAGGTTGCAAATCAGATATCCATTTTTTTTCCTTATCTTTTACAAAAAGACTTCAATTTTGTTCAGGGTTCTAAATGGGACCAGCTTAAAAACTCATATTTTTCTAGTCTACCTTACAGATAGCGGTGTCCTCTGGAACAGTTCTAGACAATGAGATCAAGTGAAAGTTGCTAAATGGGGTCCTAAAAGCTCCTCAAAAAGAGGCTGAATCAACTAGTTTGCATCCTTTGTCCTTTGTCCCTGTACTTCCCTTGCTTCCTATCTGGAATTAAGACAAAAGGGCTGGAAGAGGAGCAGCCATCTTGTGATGACAAAACCATCACATGATACACTACAAGTAGCTAAGTAGAATACAGTAGGCTGGGTCCTGTTGGTAGATAGAGGTACCCCACAGCCCTAGCTTGCCTACTTTGGGCCTTTCAGTACCTGAGAAAAAAGAAAACATCTATTTGATAAGTACTATTATGTTTTCTGTTACAACCAAACACAATCTTAACTAACACTCATTACCTAATAAGCGTATTTCATTTTTTAAAGAAAAAGCCCAGACTTACTAACTAGCTACAAAATAACACTGTCATGATGCAACACAGTTGAAGCTATGAGCAGAGCATGAGCAAGTAAAATTTGAAATCAAGTTTTTGCAGAATCCTGGAAACCAACTGAAAACCACTGAGCAAGATCATCAAAGGCTATACCATATGACCAAAGTGTGTGTGGGGGGGGATGGGGGGGAGACAGTGATTCCTGGAGATCTTTATACAGCAGTCCCCCATTATCCATGGCTTCTCTTTCCACAGTTTCAGTCACCTACGATTAACTATTTTCCGAAAATATTAAATGGAAAATTCTAGAAATAAACAATTCATAAATTTTAAATTGCATGCCATTCTAAGTAGTGTGATGAAATCTCTCCCATCCTACTCTGACCTGCCCGAGATGTGAATTCTCATTTAATGTCCATGCTGTATTTGCTACCCGCCTGTTTGTCACTTGGTAGCTTTCTTGGTTATCGAATTGTCTGTCAAATTATCACAGTGCTTGTGTTCAGGCAACCCGTATTTTACTTACAAATGGACCCAAAGTAGAAGAGTAGTGATGCTGGCAATTTGGATATGCCAAAGAGAAGCCGTAAAAGTGTGTGTGTGTGTGTGTATATATATATATATATATACACACACATATATATACATGTGTGTGTGTGTGTGTGTGTGTGTGTGTGTGTATAAACATAGTATATATATATATAGGGGTTCAGTACCATCAATGATTTTAGCATCCACTGAGAGTCTTGGAATGTATCCCCCATGAATAAGGAGAGACCACTGCACTCCAACTTTCAATTCAACTGGCACCAGAGTTGGTTTACACGTAAAAAGACAGTATTTTTACCAATCACAAAACTAGGTAGGCCATAAAACTAAACTGAAAATGAAAACTACAGTTGGAGTAGTTCTCAGTTCCTTTTGTCACCATGCATGTAAGCAAAAATTATATAGCCCTACTGAGAGAAGGGACTAAAAGGATTACTAAAAGTTTTCATGAAAAACAGAGAATTTTGAGTTTTTTCTAAATAATCAAAGAAGGTTTTTTAGTGATATCACAGATAAGTAATAAAATCTGCCATTTAACTTTCACAGAGAATAATGAAACACTTTTTACAGTTGTCTGGGGACAACCAACTTCCAGGTCAATGGAAAAATGTCCATTTGTTGGACCAAAATAATTTAACTTTTTTTAAATTAAGCCTAAAAATATAGAATAAAATTGATTAAGTTCACATTGTCTCATTTTGATACTTAACATCATATTTTAAAAAGTAATAATGTGCTGAGAATATAAAATCTTCTAATGACTCAAACAGCAGAATTTCATAGTGACAGCTAATTATTTTTAATAATATAATAATACATAATAATTAATTATAATAACAGTATATAGGTTAGTTTCCTTATACTGACAAGAAAATCAAGAGTGGCCATTCTGTATCTTTCACGCTGATCTACAAAATGTTTCGTATTCCATGAAAAATACACTGGGTAATTTACTATAGATATGAAAGAAAGCCACTAAACCAAGGTATTTCTAGCATAAATAATAATAAGTATGTTTTATTCAGAAATAAATGCCTTTATTCACCCTGACTATGGTATCAGCAGAAGTAATACGGTTTTTAAATCAGATGCCCTGAATATTTTCATTATTAAGATATTTTATAAGTAAGAGGACTAGAATATGAAGTAAAATAGTGTATCCATTTCTGTAGCAAAGAGCTCTTTCTGTGTTATTCTAATTCAGCAAACAGTTGCCTGTTTTCACTCAGAAGTAAAGGACCAAAGCAAGACACAAGAATAGACCACACCATAAATAATTAAGCCTCACTTGCCACTATTATTGTTTTTCTTCAGAGGGTTAGGTTTGAAGTCCCTCCAAGGCTGTCTGAGGACTAAGTCTAACAAAACTCTCAACTTCTGAATCTAATATTCCTAAATGCTAACATTATAGATTATTAAAATTCTACACTTCTGAAGACAGACAGACTTTGAATTTGTTCCAGCTGACTCTACCACTTACACTATTCAACAGCTGGGGCATATGATAACTTGGCAACCTGATCATACTCTAGCTGAATGCAAACTCATTCTGTAACCAAGAAACTTTGTCAGAAATAAAAATCAAAATAATCTTTCTTGAGTTCAAATGAGAATGTAAAATGTTTTGAACAATGCATGATTTCAGAAAATGAGCAACTGTACTTTGAAAGTTTAGTGAACTGACACTCCCTATTCAAAGCCTACAATTCTTTTCTGATTAGATCAGCCCCCACAGCAAGTCATCAGGATAATAAGCAGCACTGTAGTGAAGTCATCGTATTGGATACTGATGGGAAATCATAACTGGCTTCAAAACACATCAGGAAACAATGAGTTTTCCAGGTCTCCAGCTTTTCATGTAAATACACCGGCCAATATTCTTGCGTTCCTTTCCAAGACTAAATGAAACATAGAACATCTATAAAGCCGAGTACAAACTGATGACCTAAGCATTTTAGAACCACAAAGAAAATGAAGGAAAAAACCCTCACTTTTTCAGCAAAATTTTGGACTATATGTTTGAAAAAGTATATGTTTGAGTGCAATACTGATCATTAGGCTATAATTAAAATGAAGTGTATTAAGAACTGCAATAGCCTGCACATCGTTAATTTCCTTTTATTTCCAAAAACCTATCAAGAAAAGCTTTTAAATAATATCTGCTTCCTCAAGACAAGTCAAATTAGCACTACTTATTTGTTTGCTAAGTCACCTGAAATCACCCATCTGTCACTGAAGTAAATTTATGATGGAACATAAATTTATACAGCAATAATATTTAGAAATTATTTAGAAAATGTGTATATATATATGTGTATATATATGTATATATATGCTTTAGTACTTTCGCTTTTCTTTCTCACTTTAAAAAGCTCAGGTATATGTCTTCAATATTGTTTACAAGTCCATATTGGTATTTCCCATTTGTAAAGTTCTGGAAACAGCTGACTAAGAACCTTATTTTAAAATGAAAAGATAATGTAAACATGAGTATATTACACGTGCACCAACACATATACACAAATGCTACAAATGTGCGTTAGCCTAAAATAACACTGCACTTGCTCAGTGGCAGTATTATACATAAAAGGGTCTTGGCACAAAAAAATTCTGATTGTGCTGTTTACAAAATTCTACATGAATTAAAAGTATATCAGCAATAAAATATGTTCTAGAAAGAGATAAAACATTTGTGAGTGAATTCTGAGCTATTTGGGATTTAATTATTCAGTTCAGGATTTTATACTTCTACTTTCTAATAATAGAAAACTATTAACACATGCATTTTAATCATATAATCCCCATTCGATTTACAGAAACTGAATTTCTTAAACGCAAAGCAAATATTTAAGATGCAAAACCATTTGAATCTGACCTATGAAATAGGTAGCTATTCACTATTAATAAATTAAGGCTCTGTAAGCTACCTTGGGTGTGGAGTGTTTTAGGAGCCACAATAAGGGGATCATGTGTACATACCGAAAAATAATTTCCAGAGATAAAAAGGCCCTTTAAGATGAGAAGGTGCACTTTGTCTAATACTATATTTAACCATAAAGCCAAAGTAAACATAATACTAAAACAGCAATATTTATCAGTTTGGCATAGATTTTCCACAACACAAAGGACAGGCAGAAAATCATCCCAAAATATAAATTTAAATTTACAACAGACTCACTGACTAAAGTCTTACACCCATCACACTATCAAATAATCTTTATGATACATAAGAACAGGTAGTCCCAATTCATAAACATTTCCCAAATAAGATCATTTTAAGAAAAACGATTTGGTGATGCTCTCAGTGGTGAAACAGTCCAATAATTTAAGAACCCAAGAACCTTCTTAAGAGGGTGAACCAATACCCCAAGTCGAGCAAGAGCAGCAATGCCTTAGTAATCCCATGGAGAATTCATCGGTATCCATCCTCCCAGGAAGAATTATGATTATGCGTAGTGCTTAAGAGCTTTTACAAGGGAGAGAAAAAGCAATGTGCTTCTTGGAAACCAAACCCCTTCCCCCAACTCTACCAACCATCCAAGGGCGTCTCCGGATCATTACCCATCCCGCTCCCCTCCCAGCACTGCGGGTCCTGAATCCCACCCAAAAAGACCTGGTTCATTCCAAGACTGGTCCAGACACCTGTTTACTTGTGCCCAGGCGGTGGTGGCTCTGGCTAAGCAAAGATAACAGTTCGAACCCCCGCTGGTCCGTGCCAAGCCCCGCAGCCCGAACGCCGGGGAACACATACCTTTGTACCTCTCCAGGACATCCTCGTAGGCCTGGAGGTACTCCTGCTCCTCCACATACAGGTAAGCGGCTGGGGAGAGGTACCCCGCCATGCCGAAGTTCATCTAAGCGATGACTGGCCAATTCCCCTCTCTCCCTCGGAACCCTGGACAGTATCTAGTCAGCAAGACGCAGCCTCGATAACTGGAAAAGCGGAAGGAGCGGCAGCCTGGGGGAGAGCGCAGAAGCCGGAGACGCAGAGCCGGGGCGCGAGGGGGCGGCGGGCGCCTGAGCCAGCAGAGGAAACGCCCAGGCCCCCTGTCTGGCCGCGGGTGCAGGGCCGCCAGGCTCCCGGGGAGCCAGAGTCCCTCTCGGGTTTCAGCAGCAGCAAATCTCGACGAGCCCGGGGGCGGCGACCAGCAGCGCCACGCCGGGCGGAGGAGCCAGGAGCACGGCGTGGACGGGCGGGGGGCAGCAGGCGCCGGGACCCTCGGAGGCCAATGGGGCCGCCTCCCTAGCCCTTCACGAGGCGCCTGCTCCCGGCCAGGCCCAGACCGCGGCGGCCGTGCGGGAGGACCCGCGCGCTGCCTCCGCCCGGGATGCTGCGCGGCGCATCTGCGGCATTTCCTGGCCGCCGCGCCGCAGACACTCGCCCGCGCCCCCAGAGGGAGGGAGGAGGGAGGGGGAGGACGGAAGGGAGGGGGCGAGCGCAGCGGTCAGCACCCCGGCTGGCTCCGCTCCGACCCCGGCGCCGCTCGGCCCCTCCCTTCTAAGCAGAGCCGCGGCGCCCCAGGTTCCCTCCCCGGCCCGCCCACCCCAGTTGACCGCACCGCCAAGCACGCCCACCCCCGGACACCGGCCGGCTGGCCCCGGATCCCCAAGGACGAGGTTTCTATTTGGGACCCACAACAGGTGCCTGGGAAACAAAGCCGCAGATCGCGGCCGCCGACGTGCGCAGCCCCCTGCGGAGGGGCCGGCGGCTCTCCCGGGGGAAGGGGTGACGGGGAGGAGAGTGGGAAATACATTTTTCAACCCAGTTTATGGCACAAAACTCTGGTGACCCTGTGGCAGTGCAGAGCGCAAAGGGCATGGGGGTCCGCGCCCAGGAAACATCTGCGGGGCGGGGCGGGCGGCCTCTGCAGGTGGCCCGGCGCATCAGGGCCTGACAGCCCGGGCGCGTGTGCGCCTGCGCGCCCCGCCGCCCGGCGGTGGCCAGAGGACCTGCCCGCGGTCCCTCCCTTTCGCCCCCCAGAGCCGGCCTGCGAATCTGCCGCTGAGCTCCGCGATGGCCACAGGCCCAGTTCCTTCACAACTCCCCCAGCTTACTTTGTCACCTCCCTCCTCTCAACCATTATTCATTCACCACAGTACTGGTATCCAATGCACTTGAGTAAAATATGTACATTTCCCTTAACTTTGGCATATCATATACTAATGTGGTTAATTTAAGGGTCCACTGGAGGAATCAGATGGTACCCGGGGATGTAAATGGATGTGTTTAAGAGTACCGACTGAAGTCAGGCTGCCTTAGATGAAATCCTGGCTCCTTGCTGTCTGGTGGAGGCAAGTTACCCTCTCTGAGCCTCTCTGCATCTGTAAAATGGGGATAACAGTGCCTTCCTCATAAAGTTGGGATAGTAAATAGCTTTATAAGTGTTAGTTATTATTATTAAATAAATCGGCTTATTGTTAACCATCTGACGTCGCCTCTTGCTCACATCTTCCCTATTTCTTCCTTTCATATGTATTGACCTTTTTGTCCTTGATATATATTTTTTCCTTTTCAGTGTTGTGAATCTAGACCCTTTTCCTTGCTTTAACTCTTAGGTGGGGATGAGTACTCTTGAAAAACTGGTATACTCTTCAAAAAATTTAAGTTTTAATTGGAAAGCTTTACTTTTCAGTAATCGGCCTAGTCCAAACAAAGCAAAACCACATTTCTCTTTTCTATTCTGACCACTGGCTTATAATCTTATTCTCATTCCATGTCCCACTGAGCCTTTAGGATCGCTAGAGTTTTCCTGCAACTTGGTTGGTATTTATGTAAACATTGGTTGATGAAGTAACAGATATCATATGTGATACCTTCTTGAAATCAAAGGGTTAGCAATTAGATTTGTAAGAGTCATTCCATTTACAGACCACATATGTACAAACATAGATTCTCAAAACTGTCTTGTCTCCCTCACAATGACTAAGGTCATTGAGTCTGAGTCTTCATCAGAGACTGACACCCAGCAGGACCCACTTTAATGAATATAATCAGTGCACACTCAAGTTTTCCTGAGTCCAAAGTCTTAGTCTACTCAGATCCTTCAATTCCAACTTCAAAGAATTCACATAGTACAAAAATCCATATTTTAATATAGCATTGGCACTGATAAACCATGTACTTTACAGGTACTTCAAGACTGAGAAACCCAACTTACAATATTCTGTAGCTAATGAACAGCAGATCTGTATTGTTCTTATATAAAAGGCATTTATACAATGGATATTAGAAAGCCCCTTTCCTTACATTCTGTTACCTTATCCTCACACCGACCCCTCTGAAATATAGGAACTGTGTATATTATAGTCTGAGATTTTACAATACAGAAACCATAATAAATGCAAAAGCACTTTTAAAAATGTAAAGTATCAGACATGTGACATCATCACCAATATGACTTTCTGAAATGTAAACCTGATTATGTCACTTCATGGTTTAAAAATCTTTCAGCTATTCCCCACCACTTACAGCATAGTCTAATCTCCTCGGTATTGCACATAAACACCTTTACAGTTTCTGCTATTCCCTACTAAATCCCATGCATTAGCTATACATTCTACTTGAAGTTTCCACTTAAACACATCTCCCTACCGTTGTTCTTCTAGTTTCCAGGCCTCTGAAACAGCTTTCCCTTTCCCCCTAATTCCATCAAACTCTTTAAATCTCACCTCATGGCACTTTCCCTCAGAAATCTGGCACTTTCCCTCAGAAATCTTTCAGGAACCCCCACCCCATGCCTCCTCTCTCTGTCTAAGTTAATTAGACTCTCCTCTGGGTTCTCGTAATATTATGTCTTACAGCCTTTACAACTAGTCTCTCACACCATGCTGTAATTGACTAACAACACATCTATTTATCATATGAGACTGACTTCTTTAAAGGCAGAACTTCATTTCATTTCAGGAGCTCAATAAATACTTATTAAATGTGAGTGAATTAAGATATTCCATAGACCAGACAGTCTTTTTAACTATAGACAATTTTAATATTCAATTCTATTTTTATGATCTTAAAATCAAATAAAAATATTGAACTTTCAATTCTTTTATTACTAAGTAATGAACAGTGGACATTGTCATACCATTTCTGAACCTCACCCCATCTCTCACTTGGGATGTATTTCAGAGATGGGATGAATTTTAGGCAGAGTGTGAAAATGTCTAAAAAAATGAGAAGTTAAAATCTTAATAGTATGCTTTCAAACTATCCACAGCACCAAATTCGCTCAGATTCCCTATTCTCTTATCCTCACACTGGGTGATCAGTGGCAAATTTAACACACAATATATCTGAATTTCATATTTTAGCTATATTACAATTAAAGAGATATTTGTGGACTGGACCCCCAAGTCTATGCTCCATGTATGATTATTGATTATGATTTGTGTAGCAAACAGCCAATTTACCAATATTTATTTTAAAACAATAGTATACTTCCAAACTAGGGCTCCTTATTTTGTTTGTTATTTAATTTTATTTTGTTCTGTTTTTGATTAGCATAGTCTTAAAAGTATGTAACTTTGAGGTCTTGAGTCCATCGACTAACATGGTAGCTATCCCCACAAATCACTCAACAAGCATTTAATAAATAATAAGACATGGCCCCTGCCTTCATGGAGTCTACAGTCTGCTAATATCAGCATCTGCTTGTCCACTGCATCCTATTAGCACCCAGGTCTTCCAGTTCTTCCACCTTGGGTGTACGTTTAAGGTTATTTCCACCAATTTCTCATGACTTTCTGCCTAGTAGTCTTCCTCAGTTTATATAATCTCATTCCTCCTGATGAATATCTGCCCCTTCCTTCCATACTGGAAATATCCGCCTTTGCTACCACTATCAAAACTCTCAAGCTAAGAAGCACTTCTACTTTCCATAAAAATGCACGGAATACAGGCATCTTATTCTGATGCCACAAGCTTTCCACAAAGGCCCATCAACTCCCCTCACATACCCTCCCTTTCTCCTGTCTTCCCTTTCCGCTGAGTCAAATATCTCATACCAACCTTGTCTCCTCCCTCCCAGCACCTCAGACCTGCTGGGGTGGGGTGGGGGTGGGGATTCTCAATAGGGCAAATAGTCAAGGCTCAGTGACTAAACACTTTTTAGTACTTCAAGTGTGCAGGTAAGAGCCAGGACTGCCCCACATCTCCCAAGCCACTACTGCTCACTCTCATTTGGCTCACAGACAGTCTCTCCATTCTCCATCTTCCCTCCTCCTCCTCCCTCCTTCTCCCCTCTCCCCGCTCTACCCCGCCTCTTCAAAGGCCTGGGTGAGACTAGCCAGCATCTCACAAACGGAAGCCAGAAGAAGCTCAAGGCTGTTGCCCCAGAAACCCAGACCAGAGAATGGCTGGCTGGGTGCTGTTTGTTTTTCCCGTAATCAGAAAATCCCATTGGGGGGACTCTAGGGGGACTCTCAGCTGCTACAGTGGCTGAAATCTAGGCTAGTCCCCTACAGCCCCCTCAGAGTAAGATAAAGTACCAATTAAGCATTATAGCCAAAGGCAAAAGAAACTGAGAGGCAGCAGGCCTCAAAGTTGAGAGAGGGGGAGGAGGGTGGAAAGGAGTCTGCAGAGACCGACTTGAAAAAATACCTGGCCTTTGGCCTTTGCATGAGATCCCCAAAGACATACTTCATCCTACTCTATTACTATTTCCAAGAGAAAAAAATTATTGAAGGAGTGGAGGCACAACTACCCCAAGAGGCAACTCTCAAGCACAGAATACATATACACGAACCACGCGGGCACTGCAGGGTTGAAGGATTGATTTCCAAGGTGTTCTTAGCTTTCAGTTAGGTAAAACAAGCCATCACTTCTGGTTCGACTGTTAGAGCCAATGCAAGGGAACACCAGGTAACAGAACAGAAACACTGGCACCTCCCATATATTAATTAATCAGGAATGCATGATGGCTAAACCCTCAAAAGCGCTAAGGACAGAAAGCGGCTACAAGCACATGATGCTGACAGAGATGCTACAAACACGCACACAAAAAATAAACAAATAAATAAAATCAGAAATGGCATCCGAATTGCTGGAATACCCTCCACAATCTTGGGTACGGAAAACCAGGAATCTACCCCAGTTAAATCTGCGTAGTTCTGTGCTTCTGGGCAAAAATGAAAATGAAGGCTCTCACAGCTTCTGGCAAATACACCACACCAGGAATCGCTGGAGTTAACAATGTACTTCCAGATTGTCACAGTGTTTACTGCGAGTAAATAGGAAAGTTTAATGCAGAGGTCTGTAAATACCTCTTTGCATTTCAAAGGTATCAATTCATCCAAGCAGAAGACAGGGCCAAACAGCTTAGTCACCAGCAGGCAGGGCAAATCGTTCTATCAATAAATCGGGGCATAAAGTAAACATGGTCATCTTCCTCCCCTACCCTGAGCACAAATCTGTGCCCAGTGCATCGGCTCCCAGATATGCACCCCATTCTTGCCCCCGCCCTCAGTTGAACAGATGGGTGAATTTCCGCAACTCTCGTCCGGGCTCCATCCCTTCCCCGGATGCTCTTACCTGCTATCCTAAGTACTGCCCTCTCAGCAGGGTCCAGCACCGAGCCCCCGTGAATCTTCCTTTTCGATCTCTCATGTTTAGGCAAATTCCAGGGTAAGGTGTCTCCAGGAGCTGGAGATGCCGAGCCAGATTTCTGGCTGAAATCATCCTCATCGGAAAAATCCGCAGAGGAAGACATAGAGCAGCGATAGGACGCGTTCCCGGAACTCTACAGAGGATGACACAGAAAAAAAGCATTAACAGCAAAACACACATGTTCATCGATTTCAACAGCCCTCCTCCCTGCCCCCAAACTGAATCGGGCATCCTGCACCGTCCTCGGCGCTGAGGGCACACACAAATGAGAAATAAAACCCAGGGCTCACCATCTTTTCTTGGCCACGTCTCCGACAGTAGAAACAATACCCAGGCAGTTCTAGGACATGGAAGATTTGCACAGAAGTGTGTGGCCTGCGGTCCGGCCACCAGCTCACAAATGACTGGCCCAACAATGAAGCCAGAATCAACAGCCTTCCTGTTACAAATCTATAGTATTTGGCTCCCCCACCAGGACAGGAGAAACACTTTCCATTACTGCTGGTTACAGACTGCTGGTTAATTCATTAATGCAACTAAATGGAAGTTTCAAAAACAAAGCACAAATGCAGGATGTTGAGTCCCAATTCCTTTCCGTTTCAAGTCGCCTCACCACTGGAGTCTTCTTTCTGACCAGTTTTGAGCCCCTTGTCCTCCTTAATTTTCTTCATGAGAGTGAAGCAGGTTTCCAGAAAAGAGCAAGGAGGGAGGAAGGGCCGATTCTGAGAAGAGCCTTTTCTTAAGACTGGGAGAACACAAAAGACTGTTTTCAGAAACCTAAGGCAGCGCCAATAAACAAACTTCTGAACTCAGTTTAGAGTTCTTGAGATAATTTAAACTTCTAGCAAAGTAACAGCTGCCAATAATGTAAATGAGAATGATACAGTGCAGTGACAGGAAACGGCTCTTCTCAGCTCCTGGTCATTACACAGTGAAATGAGAAACATGATGCTTTTTTCAAAGCACTTTGCCTGAAGGTTAGCCATCTCTTCATCTAGCAGGAGGAAATCTGCAAGGTCATACCTTGCATAAAGGGTTAGGTCTTCCAGTCAAAGAACTGGCACACTATGCTATATCTTCTTTATTTATTGGTTTAAGTTTGTGATTATTTAGAGAGCTACTCACTTACAATAGAAACAAGGATGCCAACTATCTGTGCTGTGAACAAGGTTATAAATGAAAGTACTGAAGAGAAATCTCCACTTTCCCATTCAGAATTCCACTTTGCTGAGAGGCTCATGGTGGAGATATAAAACTGGTATAACTCGAATTTCTGAAATGTAACTTGCAGCCACAGATTCCTAACATGCAAGTTACAGACAGAAATCACTGAGGCATGCTCCAATTTGAGCAAAAACACTGAGCTCTCACAAAAGCAGCGGCAACTACAGCAAAAACAACATCTCTAAGTATTCATCCAAGACATGTGAAATAAACTATAAGTAAATCAGGACTACTGACCTTACCTCAGTCTATTCAGGCATGTTGGTACACATGGCCAACACCATCATTTTAAAAGCGTACATAATACTTCCTGCAATGGAAAGCATCTAAGGTCTATTTTCAGTGGTATTTTTTCCTAAAAAAAGCAGTCTTCCATTTTATTTTCCACGAAATTTCACACCTTGGCTAATTTAATAATGTATTTATTTAGATTTTTGTATGTTTTCCTAGTAGTAATAATGTAATAGTCACAGTTGAGGCAAATAAATAAATAAGATTGATTTTCTGTGTTGTAGCTAGAGTCCATAGAGAGTTGCAAGCAGCATTAAGTCAGTCACAGAATAAATACTATCATCAACCTAATTTATTTTCCATGCTTTTCTGGAAATTCATCTTGAGCTCTCTGAGGTTGTAATGTTGGCTGGATCCGTTTGTTGGCTGGATCTGTGAAAAAGGTGACATTTTTAAAGACTTTCAAAAGGGTACTGGGTTTCTTCAGTTGCCTTCTGTCTTCCTTAAAATGGCTTCCTACCTGTCCTTACTTAAGGTCATCCTTTATCTGTAAGATTATATTTCTTCTTGTTGCCTGCACTATTTTCAATGAGCATAATAATTTGATTGTTTATCTTTACAAACAGACTTATGGAATGACTATTAAAGAATTGCTCCTTTCCAAAAACCACTGGTTATTGATTTTCGTAGAGTAAATTTTTTTAATGGCGAGAGTCTCAGCTGATTGAAGAGCAAAATGTTATTTATGCTATGACATAAACACCATTAATCACACGTAGCCAGATGGGAACAGTTACTACCCCTGGACCCAAGGGTGTTGACTGGTGCAGTCTCTAATCTGGTAATGTCATTGGTAAACAGATAAGAAAGAGAAGAAAGAAAAGGCTATTGACAACACCTGTTTCAGCAATATATCACAGAAAAATATAGACACATGTAGAAACTGAGAGAAATCATATATATCTATACATGGTAAAGTCTCTCCCAGGCTACATGATTCAAACATTTTAACAATTAAAGTATTAGATTTTTTCCACAATAATTTTCATAAACACTTTTAAAAATATAAGGTAAACTATATAAATTTAGGCCCATTTGAACCCTAAAAAATGGAGGATAGCTTTAAATAAAGCTGTTTTGAAGTCGATCAATCCTCTAAAACTATTATACTCTTTATTGATTTGAAATGACTAGCCAATTCATGTTACTATCTTGGGAATTAGAGGGAAGAATATAAGAGTACAGTTCTCTTTTCTTTTGGAAAAAGCAAATGTTCTCTGACCCAAAGTCCAGAATCTTTGATGTGGGGCTTGGAAGGATAAGTCAAAGGAAGACGGCTCTTGTGACCAGCAAAAGCCCCAAATTCCTATCTCTTCTACTCTTGTTGTCCAAAGTTTGATTCCTGTGTCCGTGTCCTTCAAGAAGGGATTGGTTAAATAAATTATAGTATATTCATACAATGGACTACTCTGCAGCCATTAAACAAAAATATTATTAATCTACTTCTAGCAGAGTAGAAAGAATTCGCATATAATGGTTCCTTTAAAAATTGTGTATGTATGTGTGGGGGGGGTAGACAGATGATTGATAGATTAATCGGTAGACAGATAACTATGTATCAGTATATAAACAGTAGTCCTCTCTGGGTGATGACTAACATTATGAATGGATTTTATTTATTCCTTATAATTTCTCAATCTAAAAGAAATATACAAAAAGATTACTAAAAAGAAAAAGAGAGTCAAGGGTCAGAGAAAATATCAAAGGCCCTAGTAAGAAGTAACTAAGCCAGTGCTTTTGGGGCCCATAGAAACCCTTGAAAAGTTCATGAAATCTATGGAAACCTCTCTCCAAAACAAAGCACATAAACAAATAGCCACAAACTTTGCATATGATTTTAAGGGGTCTATTAACCCACTGACCCAAGGTTAAGACCTCAATTTACACTATCATCTGTCATCACCATTTGGCATGTGCGTTGAAAACAAGAGACATAAAACCAAGTTTGTGGAAAGAGGGAAAGGGTAATTAAGATGGTAAAGACAAAGTTGGCTCAGGTCATAATATTTTTAATATTTGGTCTTTTTTTAAATAAAGGACTAGGAGCCACCTCTGGACTGATGATGTTGGATCTCTACAACCAAAAAAAAAATAAGAGCCTGTATTGTGTCTTATTACAACCTAGTTATTAAAGCAATTTTAACAACTGAATTACATCACCAAAAGCTTTAAAATGACTTTCCTAATAGCCAATTCATTCGCATGGTATAAAAACAAGCCAAATCTCCTAAGCCAGGATAATTACATAATGCAACATTTTTAGAAGGGGAACTAAACAATAACTTCTCTAATTGAAACCCCGGTGGGGGATCTGAGATAAGTACAATGGAACTGCCTAAATTGGAAGTCACCCAGCCTTAGCGCCCAGATCAGTAGGAAAGTGCCAGGAAATTGTCTCTGTACTAGGCATTCTCTAAATGCAACAGAGAAACAAGTACAGAGATAAGGGTTTGTAAAATAGCCAGACTTTTAGAATCCCAGAGGCTGGAAAGTTAACTTTCACAAACCCGCATACTTATGACTTACGCACATTTCTGTAAGTATATTTCCAAAAAGTTACCTAAAAAAATTAAAAAACAAAAAGCACATAAGAAAGTAATAGGCAAATTCAGACTGTGAGGAATTCTACAAATTAACTGTCCTGCACTCTTCTAAAGGGTCAATGTCATAAAACATACATACCCAAAGAGCAGGAACTATTTTAAATTTAAAAAGACAAAAGAAGCATAACAACAAATTCGTGAACCTTGATTGGATTCTGCTTTGTTTTGTTGTTGTTTTGTTTTGTTTCTTAAGCTAACAGGACATGTTAGGGACAATTTGGAAAATCTGAACATGGATCATGGATTATTTATTATAAATATTGGGAAATTACTGTTAACTTTCTAAAATGTGATAATGGTATTGAGGTTACATAGAAAAATGTTTTTAACATAGAAGATGCAGGCTGAAGAAACTCATGATGGCTGCACTTATATTCCATTGTTTCAATAAAAAAATAGAATCGGTAAATATGGCAATAGGTTAACAAAAGGTATTCACTATACTATTCTTTCAACTTTTCTGTAAATTTGAATATTTTCAAAATGGAGAGTTGAGAGGAAACACTTAGGAAGGCTGTTTTGTTTTGTTTTGTTTTGTTTTGTTTTGTTTTGTTTTGTTTTGTTTTAAGTGTTGCTTAGTTTAGGCCCATTCTCGTAAGATCAATATCCCGTAGTTGCAAGTACACAGTGTTAGTGTCCATCTAAGTAATTTCTTGTAGCATTCCTTCACATACGCTTAGAGAACCACTAAAGCAGAGGCTTAAGTCAACAAGACACCAGAGAAAGGAGATCTGCTTGCCTCAGTCCTAAACGCAGGTTTAGACAGAAGGAAGGTTTAAAAGAAGCTTCTCTGTTATTCATTTAACATACAGTTTGGTGAACATACAGTTGGTTCAATAATATACAATTTTTTATATTTTATATAAACAAAAAAGACATCAAAATTTATAAAAAAGAGAATTCAATTGTGTTTATAATCCCCTTGTTTAAATAAATACAAACACTCACTCCTTACATATAGTATAAAAATACATGTCACGGCTCAAGACTATCCTTACACACTAGGTTTTTTATTTGGGAATAAGTCAAAAAGGGCATATTATCTGATCTTAGAGATCTCAAAGAAAACAATCTCTATCACAAATAAATATAGAAGAAAACAGTTGAGGAAAATGTAAGAAAGTATGTTTAATCCCTAGAAGACAAAATGAGTGATGGTAAACTTTAGGGACCGGGTATTTGCTTTAGTTTAAAATTTTTTCAAAACTAGTAGAATAACAAAAACTCTCTCATCAAATAAATAGCTCTAAATTAGCCTCTCAATTGGAAACCACCTTTAAATAATAATGAGAGGGGCCTCTGGGTTGGTAAGGCCTTGACTGGCTCTCTCTCCTTTTAGGGGAGATTGTGGGAAGCTGTAATTCAGAAAGAAGAACCTGGGTGGAGCTAGAGAGGAAAGGGAGGTTAAAGAGAGGGGAAGCTGGAAGGTTCTTGAATCAGACTCAAGGGAGGAGGCTTTGAGCGAAGAGTTAAAGAAGTCAAAGGTTCCTTCCTAGGTGGAGAGGCCCAGTACATCAACTAATGAAAAAAGATCACTGGAATTCAGGACACAAACTCTTTCTGGGCTGTAAAGTTTGTACATTGGTTAGAGTGTTCAGTGGTATTATATTTCTGGAGAAACTGAGCTCCCTGATGGGCCACAGAGGGAGGAAATTTCAACATCATTTTCCTCTAGCTATGTAAGAAGCTCTACAAGGTAAGTATCAAAAAGTCATTTCCATGAGGAGCATGGCTTCAGATTCTAGGCAGTCTTGGATTAGCACTAAGACATTCTGCAAGACTTCCCTCCTTTCAATTTAACCAGCATTTCTAACTGTATGCATCATTTATTGAGTGACTATAGTTGTGGACTATATTAAGTATTTTCACTATCTTATTTAATACTTGGTATAACCCAATAAGGAAACACATGCTTGCAGAGGTTAGGTAATTTGTTCACAGTTATCCTGTCAGTACAAGGGAGAGTAAAGATTTCCATCTGGGCCTTTTTTGACCCTGAAGCCTGTGCTCTCAACCACGTGTTATTAAGTGCCCTAAAATGTGGTCCCAGGCACTGGGAGGAGCATACAACATAATCATAGCCCTCAAAGATCTTACCATACTTTTGGGGGAGCCCCAAAGGATTAGACTTGTTCTGTGCTCAGAACGAGGCCTAAAGCACGGAAATGACCAAACAGGTGTCAGTTCACAATCAAGAAAAACCATCCAAAAATACACAAAACCTCAAAAGTAGAAAGGACCGCTTTGTATAATAGTGAGCACCTTCCTACTCTAAGGAACCAAGCCTTCACTGAGGGGAATATTGAATTTGCTTCCTGGTCTCTTCCAACTCTAAAATTCTTTAGTTCCATGTGCTCCTACATCTCCATGAATCCTCTCCTCAAATAGATTACAGATAAAAGAAAAATGATGTCAAGTATCAAAATACCGAATTTTTCTAAAATTGTAAAAATCTTTCAAAACAGCATAGACATCTATTTTTTTGCAGTCCACCCTAATTCAATCATATTAAAATTATACAAATAGAGACAACAAGAACTAATTTGTATTTGAACATCTGCAAACAGTCTTTCCAAACTGAGGAAGAAATTTTAAATAATTTGCCTAAAAGAAAAGCAAACATAACTCTGAAAATAGCCCCACAAAACAGAAACACATTAGAAAGACAAACTCAAATACTGAAAATATCCCTTTAACGAGAGAATACTTAATCTTATCTTTTAAAGGAATGTTTATTTATGTCAATCACTTAAAAATATGTCTTAAGCACTCATAGGCTTTTGCCTTGGAGGAGCTTAAAATCTAACTGGGAGAGCAAAGGTGATAAATAGCCAACATATAATTAAATATTATCATCTTTACATAGGCTGGAAAATGTCTTCCAGTGAAATAATATAAATATACATAAAAATATGTATAAAGTCAGTTAGGAGGGAGAAATAGACTGGAACATCTATAGGCCCTTAGAAGCCAGGATGGAGATGCGGGTTTTCCCCACCTTCTTCACTCTTCCAACAGTATCATATCCAAAATTGTTGCCTGCTGAGAAAGTCATCCGATAGATCAGCGATCTCCGACATTTTTGGTACCAGTGACTGGTGCTCCTATGGGAATCTAATGCCTGATAATCTGTGGTGGAGCTGAGGTGTTGATGCTAGCGCTGGGGAACAGCTGCAAATACAGATGAAGCTTCACTCAGTGGCCTGCAGCTCACTCCTGCTGTGCAGCCCAGTCCCTAACAGGCCATGGACCAGTACGGATCTGTGACCCGGGGGTTGGGGACCCTTGCTAGAAATGCTTTGTGAATGACCTTCCCATTTTAAAAATCTAATTAATGATAAGCATTTAAAAATTGGGAATTATACATTAAAATTCAGATGCGGAGCATTGGGGCTAGTTGTAGAAAGGACATATGCTTTCCAGTCTGACACAATCCTTACCTGGCCCACTTTATTCATTTATGACAGCTGGACCCTGTAGACATATGAGTTTGGGGCCCCTGGCATAAATTAAGGGATGGGTGGCATTGCTGCATTCAGAGAGTAAAGGAACAGCAGAGGGGAGAAAAGCAGGCATAATGGTAATCAATAAAAAGGGATGACAGTTTGAAAGATAAGGTGAAAAAATCTAGAGGAGAGAGAACAAAACAAACAAAAAGAAGAGGGCTACCCAAAGATCTCGATTCAATTAATGTCAAACAGAAATTGGTGATGCCATGTTTCTAGTGACAACCAAGTGCTGATCTCATTCTATCCTATCCCAAGAACCCTGGTTAACATTTCAAATGTCCAAGAAATGGAGTCGATCTGTGTGAATCAATAAATGCTGGCTCATGATCTTCATGTATCTAATTGAACCATCCGCCTATCACTACGGCTGCTGATTCCCACGTTTTTTTTGGCTCCTGCCCCTACCCATGGTCACCTCGGCTCCCCACACATTTCTCCTACCATTTTCTAAGTCATGGAGGAGGCTTTGATGCCAAGGACCTCAGATAGCCAGGATATGATTCTAACTTCTGCTGGAAAGAAGATGGGGGCTATGAGCACTCATGTGGTGACCTAACGCATAACAGCAGGATAAGACCAAACCCAAACTAGCATCTATCCTGTCTAGTCATAAAGTTAAAGATATGTACGTGTCATGCCAAAAATTGACTGTTGGGTCAAAGCTGTACAACCTTGGAAAACTGTTTGGTCTCTCTGGCCTTTGTTTGCTCATCTGAGTAATGGGAAACATAACTACCTAATACACAGGGACGTTGTGGTAGAATAAATAATACTTGAAAAGTACTACAAGCAATACCCAATATGTAGAGAGTATAAGTAAATTTTAGCATTAAGTAACATTACCTATTCACACTTGAGTAATCCAGTGGTAGATGATGAACTCCAGATGAGCCTATATAGTTGTCCCTCCAGGAAATTTGAAACAACAAACTGAGACATGGAAACTAGAAGTTACTGGAACTAGATCATACTAACAGAGGCTCTCAGGAGATAAGGCCAGTGTAGTTCCCATATCTATCCTACCTAAGCTCGCTAATTGAATCTTAATTCTTTAGGACACTTTGCATCTTTTCCATATGTTTCTCTTTTTTTTCTTTTAAACTCAATTTTTTTTTACTTTTAAATTCATTGTCTCCACTGTTGAAGACAATAACAAAACCTAGACAAACATATCATCTTTACAAAGCAATTACATTCAATTCTTCCCTATTGAAACATAAGCAGGGTTGTGTCTTTATACCTTCATTTTCATTATCTGTCTTGGTTAATGAGACTTCAGAAAATTGCTTTTGATAATAGCTTTTACATAGTTATTTTCTCACTTCAGTTACTACTTCAATCAATTGGAAGAGTTACTTTTCCATTTTTTTTTTTTTTAAAAAATAAGCTTTCATTATTGCACTGAAACTAAGTTCATGAAACTTTAAGAGCCTGGTACTTCCACCACCCCCTTCTGAGGAAAACAGGGCTTGTTCCACGTGTGTAAATCACCCTGCTACCATATGCCACACCTGATTAGGGACAGGGAGCAGTTCCTGGACACAAGGAAGTCCATTGCCTCTGAGCTGGCTTGCCGGAAAACTCTACCCAGCTGGGATGCTTCCTTCTGGATGGCGGTAACCCAGTCCAATCGCAGCCTCCCCTCTGAGGAATAAATGCTAAGTATATTACAAATGCACTTAACTAATAATTGGGTTTTCCCTAAGATCTGCTGTATATTGCAGTCTTAAGAGGTCTTGAGATCATCCAGAACAACTATGTGGTCCAAAGCCTCGATCTGTTTCTACAATAAAGGCTACCTTAGGTTTCATTTTGTCTTCATAATAGATTTCTCTTTCAGAAGGTAACCTAAGCCTTTCCCTTCCTTGCTTTATTCCTAGGGGAAGCTCTGTGTCAGAGAAGGAAGCAGGAACAGCCTACAAACACACTTAGCTTTTATTTTCCACAAACCTAAAACTGTTGAGGCTAAAATTATAGAAAAGGGCAGAGGGCTCTGGAAAAAAGACTTCCCGCAGCATAAAAAGAGGCGCCCCTAGGCTAGAGGAAGCATCTGTGGATCCAGGAGCAGAGGACTTCTTGAATCCCAGAAGAAGTCCCAGAGAGAGATGGGTACATGGTACGTCTGAGGGAGTAGACAACGTGGTTAACCTTTCAAAAGATCCCTGTGTCTTGGGAGTAACCCAGAAGCAGCCTGAAGGGCCCTGTGGAGCAGTAACATGGGATATGTCAACATAATCTGGAGGCATAGATGTTCTCTCCTATTTGCTAAAACTTTGGCATCCTATCAGACCCCAGAATCTTAACACAACTCTGAGGCAGATGAAGTGAGAAGCACCAGGCCTGGCAAAACAGGAGACCAGGAGTCAGAACCTAAGTTGAGATGAAAAAAAAAAAAAAAAGTGATATATTTTACATCAGAGTTTATAGACTAAGTTTCAAACTTGCTGTGTGACTGTTCATCTACCTTAGAACCCCAGTTCTTGATTATTGAATAAATCTACTGGCTTGGCAGCTTGGCTTCAGCAGCTGGACCCCATATAAGTAGAATGAGAGGAAGCTCTGCTAAATAGGGCTAGAAATGCAGAATCTGTCTGTCCGTGAGTCCGTCTCTCTCTCTCTCTGTCTCTCTCTCTCCCTGTCTGTCTTTCTCCTCCCCCCATTTTCTCTCTCTTTAACACACACAAACACACACAAACATATATGAACACACACACACACACACACACACACACACACACACAATCACCACAGCAGCAGATACCTCCTCCTCCACATCCTCTTTCCCTTAACATCATTTTTCATTTTCAGGCTACTTTGAACTACTCTAAAACCAGAGAAGAAGGGAATGCATTTGTTTGCTTGCTCGTTTATTGCCACCTTATTCCAAAATGGGTATTAAGGTAACTAATAAGAAGATAGAGGGAAGGGGGTGAAGGATGTTGATGACCTATGAGTTATCTAACCCCAGAATGAGATGTGGGAAAATCATAAGGTGCTTAGAAAGCATGAGGGAGAAGTGATACAAGATGAGGCTGGAGAAGCAGGCGGTAGATAGAGATCATGGAGGGCCTACATGCAATGCTAAAGCTTAGACTTGATCTTATAGGAGCCAAATTGTTGCTGAAGGGTTAGAAGTAGTTTGCCCTAACAGCCACGGAGAGAATGGACTGGAGAGAGGTCAACCTCAGACAAGATTAGTTGGCAGTTATTATAATAGTCCAGCAAATGATGACAGCCTAAGCTTAATCACTGATATTAGGGATGGAAAGGAGAGGATGGATCCGAGAAATATTTAGAGTCTAGAAAAAGAGAAGGCAAGAAGAAGTCTGGCCTGCAGCTCATAGAGTAAGAAGTTAAGGTAGTTTACCTAGCAGTGAGAAGAAGGTTGGAAGTCACACACAAATGTAACAATGGGGAGCCAGAGAAGGGCAATAGAAAAATAAGTGGGTCCCAGATGAGTTATACAAGGAGGCTCAAGATGTCAAGTCTCTCTGAGAAGCCACCAAGTGCATGGTGACAGACTGGTTTAAGGTAAGAAGCCAGCTAGACATCAACCTCCAAGAGACCCGTATTTCCCTCCCACTCCGGACCTGGTCCCAGCCACTGCAGGGTGTGATTATGGAAACCTGGCCCTTAGAGAAGCTGCAGCTGGTCAGTGTCATGCAAGGGTCTGTAGAATTGGCAGCATGCTGGTACCAAAGCATCCCTGAGCCACTCAATCCTTCATCTGTCTTTTTTCTTATACGCACAGAGAACAAGAGTGCATAAGCCATCTTGTTCATCATCCCCTTTCACCGAGGAGTTGTACTAGAAAATTTAACAGACATGTCATTTACATGTTTCCTGTAACATTTTATGAGCCTTAAAAACAAACAAACAAAAATAGCAATACTCATATTTTTCTGACTTCTAATTGTCTATAAGAAGAAAATACATAAGTCCAGTGGGCTTATAAAGCAAATTCATTCATTCTTTCACAGAGGCCATGGCAGGGATCTCTTATCAGTTATAATCCTGTGCTCCACTTCTGCAGCTCCACCCTACTCCTCCTTAGTCCTATTGTATACTTATTTGTGTGAATTCCAATCCCCTGACCTTCCTCCCCTTCCCAGCTGCACTCCCGACCCTGAAATATTGCTTAATTTTTTTTCTCCTCTCTTTCTCAATTGGTGCTTTCACAGCCAGTCTGATAGCTTCCTCCAACAATAACATAAAACCAAGAAGAATTTTAAAGATATGAATCCATGTCCACAAAACAATATGATGAATTCTATCAGAAACACCACAGAATGAATGAATTCCATTGTGCCCAGCTTCGTTTCCTCTTAAACTGGTCGTACATCTGTATCCACAGCACAGGAACCAGCTGGAAGGTTAGCAGGTGAAGAACCCAGAGACCTTCAAAAATCTATTCAATGAAAATCATTGTTTATTGGTACAATGATTAATTTTATGTGTCAACTTGGCAAAGCCATGGTACCCAGTTATTGGCAAAAACACCAAGCTAGATGTTGCTGTAGAGGTATTTTTTTTTAAGATGTGATTTCAAGTAAAGCAGAATACCCTCATAGTGTGGGTGGCCTCACCCAAGCAGTTAAAGGCCTTAAAACAAAGACTAAGGTTTCTCGAAGACAGAGGAATTTTCAAGATTGCAACACAGATGTGCTACCTGAGTTTCCAGTCTGATGCTGCATGGAATTCAGACCCAAGAGGACAATATCAACTCTTATCTGAATTTCTAGCCTGTGACTTGCCCTATAGCTTTTGGATTTGCCAGCCCCACAGTAACGTGAAGCAAATCCCTAGGGCGCGCGCGCGCGCGTGTGTGTGTGTGTGTGTGTGTGTGCACGCGCGCTCGCATGTGCACGCATGTGCTATCAGTTCTGTTTCTCTGGAGAACCCTAACTAATACAGTTGGCTACAATATTAATTTATAAGAGTTTTACAATTCACCTTTACTACCTTTCGGGGAAGTAACAACTGCTATAATGCGTACACTATATAATTTAATGGAAAGATAGACTATGCAGGACTTCAATTAGGCTGAGTTAGAAGGCCACGGTATTTCCTCCATTACTCACCACCCATACTACCATAAGAAATTTATTTAACCTCTCTGACTTATGTTCTAAATGTGGATAATCATACCTACTTCATTGCCTTTTAGGCAATACTAAAGTGATATAATGTATGTAAAGTATCTAATATGATGCCTGCCTAGCACATAATACTCAAAATATTTTTATAGCATTTCATTCTAAGATGAAAGATAAAATGAAAACCAGGTAAAGATTTCTTTAAAAAGCAGTGATGATTGTTATATTACCAAAAAGTATATCGTTTTGAGGACTTCAAAAAATTTTTTTACCTCCCTTCGCATCACCGGCACACTGATGTCTAAAATTCCAATAATAACGATTCTTTTGGTTTAAAGCTTCTTATTTCTAATCAAGCTTCCAAAAGATAGAAAACAGTGATATCAGTCATTTATACTTTGATATAAATAAGGTCAGTGGATTACATCCTAAAGAAATATTTTGGTAAGAGGGAACTCTGAGGCTCCTAGAAGTAAAACAACATAAACTTTGCCCATCTCACAACTTTCCCTAGAGCCAGTTCTGACTATCACAGAGACAGAGATTCAAGGAGTCAAATGAATCTCTGTACTAAGAGAAACACAGCTTGGCCCTAATTTATAATACTACTCAAGAGAAATACTGCCTGGGGTACATGCTTTGAATTTAAATGTGACAATCAACTCCTGGCTTCTCTAGTTCAGAGGACAGGCTCATGAACACCTCTGTTGAGTCATGGAGACAGATGTCCTAATCTTCTAACCTGCCTTCCTGATTCTCCTGGGACAACACAATCTTTCATGTGGTCTGATAGAGTCAGAAAATCTTACCAAAAACTGGTACCACAAGGTCTGAAATTCTCCCATCAGAGATTCACTCTTCAATGTTCCTCTCCCTATAAAATGCACATACTTATAAGAAGGATAATAAAATATACAAAGGCATCCTGAGCTATTAGTAACTTATCAGACAATTTCCTCCAAAAAGGATAGTGTGGATCACCTGAAAGCAATCAAAGCCACGGGGAAAAGGCAGAAAGGTAGAGTAAAATTGTTCACAATTTTGTAAATTCTTTGCCTTACCATAGTTAAGAGGTCCACAGATCAGGGTTTCAGTTCTCAGTTCTGCCACTTAAAAGCTATTAAGGCCTTGTTACAAGTCATTAAGTCACAATTTCTGTGAACCTTGAATTCCTTGTCTACAAATGAGAATAAGACCTACTACTCAGAAATAACATATTCAAGGCACTTAGTACCAAATCTGCCATGCAGAGGACACCCTAAATATCAGCTGTCATTTTAAAGAGTTGTGCCAAAATTGTCAATTTGATAGAGAGTTCCTACAGTCATAGCTGTGTGGCGTTAGTCAAATCTCTAAGCTACTAGGAGCTTTTTAGTCCTACCATCTGCTGTGCAAGCTAACTTAGTTCAATTGGATTACTTAAATAATTAGAAGTGATATACATACAGTACATACTATGCACTAAATAAATAATAATGACTTCTGATTCTAAGTCATATTCTCTCCTTATCCCTCAACAGTCTATTCTTCACACAAGTTAGATGGAGTCTTTAAAAGTACAAGTAGAAGTATATCATACCTGTGCTCAAAACCCTTCAGTAGCCTCTCCATTCACTCAGGGTGAAATCCAAGGCCTGTACCATGGCCTACAGAGCGTCATGATCTGTCTTTAGAGTTCTGCTCGAATGTCATCTTTTTTGAGAAAGTTCTTCCTGAGCAACCTTATATAATATTGTCCTACCTCCCGAGACCCCTTATTCCATACCCCTTAACCTGCTTCGATTTCCCCATAGCACTTATCACCACCTGACATATTATATATTTATATGTTAAATGTAACATGTTGTCTGTCTTCCTCACTGGATAATAAGCTCTGGGGGTACAGGCACTTTGTTTTGTTCACGGTTGTATCCCTAGTTCCTAGCACAACTAGTGACAAACCCGCAATAGGCCCTCAGGAAATATTTGTGGAATGGGCACATGAATAGTGAGTGGATTTTGCAAAAACATCTATACTGCTGAACATACATTAGGTACTGCGTAAGTATCAATTTCTTTCATTAAATAATAATTTCTTCTTACTTATTCTCCTTCTCCCCACAATCATTGCCTGTTACACTTGCCCTGAAGCCTGTCTTGGAAAAAGAGGTTTAAAGTATAACATAGTCTCACAACCCACAGTAAAACTTTCCTAACCATTAGAAATGAAACAGTTCTCAGCAAGCTCATCGGCAAGATAACAGAGAACTGAGGTTAAAGGTTAGACATGGCCCTGGAGTCTGGCAGATCAGGTGCTTCCTGGCTCAGCTTCACTACTCATTAGCTACTTGACTGTGAACAAGCTACTTAACCTTTCTGAGCTTTGGTTTTCTCATCTATAAAGAAACTCGACTTCCTAGGGTTGCTGTCAGGATTAAATTAACTAATGTCCATTGCCTAGCACTGTGCCCAGCTCATCAGAGTGCTTAAGAAATGCCATATTGCCATTATTACCATTAGTTAGCAACAATAAAAATGCCATTGATGTGAAATGTCTATGTGGCTGCCTAACTTCTTTTCTTGTACAGTTTTACTTAATTATGGTTAACTCCGGAGCTACAAAGAGCTGATGATATTTCAAAATAGTGTTTAATAGGATTAAAAAAAACAGGAAATAATGATAGTCATTTGTTTATAAAAAGCAGCATTTTTGTTTCAGAAGAAACTGTTTTTCACTTCCTTAGAATCCCAAAATGTCTAGATCTCAGACTTCCTGATTCTGTTGCTCTGATAAACAGATGAGTTTGCCTGGAGTCATGGTTATTATACATATTATAGAAATAAACTTAAGATATCTGTGTTGCCTGCTTAATATGCCCATAAATTCTAAAGATTATTAAATACTTTTTAAAAATATATATAAAATGTCTGGGTTTCCTAAATTAATTTTAAACATAGGGTCAGTTCATTTAACAAAATATATAAATACACTTTTTTTTAATTTATAGATATAAAAAAAAATCTTTAAATGCTTTGCTAAACATGGCATATAAAGAGGGAAACAATACAGCACAGAAAAGAGTGTGCTCAACGAGGAGGTCCTGTTTCCAGATGTGACTCTGAAAGTAAAAGGATATAAGACATTTGGCATCTCAGGTCACTTTTCTGGGTCACTTTGTTTCCTCAAAGTGACAAACCAGGTTGGATGGCTTTTGAGATTCCTAAATTGCCCATGAGTCCATCATCTCTAAAGTTCTTCTGATGCTGAAATTCCAATATCTTTAATGTTTTACTTACAACTTATACAAAGCCTGTTTATACAATGTGTTTATCTCAAACTAAGTTTAAAAGCTAATAAATTAGAGATATAATGTACTGAGTATCACATGTAAGAAAGAAAATAGAAAATATCCTCATAATGCCCTAATTCATCCTCCCCTCTAAAAAAAAAAGAAGGGGGTCTATTTTGGACTACAACATTTTTTTAGAAAGTTGTTGATTGCCAAGGCAATAAATAAAATTAATAAATGAAATAACTTGACAACCACAACTGCTATTTTATAGTTTATCAGGATTTTTTGTCATGAAAATATTGTGTCAATGTTTTCTTCATTTGAGATTTTATGTTCAACTCCAAGTTATAACAAAACATTGTGCAACTACAAAGTTGATTTGGCATAACTGAAAAAATAAATATGAGACTTGAAAATAAGTGAGTCACCAGAGTATTTCTCAACACCCTGTGTAATCATGAATTCTACTATCTACAGGAAATGAAGGAGCTGTATCATCTGCTTTAATACTAAGAGACAAGAAGCAATTGGCTCAATGTACTGCAAAGCCTAAGTACAAATGAAATTACACTTGTAAAAAAAGGAGAACGCTAAGTCATGTGTTGGTTCCCTGGGTGAGGGAGGGCAGGAGTATACTTTGACAATGACATCCAGATTTTTTAATGCTCAGTGGTTCTAGGGATGTAAGCTAGAACTTGGTGGTACATATAGCTTTGATTTAAGAGGACCCAGTTAGGGGAGCCTCTTTAGTCATACAAAAACAAGCAAGAGTTTCTCAGATATATTGCAGACTTGACATCCTAACAAGGTTTCCTACTACACAATACCTAAAAATGCTGGCTAAATATATACGCATACATACATATATACATCAGTGAGTTGGTAGGAAAATAAAGAAAATCCTCAAAAACCAAGAGAGATAAAAAAGCAAAAACACAATTATAGAGATGATACATGGATCCCTATAACCTAAAACTTCCCTCTTGAAGGCCAAGCATTTGTGCAGAGACAGAAGACACAGACAAATCTGACTGGAACATTTGCAAATAAATCCAGGAAAAGTATGAACTAGGAAAACAAAACAAAATACCCTGAGATAGCAATTTGCCTGTCTCAAGCCTGAAACTGGATGGAGTAAGAAAAACATGTTCATAACCGCAAGAATAATTGCAGCCACAATTATACTACCTATGCCATATGAAAAGCTCTGACACTGACAGTCCCCCACCGCCCCGGCCCCCCATGGTTAATAAAGCCTGGCAGAAATAAAAGAAGGCCCTTTCTGAAGAAATGTACATTTAACTCAAGCCTCAAAATTTAACACAAAGTTATAGCAAACAAAAGATCATGATAAAAAATTGCAAAACAAGGCTAAAGGGTTAGCAAATGGGTGAAGGGAGTCAAAAGGTACAAATGTCCAGTTATAAAATAAATAAGTCATGGAGATGTAATACACAATATGGAGACTATAGTTGATAATACTTTATTGCATATTTGAAATTTGCTAAGAGTAAATCTTAAAAGTTCTCATCACAAGAAAATTCTATAACTATGTATGGTGACAATGTTAACTAGACTTATTGTGGTGATCATTTTGCAATATATATAAATATCAAATCGTATTGTACACCTGAAGCTAATATAATGTTGTATGTTAATTATACCTCATTTTTTTTAAGTTGCAAAACATATAACAAAACAAGGCCCCACAGGTGGGACTACAGAAACAACAGACATACACAAACCCATAGACAAAAATTTTAGGTATATTAATTATCAGATATTAAACATAAAATAAATATATTTTATATGTTTAAGGAAAGGGAAAGGAGCATCAAAAGCATGAGTTAGAGACGAGAGATTATCAAAAACAATCAATGAAAAATATCATAATTTAAATTAAAACACAGTGAAAAGAAATATATAAAGAACTCCAGAAATCAATAAGACACACACAACCAAATGAGGAAAAGGGCCAATGAAAAGGACAGACATTTTGTAGGAATGGAAACACATATGGTTAATAAATATATGAAAAGATGTTTGGCATCCTTAGAGATCAGAGTAAAACCCACAGTGAGATAACATAGTACATGCATTCAACTGGTAAAAAAAAAAATTACAGTCTAATATTTCTAAGTGCCTAAAAGAACATGGCTCCTAATGCTTGCTTATGCATAGCTGGTGGAAGTATAAGTGATTCAAGAACTTTGAAAAAGTTTGTCATTGTTTCCAAAAGTTTAACTTTCATGTATACTCTATGAAATGTATATTTGTATACTTCCATGTATACATATAAATGTATACATGTACATTTCCACTAAGCAGATACCCAAGAAAAATTTGCACATGCAGAATAAGAGGCATGTACAAGAAAACTTGGAGGAGCGCTCAAATGTTTTACAAAGGCCTGGAACCAAATGCATATTTACAAGAGAGTGAATGAACAAACTGCAGTACATTCACACAAACATCAAAATGAATACACTACAGTGACATGCAACGATATGGTTGAATACTAGCAATGTAATATTAAGTGAAAAAAATGAGTTCCAAATAATTACATAAAGCATGATAATTTGTCTTATTAAAAATTTAAAATATAAACTTCATAGTAATACATAGAGATGTAATAAACTGTGAAAAGGGAATCTAGAATGATAAAGGTGTTTCAGAATGATGGTTACCTAGATTAGGGAAAGTCAAGTGGCTGGAAGAGCACACTGCTAAAGTCTTAGCTTTCGTTTTGAATTGGGGGTTGTGGGTGCTTATCAGATTAATTCATTAATTAATAACACCAGGCCTGCAAGAGCCACCGATGAGAATGTGCCATGAATCAGCCATCTTACTTTCTTTTCACCTGTCTTTATCACCATCATACCACCTGAAACCCTTGTCAATCATAAAACTACATTTGTGGAGAATTTTATTTCATTTATGCATAATTAAGTAAAAGCTGAATTGCAACTGCCCAGTTTAAATAATAATATATTTTGTAGTCATTTAATTAAAGTTCATTTTTAAGGTTCAAGTTCCAAAGTTCTTACTTTGGAATCAATAATATATTTAGGTCTCAGTCATTCCAAAAGGACTTTGAAGAGCTCACGCTCTAAGCACAAAGTAGAGTGTCTATTTGACATACAACCTGGCCAGAATCAAAGGCTACAGACTATCGGTGTAGATGGCAGAGGACTGCCTCTGGCTCCCCTGAGGTTCATCCCTAGAGCTGCTGGGATCTCAGTGAAGGTGAATTCACCCGCCACATGGCTCATCCCTCTTAGACTTGGCTACTGCCCCAAATTCAAGCCCCACAGCTCTCCTCTCAAAGACTGTCACTCTCCTGCTATCAGCACCTCCTCCAACACCGCCCTCCTAGCCAACTTCTAGGTGTCCTTTGGAACCTTCATTTCACTGTCAACAAGCTGTACGAAATGACATCTTCACTGTTTGTCTTACCTTAATCATTTATTAAGTGCTTGTTCTCTGCATTCCTCAAGCAGAGGCTGCTCGTTCTTCCATGTATCTCGACAAAAGCCTGGCCCTCTCTGAAGTCCAGAGTCATCACCCAACATTAATCCCTTCCCTTCTGTGAACTGTGTGACCTCTGGCCATTCCTCCTCATTCGCCGAGGACTTTGGCATTTGACTCACTGCTTTTTCTCCACCTTGTGTGTCATCATTACCTGGGAAGATTTTCACATAAATTGGATGAGGCATCTAACACTTCAGCCAGAAAGGTTCCTAACCCCCTAAACTCAAATAATCTTCACCTTCTCTCCTCTTCTGCCCCAGGGCTCCTCTTAGGACAATGACATCACCTGGAACTGAACGCCAACTCTGAGATCTCTCATGCAACCCAACAATATGACTTAAATTTCTGGCTCTCCAATTCTCTCACTCTTTTTCAAGTTAATCAGCCCTCCAATCCTCTTTGTTCCTGGTTGAAGCCAGGACTGCCCTGTGACTTCCTGTTCTTCCTCATCCAGTTTCATGATGCAACATTTCAAAAATTCTCTTGACATCAATATTCAGGCCATCTTCTCTAGATCTATCAATTCCACCCTGCATCTTGGATCAGCCAAAACATCCACCTTAACTCCTGATCTTAAGTTGTTGAAACCTGCTTTGAAAACATCCTTCAGCCACACAATTTGATCCTTCAACAAATGTAAAAGTAGCTAACATCGACTGGGCACTCAGCACTGCTCCTATTTAACTTCTATCGATCCCAAAATGTGTCTATTTCTGCTCTTACTTTCACTTTCATTCAGCCAGGCCCAGAGAAGATCCCCCTTTCTTCTCACCAAAACATCTCAAATGTCTCCTATCTTAAGAAAGACCTTTCTGAACCCTACACCCTCCCTGGTTTACTGTCTAAATTTCTCATTCCTTTCTTAGGCAGACTTGCTTAAAGAGTAATCTACAAATGTTCTCTCCATGTCCTCCTTTCACATTCATTTTTAAATTGACTTTTCTTTTTCTTTTTCTTTTTTTTTTATTAAAGTAAAACATGCCCATAAAGTTAAGAAGCATATAATGCTAAAGAGCTATTGGCCTAAAAGACTCTCACCCAAATACATGGTTCTGTCACTGATACACGTCTCTGATCCAATGTCACTTTATCAAAGAATGTTCCCCAACCATGCAATATAAAACTACTGACTACCATCCCACTTCCAACTTTCTCTTCTCCCTTACCTCAAGCATTTTTCTTAACATTATTTATCATTCCCAAACATAACATACATTAAGTTATTTGTCTATTATCTCTCCCCCCTTTTTTGATTGGGAACTCTATTTTTACAGGATCTGTGTGACAGAGCAGACACGTAATAAATATATGTGAGTTAATGAAGAGCTATTATAATTATAATAGGATATTAAACTAGAACATTTTTTGGTCTATTTTAGCTGATGCCCCAAAGGCCAGGAACAATACAATAAGTGCCACTATCCTCCCATCCTGGAGGGAAGTGCTAGAACAGTACAATTCAAAATATACCCATGGGCTGGTGCCAGTCTGAGAACTGTTTTTACTAGTTTGCTACAAGGTAAATACAGAAATTGAGAGTACTTAGAAACTTTTAGAATAATTTCACAATGGCCTGAAAATACAATCAATCAGTAGACTCACCTTGTTAAACAGACCATTTCAGGTGCTTGTTGAATTTATGTGGTGAGACACTTGCGGCGACAGCTGAAGACCAGTCACGCAATAAAGAAGCATGTGGAGATCTTAATCTTCCCCATAAATGTGCAAGAGGAATTGTGCTAGAGCATCCATGAAAGCCATGTTAAATGACTATAACACCAACTAGAGCAACAAGAGACCATTGCCCCCTCTAAAAGAGGTAGATGAAGACAGAAACCAAGAAAAAGATTGCTTTGGAGAAAGCTACTGATGCCTTGAGCATTTCCTCTTAAAAGAGGGTTTGGGGTGCTTACCCTGTACCTTAAACCAGGAAAGAGGGCTTCAGGAGATGTCTTGAAGGACGAAACATGTCTCCCCTGAGGTTAGGGAATGTATGACTGGAATATAACTCTCACTAAGAGAGTCTAAAGGTGAAGACAATGGCAGGAGTAAAAGGGGTGACCAGAATTGAGATGCCCCTCCCTGGAAGGCAAAGGCACATGCTTTTTTGGGGACCTGAGAGAGGGAGCCCCAAGAGAGAGAAAACTAACTTAGACTTCTTTTTCAAAGGGATCCTGTGGATGGAAGAAGGGACCAAATAGAGGGAGTGAAACATCAGAAGTTTGAGGGCAAGGCAGAAATACACAAAGGAAATAATTTCTCCACATGAAAGAAACTGCAACACGTGCAGAGGGCACCATGTTCCGTCACAACTATGTGGGCAGTGCAAAGCCAAGCCCTTGTCCCTTAATACCCTCCTCTCCTTGGGCCAATTACAGAGCAGTCAGAAGCACCAACTGGAGGGTAAAGGAGAAAATGAGCAAGAAAAGGAGAAGAAGCCAACCACGTCCTTTGGCACTTCAGCCTGAAACCGACTCAAGCTTTGAATATGGAGTTTTGATAATACACAAGACCAGATTGGAATTATGCTATCTTTAGACTGGGCTAAAATCTTTTAATGCTTGAAAGTGACCCAAGGACTTTCCATTATCTGAGAGTGACCAGAAAAGTTGTGGAACCTGTCCTGAGTTTTTCCTTAGGAGATAGTGAGTTAAATGGAGATTGGAGAGTAAGAATAAATTTCATTTTTCTTTGCATCCTAATCAATAAACAGATTATACACAGAAATAGCGGTCTCTCCTCCCCCTCTTCCCAGATACATCCATTTTCAATTCATTGGTTCTTACAGCATCAGTCTTTATAGTTCTATATACTGTGCACATAGTGGTATCTCTAGACCCATTCATTTTAGATACTATCGATTGAATTCCTATTATTGTAGACAAAGATTATGCCTTTCTTGCATAATTTTTGCTTTAATCCATACTCAGTGATTTTATGATTAATTCCATGTTAATATGATTCACTGCTTAATCAAGTAGCATAATTACAATTTTTGCTTATTCAAACTTTTGTTTTTCTTAAAGAGTTAATAATTGACTCATTTCTTTCTATTTTCTTTATTTTATTCTGACACCTACCAAGAGCTTGGTGAAACTCAATGCAAATTTTCCACTTGGTCAAATTTGTTCTGTTTTTATTCTTGGAGCAATCTCTTCTGGAGCCCTCCACCCTCCTGCTCCCATCTCAGCTGGCTGCTCCCTAGGTCTGCTGCACATGATGTTGGGGCCATCCTTTGTCATCATCCTACAGATTCTCTTCATCATTTTCCTGTGTTAGAACGACAATTTCTTGGATCCCATGTTGTTCTCTTGTTTTATTATATCATTTGAGAGAACATATCGTATTAATCAAGTGACAAAGAGTTCACTTAACATAAATTTTGTGAATCCCTGCAAATATGAAAATGTGTTTATCCTCACACTTTACTGACAGCTTGGCTATAACATTCAGGGTTAGAAATCATTTTCCCTCAGAATTTCAAAGGCAAAACTCCATTTTTTTTTAAGGCTTCCAGTACTGTTCTTAAGAGTCTAATGACTTTTTTCTCATCATTTGCATCTTTGTCTAAATCACCTCTATTGAGTGATTGTTTACATAAAATAAAAACACCCATTTTAAGTCATTCTTTATCTTTATTGTCCTCTTCCCTTCCTCCTTCCTTCACTCCACCTTCCTTTCCTTTCCTCTCTATCTCTCTCTCTATCCCTCTCCCCCCTCTCCCCCTCTCCCTATCTCAGCTTCCAGGATCATCTTATTATCCCTAGTGGTCTGTAATTATATAATAATGTGCCCTGGGATAGGTCTTTTTTCAGCCATTGTGTTAGGCACTCATTAGGTCTTTTTCATCTAATGACTCACATCTTTAAGTTCTGAGAATGTTTGTTGTGGCTTAATGTCTTCGATAATTTCTTCCTCACCATTTGTCTCTTCTCTCTTCCTTTTTTTCAGATATGCAATCTTCTGGATCTATTCTATAATGTTCTGTTCTTTTCTCTCCAATATTCTCTCTTTTTCTACTTTCTGAAAAATTTCCTCAACCATAAACTTTGGGGTGAGGGAGAGGGTTGCTATCATTTTTAACTTCCAAGAGTTCTTTTTTATTCTTTGTTCCTAATTGTTTTTAAATTCCATAGTATTTTTGCTTCACCGATGTGTCATGAAAAACTGCCCGAGACTTGAAAATGGGCAAAAGAGACTATTAGGTATTCTTTCAATCCAGTGTTGAGCACTGTCTAGTAAACTCTCTAGTGGTTATCTAATTCTACAGGATGAGCACCTTTGACTTTCTGCTAAGTCAGTGGTCATCAGCTTTATTATGTATATCAATCAGTATCACCTAGAGGGCTTGCTAAAACACAGATTGCTGTTCTCCGCGCCCAGGATTTCTGATTCCCTGGATCAGAACAAAGCATAGGTTCCCAGGCAATTCTGATTCTGCTGGACTAAGAAACATACCTTGAAGACCATAAGATTAGGCTACTTTACAACACTGTAAGGGTAAAGTTAACTTGCAATAAAGCAAATTATTCTTGTCCATAGCAATGTAAATGAATTCTTCCCAGTGACTCAACTGATTTAATTTCCACCCAACAAAACTGACAACCTCAATGTTGCATATTATTCACCCATAGGATATTAACTGTTTTATATCTATTAGCGAATTCATTTCTGCATTCTTAGCCAAATATATATGTCCTTCAGTTTCGCCTTTAAATTGATCTTATTATCTGACAGGGTCTCTCATTAATTAATGAGTTGAATAAAATCTTTAACACATGCTCATTTTATATTTACCTAAGGGTCAAGTTTTTAATTTTTTTTTTTTTTTTTTTTTTTGAAATTTACATTTTAACAGATGCAGTATCTTCTCTTACCCTTTTGAGGGCAGTAAGACTTTTCTTCATCTCCATATTTTGTCCCTACTTCTTCTTCTCTTTGTTAGTCTGGGTTTTTTTTGTTCTCTCCTTTATGTTGGAGGCTTTCTTCAGTATCTGGTGATGGTTAGCAATCCATTCAAATTCAGGACTGAGATACTAAAAAGTTCACTAGAAATATGATTTAGGCTTGTCCAACTAGTGGTCTTTACCAAAGCATGAGTGAATGATGTTTGTCAACTTTGCCAACAAATAAGATTCACTACCAGGTGATTACGTGGCAACTGGCTTTTTTATAGTATGCCCATTAATATCTATATCTTCCTCAGGGTGGTTCGATTTCTTCAGAGAAGGGTCAGTCCCTTGCTGAGGAAACATAAGCCTGGATGCTGTCATTCTGGAACCAGGAGTGTGGGAGTAGGGTGGGGACATATAGATGTAGAAGACTTATCAAATTTACCAATCCCATACCTCACTTTTGCCTTCCTCAATGCTTGTTGTTCCTAAGTCCACAGTCTCTCTGATTCAAGTTCTTTAGAAATTAAACTTTTTGTCCCCTGTGGCAATGAGGACAAAGGTGTCTGACTGAGTAATGAAGGCGCCTAGTCAAAATGCTCTTATGGAAACTTTTAAACAATTCCTATCTGCAATCCTCACCTCATTTCTGCCTGCAACAAAACCTGGTGATTCCCAGTCCTGACTATGTCTGGGGTGCTGGGAAGGGGGCAATGGTTAGATTCTCTTCTTCTTAGCTAAGTCATTTACCTATCTCCATTTGCTTTCATCTTCATATATTCAGTTCAAGATTATTAATTCTCTCAGTTTCATCAAAGACTGACTTCATGTTTCAGTTTCTTGCTCTCCTTGTAGTTCTGGAGTGACTTTGTAAGAAGAGTCAGAAATTGAAAGGTTTTACCTTGACATCTTGAAATCAAAACTCCTGTGTACTCTTTGACCCACTAAAACCTGGTTCCCATCCAACATTATACATCTAAAATTTCCTCTTCCCAAAACATTAATGTCCTCTTTGTTGCTTAAAATTCAGAGCACAAATTCAGTCTTCACCCCTCTCGACTTCTTGGCAACATATTTAGCACTCCTTTCTTGGAATTCACTCTTCTCTTGCTTCTGTGACCCCATTTCCCCTGGTTTTCCTCTCTGATCGCTTCTTCTGTTTGTTCCGTCTCGACGGCTTTCTCTTCTATCACTTAACCCTCAGATATTACCATCTGGAATCTCAGCATATTATCAGGGATCTCATCTTTCTCACTCTTCAGGCTCTTTTGTTGAGCTTCGTTCGCTCTCATAGTTTTAACCACGTTCTATGTGCTAATGACCACCAAAACTGTCTTTCCAGCTTTGTCTTTTCCTTCAAATTCCATATTCTAATATCCAACTGCTTTCTAGACATTGCTCCTTGGATGTCTCATAGCCACTTCAAAATCAGCACATACAAAATCCAACATATTTTCCCCCTCCCCTACACCTCACCTTGTTCTTATCCCATGTTAGTGAAAGGTTCTAGAATCTGCCCATTAGCTAGCCTAAACCCCAAAAAATAAAATAAATTTAAAATGAATTTTAAAAATATATAGATGATTTCTCCTTCCTCCTCACCCCACATATTATTTGGTTCAAAGTTATATTTATTCTAATCCTTTATAGCTCTCAAATGAATTCCTCTTTTTTCACCTACATTGTTACTTACTATCTTGACTCAGGCCCTAATAATTTCTTGCTTGGACCAAAGCATTAGTCTCCCTCTCTCTAACCTTATATCCTTCCAATCCAATGGCTACATTGGCACTAGACTCATCTTTCTAAACTGGAATTCTCATCCCAACCCTCCCTTTACTCACTGGCCTTCAGGGGAGCCCAATGCCAAAAGATAAAAGTCCAAACTCTGTGGCATGGCAAAGGCCCTTTGTGACCTTAGCCATCGCTAGCCTCATACACTATATCAGCTTCATTAGGAACTATTTCTAGTTCCCCAGAAAGAACAGAGCTCTCTCACATTGCTCCTTTAGGACATCCTGCTCCCCAGCTCAGCAACCACTTCTTCCAGGAAGCCTCTCTGAACTTCCTATTTTGAGATAAGTGACTCTCTAACATCCTCTCAGAATACCACCTTCTATCATACTACATTGTAACCATCTGTTCGTACACTTCCTCAAAACTATACGATCCCTGAGATCCAGGACCTTACATTACTCACTTCCATATCTCCAGTACACCTAGGACCCTATCCCACACCTAGGTTGTTGGTAAGTAATAACGGTAAACAGATATAGCACTCAACATGTGCCAAGTACTGTTTTGAGCACTATAAAAAAATGAGTCTTCGCAATTACATTATGAAATTGACCCTCATTCTATAATGGAGGGGTCTGAGCCACAATGAAGCTGAATAACTCACAGCACCCAACCTAAAGGCACTGAGCTCGTAAGTGCCAAAGACTGAATTTATATTCATATAGGCTGTGTGGTTCTGGAATATACAATCTTAGCCACTCCATCATAATGTTTACGTTTGCTGAAAGGTTTAAATCCTAACGCAAGTGAAATTAAACTGGGCCGAGCCCATTAATAATCCAGGTGGTCTTGTAGCTTATGATATAAAAAGCTTTTCATTTCTGTTCCCATGATGA
>CM053502.1:102761215-103015887 GCA_028627145.1 Eidolon dupreanum
CCCCCCCCCCCCCCCCCCCCCCCCCAAACCAGACCAGAAAGTCATTATTAAAAATTTATTGAAATCTCATAATTCCCTAGGGCTAAGGTTTAGAGCATAAAGCAGTCTCTTTCTTTCTTCCAAGGTGACATAATTCCTCTCATTAAAGTCAGAACAAGAGATAAGAATTGCACTGAAGAAATGATTTTGGAAAACAGTTTTCTTGTACTTCTGAGAAAGCAGTGCCATTTTGTTTTTGAACTTATCTGCCCCACTATAAAAGAGATATTTTTAAATATCAACTCTGAAATACTTCTACAGTGGTTAGCAATATAAAATACTCTCTTACTCAGTTATATATACCTAGGAAAATAAAAAGGACTAGTGAAAATAACTAACAATGTAAAGCACACACTAAGTAATTGCTAAAAGATTCAGACAATGCCTGATATCCACTGACTCATCTTCCCACTTCACCTTCCACCTTCAGACCAACAGTTTGTTTTTATATTTAAAAAGAACTATTCTAGTTTTTAAGAGAAGGCCACGGAATTCTAAAACTTTCTACCATACTCAGACTTTTACTACTGAAAATAGACAATAACAATTCAAAAGTAGATCAATAATCAGCTATTTAATCCAAGTGGTTTTTCTTTATTGGTGAAAATCACAAATTTCTATAATTTGTCATCAGTGGAAGAAATCAAGTCTAACTCTAGTTCACACTTTATTAAATGGGAGGCTAACCTTCTGTTTCATGGAAACAAAAACAAAACAAAACAACAAACAAAAAGATGGAAGAATGTGCCAAGAATCCTGACTAATGACTTTTCTGACATGTCTTCAAAACTCCAAAGAGCTGAATGAGCACATAGAACTCCACTTTAAAGTGTATGCTCAGGTAGAATGTATAATTTTTGCTGTTCTAAACTCCTTGGAAGGAGGTTTATGCTCAGTAATGTTTAACCTTCTTGGAATGCAGAAGAAGAAGAAAGGCTCAAAGTGATATGTCACAACTGATTACAATCACAGTTCAAGGGAAATTGTTACTCTGACAGCTAAGAAAAAGGATCTCGTTTTCAATACTTACGTTGGCTATTTAAAAATAATTATTTTTCTGCAGCTGCAAGTTGTAAAAACTTAATAGCATGAAATGAAAGCACATGTCCTGTGGAACCCCAATGCTTCTTAAAGATCCATGCCTAGCAATCCAATTTTAGTGAAGGTAAACGGAGTAATTATTTTTGCATTTGGAAAAGCAGCTAAAAATTATTATTCATTCTCCTTATGCTATACTTTACATCCTCTTAACTATTTTGTAACTATTGTAATAACTGCGTATAGTGTCAGATGGGTACTAGATTTATCAGGGTGATCACTTTGTAAGTTATATAAATGTCTAATTGCTATGCTGTACACCTGAAACTAATATAATATTGTATGCCAACTATAATTTAAAAAATTTTTAATTATTTTTAAAAATTGTAATTCATTCTCAATTATCGAGGCCCATTTCTAACAGGACTAATATAGTTAAAAAATTAACAAAATTTTAAAATATGCTAAACAATGATAATTTCAAGTTTTCTTAAGATTTAAATAGAGCTAGAGAGCAATAAGTCATCAGCTTACCTCCCTTTTTAGCAACAGAAAAGTAGAAGTATAAGCAACAAAATAAAGCAAATAATCACCCTCTGGAAAACCGTCTCCTGAATAGAGTCACATAATGGAATGTGACGTCAATATTAAAGATTAGCTCAAATCGATTAAGGCAATTATTCAGCTTGCATTTCAGCCATCATTAAAATTTCATGAGCTCTGTGAGATGATATAAGTGTTATTTGCTATAATAAAGTAATATAGGAATAGAAGAATTCTACTTAATAAAAAAAAACAACAACCTATAAGACCAGGTATCAATTGAGTTTCAGCAAGATGATATCAAGCAATATAATAGCATGTTGACTTCTAGGTCAGTTTTATTTCAATAATAAATATATTGTCATGTCAATAAATCTACAAAGAATAAAAACAGTAATCTCAGAGAAAAACCAGATTTTAGATATTAAAATGGAAGACTGTGTCTATATAATTCCTTGTGTTTTACATTATTTGTTAAAATTTAAATATAAGTACATTTCTACACCATTCACCAACATGATATTATAAAATGTTCTAAGTAAAAAGTTGACCAAAGAAATAAAAAGCATCAAAAGATAGCCATGGGAATACTGCCCCCTTCTGCCATTCTAAAAATCTTCTAATACTAAATATCTGAAATCTGGAAATATTATTAACAAAAATAAGGCTCAACCTTTGAAAAACAGAAGCCAGAAGAGAGACTTGAAGCAAAGTACTGATAATGTGAATTTCAAATAAAGATGTTTCTTTTTTTCATGTCTTAAACCTTCCATTATGGACAATTTCAAGCTTACATAACAATAGAAAAGTATAAAGAACATTGAACCTACATCACCCAATATTCACACATCATCCAGCCTCAAAATTTACCAAATCTCAGTCAGTGTTGTTTGGACCATATTCCTGCCCAACACTTCTCCTCTACCCCACTGGATTATTTTGATAATATATAATGAAATAATATATAATAAAAAAAAACTCGTCATGAGTTCAAATTGATACTTTCAATTCAATTGTAGGATTATAGGAATTTACTTAACTTCTCTGCTTTAATACCTGCTATAAAATCTCCTACTGAAAATCCTGGCTCCTAACAACATCAACATATCCATCTATTTGCTATGTAAAGTTTCTGAAGTTTTTGACACAAGAACATAAATTGATCATGAAATAATAGAATCTTCTGAATTAATATGCAAGTTTACATTGATTTAAATCGATATGGTTTATCCCAGAGTAAGTTTTAACTCATGCAAATGTGATATACAATATACATATACAATAGCCCTTAAAATCTCAACTAAGAGTTTACACTCTTAGTAGTTTCTCCTGTATAAGAATAATGATACCAACAGTCATTTCATTTATATGAAACCACATGTCTTGCCATCTGATATTCAATCTACCATCATGCCCACACTCTGCAATATAAGGACATGTTCTCCTATTAGTAATTAAGTCCTTTTCTTGTAATTAATTTCCTCTTGTTTACCTTATGCCTCTCATACTTCATGATAGTTTTATTTAAAATAAGCTAAAAGTATATTTTCTCTGATGTTCTTATCATTTGGGGCCTTATTTTATGAACATTTATTGTTATTCTTCTGCCTCCTTGCTTGCAGTTTAAACTCGATTTATTTTTAATTGTGGTAAAATGCATGAAACTTTCTAAAAACTTACCCCCTTAACCTTTTTAAGTGTGTGGTTCAGCAGTATTAAGTACTTCACATCATCATGCAACCAATCTCCAGAATTCTTTTCACCTTGCATAACTAAAATTCTATACTCATTAAATAACTCTCTATTCCCTCTTCTCATCAGGCCCTAGCAATCACCATTTTATTTTATGCCTCTTTGATTTTGCTACTCTGGGTACCTCACAGAAGTAGAATCATGTGGTAGTCAATTTTTTGGTGACCAGCTTATTTCACTTAGTATAATGTCTTTAAAGTTCATCTATGTTATAGCATATGTCAGAATTTCCTTCCTTTTCAAGGCTGAATAATATTCCATTGTATGTATATACCACATTTGGTTTGTTTCTTCATCTGTCAATGGACACTAGTTTGCTTCTACCTTTTGGTTAATGTGAATAATGCTGCTATGAACATGGACACACAAATATCTCTTCGAGACCCTGCTTTCAATTCTTTTGCATATACATCCAGAAGTGGGATTGCTGGATCTTATGGTAGTTCTATTTTTAATTGTTTGAGGAACTGCCATACTGTTTTCCATAGCAGCTGTACAATTTTACACTTCCAACAACAGTGCACAGAAGTATTTAAAACTAATTTTAACACCAGATTAAATTAGGTATTCAGAACTTCATCCATCTTATTGATGTTGATCTGCATGTAGTGAGGGTCAATGCTGATAAGTCAGTGACATTCCCCAGCATCCAAGTTGATAACCTACTTTACACATGATACTTGAGCAGGACGCATGGAGGCTGCAGCATGGACTTGGTAGTATCAGACCAAAGTGGGCTCGCCAATACCTTGGTACTCTAGGAGGCCAGTATAGATAATACAGACTGTGAACAGGATGTTATAGCTACTTGCTGGAATTGAATCAGGCTGAGAAAATGAGTAATTTCTCCAGTCTACTGGAATCTAAATTCTCATCCCTGAAATTTCTCACCTAATTTCTCAAGTGTTATCTAAGTTAGAGCTCTCCCAAACAGATTGCAAGGGTGATGGATGTCTGGCTACATCTAGACTTATGACCTTGAGTCAGTCCCTTACTCTCTAAGACTCGGTTTTGTCAAATTGGATTAATAATATATGCCCTACCCAATGCATATGTTGGTTGTGCATATTAAATGAGACAATTAATACGAACATGCTTTTAAAAAATATAAAATACTACTTAACTACAAAGTGCTACTTCAAACAAGTAATTTTCCAGAACATTACTGTCATTTCCAGAACTGACCTCTCCTCTCCCAAGGCACAAACTAAATTCTGTTTGAATATGTTCAATTTCCATAGTTTGATTTTCTTGAATAACGCTCATCATCTCACAACAGCAACAACAAAAAAGAGGCACCATTGAGAGAAATCAGATAGATCCTCATCACTCACTAGGAGGTGGTTTACATGAATGCAACGAAGGTGTTATTTGGAAAAACTGAGAATTAGACATAAGAGAAAGGGTCTAGAGAATGGAACCTTGAGCTTAGAAAAGGAACAGCATTTTGATTCTCAGGTATTATTAACTTGCTACTGATTAGAGTTATCTAACAATGGGAGATCTTATCACTAAAAATATTGGAGCAAAAGAGAATCTAGCATTAGGAGAATGTTGAATCAGATAAACTCTAAGATCTCCTCAAACTTTAACATTTTGATTTCATAAGGACTGACAGTAACACTTTAGTAGCAGGTGGACTAAACTTCACCGCCTTCACAGACAGCACAACAGAAAATGGTCTTAAATTGTAACCCATGAGATTTAGGGCAAAGATCAATGAGTCATCTGAGGCAAAGACAGCTGTTAAATGTCAACCAGAATTCCAAGAGAAACTATGAGTGTGTCCTTTAAAATAAAAGAATTTATACCCATCTTCCTGGAACAATTTAAAGATTATTCTCATTAGAAGTAAAGTAATAAACTAGATGGTCCTTGAAGGGGCTTTTTTTTTCAGTCCTTTGATCCACAGTTGTCAATGAAGTATACATGGCTATCTGAAAGTTTTCTTAAGTTTCCTTTGCTGGAAGCTTAAAGAATTCAAGATTTTTAAGACAATGGGTGACCCTGAGTACTAGAAAGACAAAATGAATGGTAAGCAGTCAAAAATGCTCATTTTTGAAGAGGATCAGGATTTAGAAAGATGTACTTATATTTATTTAAACAGAGCACAAAAATCTCTTCAATGAATTAATCTTGGTTTCATGAACCGTTTGAGAAACTAAACTCTGTATTAGCTCTGTTCAATTTAATATAGTCCGCCTACCTTGCATGTCTGTGCACCAATTATTCTTACACCTGTTGAAAGCAAATTTATAATAAATGAAATATTTTATGAGTCCGGAAGGGAGGTATATAAATGTGTAGCAAAGATTCAGTAAGTTGAATAGACATAATTCAATAAAATCCTTTTGAGGCAGTTAGCAAAAGTAATTTGACTTTATTAATTCAATTCATTCCATAGAATTTCAAAGAAGAAAAGGAAACAAACATTTTCTTTAGAAGCTTTGCCCATTAATTAAGCCAAAGTAAGGTACTGATCTGTATAGTTAAATTAAGCCTTATACATAAAGGGAAGTGTCCCAAGTTATGCAAATAAAGCTGCCTGGTCCTACATATTTGAAAAAGGAAAGGGAAGACCTATTAATAATCTAAGCAGGAAAGGAGAAGAGAAACATCCTACTATATTTTCAACAAGATCCAGGATGTATAGTCTTTTCTGCACAGCAGTGAGCTACCAACTACAAAGATGACCTGAAGTCCTATTAATATTAATTTTAAAAAATAAAGCCTTATAAGACCTAAGCTGCAATCATAAAAACAGAAAATTTCCCCAAAAACTTGAAAACAAAATCTAAAAAGAGAAGGAAAAGAAGGGTTAGGTTAAGAAAGTGGTTTAGTAGGAGAAAGAGCAGGTAAAGGAGGGAGTAATCAGTATGCTGGGAAATCCTTTTCTGCTTCTTTCTCTAGTTTCTACATGATCTGCCTTTTCTTGGCCTGAGATGAATATCCTTAAATGAAAATCAAGAGCCCTGGGCCCATCTTTACTTAAGGCATCTATACTTCTGAGGGAAGAGTTGGGACTTGTAAGAGAAGCTCAGTCCTCTTTCCAGCCTCTCGACACTGAGTATCTAAGGCTCAGTTCTCAACTCTGTTCTTTTCTCTATCAATATTTACTCCCCAAGTCATTCCATCTAATGTCATGGATTTGATATCTATGTACTAATGACTCCCAATCCAGACTCAGGCCTTCCATGAAATCCAGACACCAGAATATCTAATAGATATTTCAAACTTAACATATCCCAATTGGAAATTGATTTCCAGTCCCCAAATCTGCTTCTTCCTCAGCATTCACCATTTCAGAGAGCAGGACCACTGAACATCTGTGCTAAGCCTGTCCATTCTCCAATTCCTGTGTCAAAATGATCAGGCTCAATAATTCACTTAGTTGCGGTGGGAGCTCCAGAGTGAGAAGACAGAAGCTCATGGGCCAAAGTTTTGCCAGCAGGGGTAGCAAGCTACAGCTTGGGCAATGATGTGGGAGGCAAGGGCGGGGGTGGGGGGGAGATGCTAGCAATTTTCAATCAGATATTCTTTCATCTCCTTGAGAAAGTCTGAGGTTCTAAGTCATGAGAAAATGTACACAATGCTGTTGTAGTGTGAAAAAAAACTGTAATCAGTAAAATGTAACAGGAATAGAGTCAGTGTGTCTAATTTTTTCCAAGTACTCTAAAATTTTTATTTCCCCTTAGCCCCAACACCAAACACAGAAATACTTCTTGGGCTTGAGAGTTGTTATACAGTAACAGGTTTGCATGAGTGGGCAATAGGGTAGAAAGACTTGCTATTTCCTAACTGCTCTGCCACAAAAAGACAGGATCAATAAAATGCACGGCAGAAAGGTTTGGGGTTTATCTATCATTTTCAATGCCATTTAAAAATAGGTTTTTATTGATGTAATAGTTGAAAAAAACTCCCAGATCTCATCTATATCTACCAACCATGCAGGCAGGAAAACTGAAACTCAAAGTGATTGAAATTCTTTAGGAGGGTTGATTATGATAAACATCTAGCACCAGAAATGTGATGGTTTGGATTTCTCCATTCTCAAACTGCTCCAGTCGGAGTGCTTGAGTTTAAATCTTAGTTCCATCATTTACTAGCTGTGTGACCTTGACAAGTTTCCTCCTATGGAAAGTGAGCACCTACCCTAGAGAATTGCTGGGAAGATTAAATGAGAGAAAAAAAAAAAAAAAGCACACAGAGAACAATGCCCATGTGTTGTCAATGTAATAAGCATGCAGTAAATGTGAGAGCTCTTAATATAATGATACTGATGATGTTTAAAAACCTCTAGGATTAGACATCAAAAAAAAATGCTTTGTAATGTCAAAATACTGGAGAACAAATGGAGATCAGGGTCTAATTAACTTTTCTGCTCTAAGATAGTAGAAAATTCCTAAGTGTTCCAGTGTCTTCATATATAGTGTAAGTCCCAACACACATTTACAAAGAAAAAAATCAGGATAAATTTTTAGCTAACTCATCCTTAGAAATATTCCAAAGAAGTGAAATAAAAAACATGTATATTATTAAGTTTATATTAGCGATCTCCATTATAAATTCTTATAGGCACATTTGAGTATAAATTATGAATTCAGAAAGGATAAATTGATTAGAGCAGCAAAGATGCTAAAGTATAATGCACTCCATATGGCATGCAGCCCACTTCATCAAAAGGACAGCCCTACTGAAAATGACTGAAACTGCACTGTCACATTTTCTGATTCATCTCCTTTACAGCTACGTCCTGTTTCAGTCTTTCTCATTCATGGACCTGTTTCTTATTCAGATTACCACTAGAAATACCTGGAGTTCTTCATATAAAGTCATTCAAACAATCCAGAGTCATCATGGCTAATTTATTTTTACTACAAGCCACAGCCAGAGTTGCCTGCATGGCAACGTGTGGTAACAATGATTTTCTCCAAACATGTAAGCTAGAAAAGATCCAGGCTTCGAGCACATGTTGAATTGGGTGGCTCTAGTGAGCACTACTGACTATGCCTAACCAAATCCAGAAGAAGACACAAGACCTCAGCTCTAGTCCGTATAAAAATAGAGGAATGTCAGCGGAAGTCATAAAGTTCCAGAAAGCTAAACAGGAAGAACATGAGACAAAGAGGCAATGGCCTCCTCGCTGCCTACCAACTCTGACAATTTCCAGTCTCCAAGACAGCCCCTAGAAGATTGAGATAACTGGAGGTTGTGAGTTTTACCTGCCCCCAAAAATACTCCCCAAAGTGTTTTTACTGTCCCCGAGCAACAGAATAGCCCTCACTGCTATTTCTTGCCCTCTAGTCTCTCTCTCTTCCAATTGATCCTTCTATAGAAGAGAAGGCAAAGGCCATCCTTAGATTCCCTATCAGCAGTGATCACCAGATGCCAGTAAAGTGTCACAGGTTAGTTCCAAGTTCAGGTCCTAATAACCTCATACTTAAATTCCTGCAGCAGCTACTTACCTGGCCCCTGTCCTGCTCCCCTCTGACTCACCCTGTTCATGTTCAGTCGTCCTAAGATAGTGCTTTGATCATGCTACTCACCTCTTCTAGTGTCTCCATGAGGCGCAAGAAACACAGTTTATATGCCGTGGTTGTCTAGAATGTATCCTGGCCCCAATCTCTTTTTCCAGATCTATCTTGTACTTCTCTCATATAAATCTTCACATTCAGTCAAGCGGTCCTCAGTACTCTTGTTTACTTCAATTCCCAGACCTAACATCTGCTGCCTATCCAATCCCTACCTATATTTTAAAACCCAGCTCAATCACAACTCTTCTGTGAAGTAGTTATCCCCTGACCATACCATTTGGGGAGGTTAAAAAAAAAAACTCTCCATTCTCTGAATTCTTATAGTGCATAAATATATGTCATGTATAAATATCATTCATTCATTTACTCAATAAAATGTATACGCTGGGAGATATTCTAGACCAGATGATAAGGCCCCCAAAGATGTCAAAGTCTAGGGGAGGAAAGAATTCCCATTTATTGAGCGCTTATTCTAAGCAGGTCACCGTGCCATCCATTTCCGTATGTCAGCTCAGTTCATCCTTACAATTCAATGATGTAGCTATTGTTACCACTTTATAATAAGAAAGCTGGGTCTCAAATTGTTGAACAACTTGGCAAAGACTGCCATTCATGTTTTTTTTTATTCTCCACTGTCCCTGTACTTTCTCAGACTCTCTGCCCATCTCTGCCTTCCTCTGTCTTTATGATGCTGATCTCAATAACCTGCATTGCCCGACCTCCTTGGCTCTCTGGCTTCCAGTTAGGTTGGGTGAATGGAATGCACTTCTCAGCCACAACTCCTGGGGAAGGGTTCTTCCATGGCTCCTGCTGTTCTTACCAGGATCTAGTAAGACCACTGCCTTCTGCTATCCCTTCAGGTTAGGGGTAGCAGGTAGCCAGGTGCTACTTGAAGGCTAGTGAAGCACCTTAGCCCTGCCTACACCTCTGTAAAAAGCCTTTTTATTAAACTCTTTTAGTGTGCCAACTGTTTCCTGTCAGATACACAAAGTAGAATTTGAACCCATGTCCATCTTCCTACAGAATCTACATTTTTCACTAGAATAACTGCTGCTGTATGGGAGATCTGCACAAAGTCCTGAGGACCAACAAGAAAAGCACCTCACTCTGATAGAAAGGATCAGAAAAGAGTTTTCTGAACAGTCACTTAAGAGGTGAACTGAAAATCAACATGCAAACAGTGAGGATAGACATTCAAAGACAAAGTGGATAGCAAGTTCAAAGTCACACAGGCATAAAGTACACATCTTATTACCTAAGGCAGTTATGTACAGTGCTCATGAGAGACTAGCGGTGGTTGAGAGTTTCTAAACCTTGATGATAATCACTCACTTCTTCATCTTGATCCACACAGAAAGATTAGAAGTAAAGAATTAGCTAGATCCTAAGCACCAGAACCAATGTGCCTACTCCATACCTTCAGCAGATCCCCATCACAGAAGATAAACCCAACTATTCAGCATAGTATACAATCCCTTAATGACCTGTGCTGCCTGACCTGTCCAGTCTCATCTACCAGCACCACCTCAAGCTGTTCCTTGAGTATGCCATAACCTTTCATTTCTCTGTGCTTCTTTCTATACATGTTCTTCTAATCACAGATACCTACACCCCACTTTCCACCTAATAAACTCCTTGTCTTCAGGACTCATCTCTGGTGTCTGCTTCTCCGTAAATATTTCTGGCCCTCCAACATGCTTCCATAGTGCCTTGCACATAATTCTACAATAGCATTTCACAGTACAGGCATGCATTATATTTATTTGTTTACATGTCTTTCCACTGATCCAACTGTGAGTTCCTAAAGACCAGGTACTATAAGAAGGGAGCAAACTGTAGAAGTAAGTGCTTGGGCTCTGAGGCAGACTACCTAAATCTAAATCCTAGACTCTGAACCCAAACAACTAGGTAAACTTAAGCAAGTTATTTACCCTCTCTGGGTCTCAGTTTCATCATCAATAAAATGGACACAAAAACATCTACCACATAGGGTTGTTAAGTGAGTCACCCAGAATACCTCCTGTATACAGTAAGCCCTCAAGAACTATTACTTATTAAGATATATGCGTGTGTTCCTTATTTCCTATATTAAAAAGCTTATGTTTATTGAATGAATATATTTTCCTACTATTTCATATTACTTCACATAGGTACCAAATTCTACTTAGCCTTTCTTTTATTAAATCATTAGTCTCTCATCTCTAAATATGTACTTATTTTACAATTAGTTAAAGATAAACAGGACTTTTCTATAAAGGAATTTAGCTTCTTGCCGTTGTTGTTGGCCCAGTCACTGAATGTGATATTCTCCTGGCTTTCTAGCAATCTTTACATGTGCCTGCCACACATTACCCCCACAGAAGGGCAGTTCTGTTTTAATAATTTACAAAGGGTTATTATTGAGTCATGAGGAATAATAAAAATAGGCTCCCTGCAGTACAGGAGCGAACCACTGGCAACCTTTTTTTTTAATGCTGAAACAATGCAAAATTATTGCAGTCATGAAATACTTTTCTAAAAGCTTTAAAGTGGCATTTCCTAAGCCCACATCCTTAACCGTCACAGCTTTGGTAAAAAGTTCACGTGAAAAACTCCCAACCAAGAAAAGTAATCAGAGCACACAGAACAATGTGCTCAAAAGATGAGCAAGAGGTGGAGAACCAGCTCCTGATTGAGCCTCAAATTTCTCAGCTAAGGCAGCACTGACAAGTGGTACTTGCTTAGAAAAGGACAAGGCTGCGGCCTTACATCGGTATAAGGGCCACACCTGAGAGGCCCAGCACCTTTGCAGAGTCACTCTGGCTGGCTGCAGAGGGCAGTGCAGGCCTTACTGGCCCAAAGCCCAGTGGAGGGGTTCAGCTACTGCACCAGCCCCAGGCCACCTTTCCCTCCATGCGTCTCTCATCCTAATACTGGCTTTGTTGTTACCTCTCCTCACTAACTCTGATTTCTTCATTACTGTACCTCGGCTCGTTGGCTTCTATCCTCAGCCTAGACCCTGATTCTGATAGAGCTCAAAATTCACCAGTTTTTAAATCAATGCCTCTTTGACAACTCTCCACACCAGTGCTTTCCATGAAACCTGTGAAACCACATTCCTTGCTGGAACTCACACTGCCACTTGTTGGGTTAACAACAGGAAAACCTAAGTACTTAAAGTTAAAAATCTGATGATTTTTGAAAACTAAGAGAATGACAACACCATTTGACAGCATATTTAATATTCTTATAAAAGACCATTCTCTACTTACAGGCCTTCTGGTCGAGGCACCTTGAACAGAGTGATAAAACTCTGGCTGGACTCGGCTATTCTTCTTGATTCTTCGTTTCCTTGCTGAACTTTCTTGCTCGCTCTGATGGTGAACTTCCACCAGAGGCTTGGCTTCTTCCAGACGGGCAGTCGCAGCCGCTGCAGCTCGTCTTCTAATATGCCGGGGGCTCGCTCTGAATCCCTGTGGTAGAAAACACAAGCCAACAAATCCAGACTTGTATTAAGTTCATTTAAAAATTCTCTGGGGCTAGTTTTACAGAGAGCTCCAAAAGTCACCAAGCTCAGTGAGATCACTTACATTCCCAAAGTGAGCGCACAGAAGGCGTGTCAACATGAGAGCAAGATTTAGCCACCAGTGTTCTCAAAAGCACCTCAGTGTTTCAAGGCCCAGTGTTAGTCTAAAAAATGTTTTTGATCCCATAAATTCAGTCCAAACGAAAGGGCGGGTGGGCACATTGCTTTACGTACATATATAGAAATCAGAATACATGTGAAGAAGGGTATTTTCACTCAGGCATGAAGCAGGGTACAGGGAGTAGGACTGGGTATTAATCCCAGGTAAAGTACCACTCTACATTCCTGAGATCAGACTCTTTAAAGGAAGGAAAGCAGGAATGCAAAGCATCATTATAAAATACCATAAAGTGAAGCTCTAAAACTAATGGAGGCTATATAGTAGAGTATAGAGTATAGGTTTTGGGGTCAGATAAGCCTGGTTCCAAATACTGACCTGTTAACTATAGCTACATATTTATTAAACATTTATGAGTCTAACATGTCTAATCTAAGAAGTGGGTAACATTCTGCTCACAGGGTTTTAAGTTTTAGAGAAGGTAATACACATAAAATTCTAAGCACAGTATCTGGCAAATAGCAGGTGCTCAATAAAATGTTAATTTTCCTTCTCTTTTAGAGTAAGATGAGTATAAGGACAACTTGCTAGACAATGGAAACAAGTTCAACCGAGCTGCAGTATGCATTTCGGAATGTGCAAACAATTTCGGAAAATATCAAAGAAATACATAAAATACAGCATTATATTTAGCTGTCCTGTGCAGCCATAATTTACCGGAGAGCAGAAAAAGTCTAACACAGAGTTCATGAACATACTAGAATGTGTAATTAAGGGTTAAAGTGGGCAGTTGAAGGCTCTTAGTGCTAGCAGATCTTGGAAAAGGAATCAATAAATGAAGCTGAGAATAGTCTACATTAGGCTTAGTTGAAGGGGTGGCATCTGAAAAACAAATAGAATTTATACACCAGACCTGGGAAACAACATAAGCAATGAATGAATAAGTAAAATGATAGATAGATGGATGAAGAGAATATTTAGGAAGCAATATGAAATATTATTTGATGATGAGTCTGAATGAGAGTATAAGCTATGGATGAAGTATAGTGGGAAGGTAGAGGGGATGAGGTGTTAATGCTCCAAGGAGGGTTTCTCTGAGGTCATGAGTCTTCTGAATTTTAAAAGATGTATAAAAAATTTAAGACTGCAGTAAAGTGATAAAGAATGGAGGAAGCACTGTAGGGGGAGAAACAGTCTGAGAAAAAAGGCCAGAGCGTGATTCTGTGGGATACTGAAGCATTAATGTATATGAGGGATTCTCACTAAGAACCATGGGAGAAGGTCTAGAGTCCAAATATGAAGACCCTTAATACCAGGCTGAGGGGTATGAAAGAGACAAAATGAAGGCGTGACCCACAGAGTCAAAAGTAGCACCAAAGTCAACAGAAAAAAATAAGGAGGAAATGCAAATTGATTTGGCAAAACTTAAGTCGCAGTTTGGGCACTTTCTTCTCATCCCTAAACACGTAGCCTGTTTACATCCTTCCTCTGTGTGCAATTTCAGCTGGATGCTCTTCAACCCAAAATAGTCCCAGAAGATCCCCAGAGCGCCCACATAATCCACGAACTATTACAGTGGCTGCCGGTGAAGATTAAAGAGAAGAGAGGGTGGGCCGATTGTTAAACTGTGTTCCACAGCAGAGTTAGGACCAAATGTGTCATAATCAACAACCATAAGGGCTGCTTTTCAAATATGCTGGTTCCTGGACACTCCCCACCCCCACCCCCCCTACCCCCGCCACACACTCTGTCTCTCTGCCTCTCTCTCTCTCTCTCTCTCTCTCTGCCCCTCTTTCCTTTTCTTCTCTTGCCTTCCTTCTGAATTAGACTCAGTAAGAGTGAGGCCAAGAATCTGATTTTTGAACAAGATCCTCTGATCATTTTTATCATTTTGAAGACTGAGAACCTCTAGGATTAGTCTAACCACTAGGTGGCACTAACTTCCACAGCCATTGTACTCTTTCTAGTTCAGAAATGTGTTCTCTGGTAGAATTAAAGTATTTGATAATATACTAGTTACTGTCTTTGATAAGGATACAGATTCTCCTTCTTTTATGCTTGTATGAGTAACAAGCAACTGAATTTTTCTTAACTTATTGCTGATAGTTCTGAGGCCTATAAATTCTAGAAACACAGAAAAAAAACTACATAAAGCTCTCTTAAACGTAAAAAAAAAAATTAAAACATGTTGGTACAGTCATTCTGTAGAGCAATAACCCAGTAAATCCACATCCTTGTCTCTACTCTTCGGAAAACCTACCAAATACATCCAAGAAGAAATTCAAACATTACTTATAATAAAAATTAGAAAGTTTAAATTATTCTTCCCAAAATGTCAGTCATTTTCATTCCACCTTCATATTTTTTTCAAGATCTGAGCACTACCACATAGGCATCTATGATTTCTCTTATATCCAAATACACTTGTACTATCTTTAAATAACATTTTTAGGTACTATAATAAGTACACGGACTGCAGCCAGACGATCTGGGTTCAAATACCACCCTCTGTCACTTCCTTGCTGTGTGATCTTAGATAGTTACTGAACTATTTCCTCATGTTGAGAAGAATGGATGAATTAATGTATATAGAGAACTAAGAAGAGCATCTGGCACATAATGATATCTAAGTGTCGTCTATAATTATTATGTATATTACTTGTGTGAATAAAAGTATTCTTAAAGACAGAAGTCTTGTTAATCAGATGTAAAAAGGAAAATGAATCACTGTAGGTGTGCCTTGCTGACAGAGGCACAAGTGAGGTACCGCCAAGGTACTAACCACCTCTGATCACTGGGAGAGAGTTCTTTGCTCCAGAGAGTCCCAGACATATATGCTCCAGTGAGTCAAACAATCTGGGCTCAAATGCCAGCTCTGTCACTTACTAGGTGTACAAAGATATTGGCCAAGTTATTTCTCTGTGCCTCAGTTTTTTCAGCTGTCAAATACAGATAGTAAAACCTCTCTCACAGAGTTATAATGGTGTTTGAATGAGATAATCTACATATAAGTACTTAGAACAGTATATAGATTGCAATAAGTAGTCCATAAATTTTCACTCTTATTACGACTTCTTCACTTACTTCCTAGATGTTGCAGCAGCTATTCACATACAGAAGTTCAGAGCTATGCTTGCAAACACTATAAACATGAAGTCATCAGTGAAGTCAGCAGTCTCCCTTTTTATTTCCCTAAATCACTGCACAGAATAATAGGTCCTTGGTTTATTACACTTGCCTATCCTAAATACTATTAAAAATAAGCCACCACTTTTACAGAAGGAAATTTTATTTTAAAACAGTAGGTGGTGCTATAAGCCCTTATAGGTGTTGACCAGATTTGATGGTGCAAGTGTAAAAGTCCATTTCTTTCTATATTTGTTTGATCTTGCCTAGATACTCTTTAACCAATAGATGATGGACACTTAGAAGTCTCTCGGTAGTGGACTTCTGCTATTTTTAGGCTGCCCCATTTTATCAGCATCTTTTAGGTAATAACTTCTCAAGATGTGCAGTCTTAATACATGGCTAAGCCAGGGTGCTCCACAGCCCACTCTGGATCTTGCCTCTTACTAACCTGGTACGATTCATGGGTAGGCACATGGCCAAGGCTCAACCAGTCAAAGTTTCTCTGCTTGTACACTGAATATTACAGGAGGGATAGAAAGACTGAAAAAAATCAGAAGGAATTCATTAGTTCTAGTGGCTGTACCAAAGACCTTTTAAAGCTGCCTTAGTTTTGTATGTTCTAAACAGATATTCAGTCTTGATTGTGAGTTCTACCATATATTTGCAATAAATTCTCTTTTGGATTAAGTCAGACAAAGTCAGGTTCTGTTGCCTACAAACAAAAAAACCTGATGCACATTCCTGCTGTTATGCTTTTAGATGGTTAGCTGTATTCCTCTAAGGCTGAATACTCAGATTTAACCAGACTGTGCAGACTGACAAAGGAAGGCAATGTTAATAGTAATAATAAACTAAGCACCAGTTAGGTGCTAAGCCTATTATATCCATTTCATAGACAAGCAAACTGAGGCTTACCAGAGTTAAATAATCTACCTAAGGCAAAAACCTGCAATGAGAAAAGCCCATATTGGAACCCAGGTCTTTCAAACTTCAAGTCAGGGCCCTTATCATTCTGCTCTTATACGAAGAGATTAGAAAGCAGTAGTAATGGATTCAGAGCTAATAGTCTATATATAGTCACAGGCTGGGCACTAAGGAGGTGCTCAGGAATACATATGCTGACTAAAACAAGAAAATGTCTATAAACAAAAATAAGTGAGACAGAAATTGAACAAGTTAACATTTTCAGGTAAAAACTATTGTTTTATAAGTTCAAACTACTATCCAGTTTACTGATGAAGCATCTGAACAAATAGAAAACAACGTATTAAATCACTGAGCATTTATATAGAATTACTTTTGTGTTATTGTCATACCTGAAAAACTAAGGCTTAAGAGTATATAAGATACAAATTATCATATACAACTATTATGGAGTTTAAAAAGCTGATGTTTATAAAGCACACAATACCCTGTAAAAACTCTATGATTCTCCTCATCTAGAGCTAGAAATCAACTATACAGAAGTTGTTCTTGGATCTATGAATAAAATCCAAGGCAGATGAAGAGGACAGTCAATGAACTTAGATGGGGAAAAATTATGTCTTTATTTTCACTAACCTCTAATTTAGCATTAAGAATTACGAACATAGGCCATAAATCTGGTATTATTATCGGTATCCATGATTTTTGCCACTAAAAGAAATCACAGATATTTAAATATTAAGTTATAGTGGCTGCAGATACTTTGAAATACCATTTATTACTCAGTGTTATTCAAAATCATAGTAGTTAGTAAATCTGCCACTATATCTTGTTATTTAATGCATTAAGAAGTACATATACTGCTGTCAAAAAAGTTTTTAATAATTTATAATTATATTTCAGTATAATTGTCTTCCTTTGTAATTCTACATTTATGCATTTAAAAACATTCTGAGACTGTCTGTGGGTTTCACCAGATTGTCAAAAGGGTTTATGATATAAAATAGGTCCAGAATATAGAAAATCTCATAAATTTCCATAGTTTATGACAAAAACTGCTAGCTGCTCACCAAAATCTACATTTGACTCTTTTTCTTGGGCACAGGCTCAACTACATTTCTCAGCCTCCCTTGCAGCTACGTAGGGCCATGTGACTCAGTCCTGTACTTTTAAATATGCAACAAGTATATTTCCATTTTTGTTAAACATGGAAGTGTATATCTGCTAGAGGAGTTTACTTCACCCTCATCAATGGTTCTCAAACTTTATCAAGCATCAGAGCCACAAGCAAGTATAATTAAAACATATTGCTTAGCCCCACCCTCAGAGCTTTCAACTGAGTAAATCTGGGATGGGCTTTAGAATTTTCATTTCTAAGGAGTCCTCATGTGCTGCTGATGCTGCTATACCATGACTACAGTATGAGAATCCCTGCTCCAACTAATACCATCTCCTGCCCACTACTCTGTGGTTAGTGAGTAATCACTGGTCATAATAACACTGTTCCCCATTGTGCTATGTGCAATGAGACCTTCAAGATTAAAGCAACTTTGTCCTTTGTGGTTTTGATAATACTACATTAAAAAAATGGCCACTGAAACCAATGTCAGCTGGATAAGAGAATAATGTATACAGAGTAACCTTTCTCTTTTCAGACAGAACATATTCCCTGACAAATATAGAATAATGGAGCAAAATATTACCTTTTTAATATCTTATTTTCTAAAAATTAATCATTCTTTAGTATACATCACTGGTTCCTAGAGGAATGATGATAGCAAAAAATCCATTTTTAATCTTTGCAAAGACTAAGGAATTATATATATTTATTTTAGATAAGGTTTTCCAGGTTAGTAATGAAGTGTTTCTTTTATACTGACTGATATTTTATCAACTGGTTATCAGTTCTTACTTATCAGAAGCTCTGACTGGCAGTAAGCCTTGATGTTTTTTCAAATTGCAAATGAATTACAACTTATATGCAGTTTTGTAAATAGAAATCTTGTTCAATCTCTTACTGATGTCAATAATTTCCTTTTTGGACACATGTACCCCTACCCACAGTCCCTGCTGCCTGTGGGCATATCTATTTTACACCAGAACCCCACCTTCCAGGAAGGCCAGGGCTTCTCAAACTTTAATATGTGTATGCATAGCCTAGGATTCTTATTAAAATGCAGTCTGAATTTCTAACAAGCTCCAAGGGGATCCCAATGTTGTTGGTCTGCACAGCAAACTCTGGGTAACAAGGACGCAAAAGACCTAACAGAAACTGTGTGGTCCTTATATAGATTGAGAGTAACAGTTAGAACCCATGGTGAAGAAAGAAAACTCGTTGATAGCAAAAGAAAAAGCAGCAGTTAGTGGAGTAAATCTGAGTCATACCTCTGGCACTGTACTGCAGCGAGGAGACTTTATATCCACAATCAAATCTCAATTCTTATCTCTGTGAAGCCAGACTCTATAATGGGTCTTTTTCTTAAAGTCCATTAAATTACACATATATCCTTACAACATGCCTTCAAATGCAGTAGGTCTCTGATCCAACACCCAAATGAGCCTAAGACACAAAATATGGCCTCCACAGTAGGAATGGGAGAAAAAATAAATGGAAACTTTGAGGTTGAAACTACGTAAGATATAGCATCTTTTCCTTTAAGGAGCTTGAAGTGCTTTTTAATTATAACTTAGATTAACCTAAGCAAGGATCACAGGGTACACGCAGAAAACTATATTTTCTCTCCTGGCTGTCCTTCAAACCCACGATGAGGGGTTAGTTTTCTCCCAAGCCTATATAAAATTTGGGAAGAGTCTATAATTCTTCTGGTCATTCTCAGATAATTAAAAATTCCTCTAGCTACTTCTAGTCACAAAAACAGTGCCATTCCAATGAAGTCATATCACTCCTCCTGACTTCCTCTTGGACAAGGTTTAAAGATACTCCAGGATTTTCTCCCAAGAGATCCCTAGGAAATACTCATGTGTCCTTTGCTCCTATACATTCTGGGAAACAGGCTGTTCCCAATGCAGCCACCTCTGCCCACTCCACCATTAGAGCAGCTAGCTAGACACTGTCTCTGGTCCTTTGGAATTCACACACATGGTCTGGTCCCAGACTTCACACACAGATTCTGAGGACACAACTCAAGTTTTCCTAGTGGTTTCTTTAAAGTTGCTCTCACTAAGCTTAGGAGGGCTTGGGGTGAGATAGTAAATTGCTAAGAAATTTTCTAGTCTCTAACTCATGACCTATCCAATAGGGCAGCCGTTAGCCATACATGGCCATTTTCATTTAAATTTTAATTATTAAATTAAACTAAAAATTCAGTTCTTTAGTCCTACTGCCACATTCCAAGGGCTCAATACCACACATGACTAGTGGTTACTGTATTGAACGATGCAAACAAAACATTTCCATATCACAGAAAGTTCTATTGAACAGCATTGCTCTAACCTCTCATAGCTGAATCCTCAGCCTTTTTCCATACAGTCTAAAATTGGTGGTGGATGGCTATAAATGTCAGTCAGTGTAGGCTAACTGTTGTAGCAAGCAATAAAAAAATCTCAGGACCTCTAGGCAATAAGAGTTTATGTCTCACTCACAGCACAGTCGCACATGGGGCAGCAAGTAGAACAGGTACTCTGTCCCCAACAGTCATTTAGGACACTAGGCACCTTCCATCTTGTGGCTGGTTAGGTCCTCAGTGTCCTCTCTACTTTGCTGATTTATGGAAAAAGAGCCAGGATAGTGTGTGGATGGTTTCCGTGGGCCAGGCTTGCAAATAGCACACATTACTTCTTACATTTCATTAAGTAGAGCTCAGTCACATGTCCATCACCTAACTGCAAGAGAAGCTAAAAAAAAATAGTCGAGGTCATGTGCCCAGAAGGAAAGAACACAGATATTGGTGAGCAACAGCAAACTCTGCCACAGAGTTAAAGCCAAAACCAATTTTATAACCATCTCCTCAGCGAGTCCTGCATAGGGGTCTAACTCTTCCCTGGGACAATGAGACCCTTACCAACTACAGTTCTTAGGGCCTCAGGAAAAGAGTTCCATTTACACATCTTATTACACAGCCAAACATAATTTAAGCCCCATTTATCTAACACTTTTCAACACTGTTTAACTAGTTAGCTGGTTAACTACAACCAACTCTCTCTAACTCTTTACACTTGCATAAATAATATTTTTTAGTTATCAAGCACTTCCCATGTGCCAAACATCACCTCATTATATCTTGTAATATTTCTAGGAGGTAAATACTATTTTAATGCCTATTTTACAGATTTAAAAAATGGGCACTTAGAAGTTTGCCTAAGACTTACTAAGTGTCTGCCCTAGGACTGAAACTCAGGCAACCTGACTTATGCTCTCCATCAGGGGTCAGTAAACTATGGCCCTCAGACCAAATCTAACCCACTATTTTTGCAAAGTTAAAAATCTTTAACAATTGGCCTTTTACAGTAAACTTTGCCAACCCCTGCTTTACAGGAACCCATAGGGCCTTGAGCACTCTGCTTCTATCACAGACTGAAAAGTAATTTTGACTCGATGCTTTGGTCTGTTAATCTATACTCTCTATCGACAACCTGGTTTGTGAAATATAACGTCAGCCTAATTTTGGTCTGGCAGCTGTGTCTACTCCATCTGTTTGTGGTTTCACAGGCAGATTAAACAACATCTGTTATGTTGTTTTGTCAAACACATAGATGATACTACCGAAGGACGCCCTTGAACTATTTTTCTAAAAATGATTACGCCTATTCCCTGATGATATTTTATATTTGGACTGTCGTTCCCACGCAAAAGATTTGCACAAGTTTACCAACTCTACTGCTTTTAATACAACAAGGTTCACGCCTTCACCCTACCCACCTTTGCTTTTGTTTTTAGAGATAAAGCCATCTGCACAGAGTGACAGTGAATTTTATGGACAGTGGCTGTCCAGTAAAGGTTTATTCTGTTGAAAATGACCTATTTTGTCTTAGATGAAATTCATCAACATCATGTTTTTACCTAAATGAACCATAAAAAGAAAATAAATATGCCCGGCTTTTAAGAGACTCTCAGAGTATGAAACCCCCATTGCATTCATATTAAAATCAAGTTGAAAGTAGCATAGAGATTTACTATACACAAAACTATACCAAAAACATTTTAATGAATGCTGTGGTGCACCACTCAAATCTCAGCTTCATGAGGCCGAGGCGGGTATTCATTTCTCCATGAGCTAGGACTGGTCGCAGCTCCTGGCTTTTAGCTGAATCCATACGTGGGAATTACCCTCAGCCTGAGAGCTAGCTAGCTGCCTGGCCCAGGGTCACAGCCACTCCCTTAAGGCCAATCCTGGTCAGTGAGAAAAGGAATGCTTGCCTCGATTAAGAAGCAACTCTTCAGAGCTTCTCAGCACCAGAACTTCCTGTGGGATCAGCTTGAGGCCTCTTCTGTATAAGCATCACAATTCAACTTCTCCCTCTGCCCATTCCTGCATCCCTCACTCCCTTTAAGTCTTATTCTAAAGGCACTCCCCAATCAATATCCTGCACGGAATCTCCATGTCAAAGTCTATTTCCTTTAAAAGGAACAAACATGATGACTGATTTCCTAAACAGTGCCATTGATAACTTTTGAGCCAAACACACAATGTCAGTACAAAAAAAAAAAAATGAGAGTAACAGCTAAATATTGGGCAGTATAGACATCAAAAACAGGTAGCAACAGGATACAGAAGCAGCAGCCATCTGGAGGAGTAGGAAGTAGACAGGTCTAGAGGAAAGCCAAGCTCCACTCAAAGCTAAGGAGGGCAAGTGAGGAAGGCTGCCTGGGAAACAGGAACAGCAATCTGCTCTCACAGCAGCCAGAGCTCAGTGCCTCTCAGCAACGCGGCTCCAGCCTGGGATGCCGACAGTCATGCGCAACAACAGGCTCTATAAATAGCAGAGCAACGAGCAAATCATAACTCAGCCTTCATAATTACAGACCGAGGGGTCTTATGGATGATTGTGTCTATGCGAGCACAATCTATTTGCATGCTACCAAGCTACCCAAACTTACAGACAATATCAATTGCAACCGCGTCTACAGATAAAAAGTCACAGTTTAAAATATAAATATGTCAGAGACAATATCCCTTCCAAGATAAGAAATCTAGAAAATACAAAATAAAGAAACATGTTTTATAGGTGTTTACAACTTGTCAAATGCAAACACTGAGAGCCGATAGCACCCAAAGAGCAAGATTTCTGAAGTGGTAAATGGTCACTAGGCAAAGGCCATTAGTCACATTAAGTAAAGGCCACAGAGATCAGTCATAAGAAAGAAGGCACCGTGGGGGGAAGGGGAGGTAGTGATGAGAGAAAAGAGGCCACAGAAAGTGCACAGGGAGGAAAAGCAAGGGAGATAGATAGGGCTGTGTGGTCTACCACGCAGGAGAAAATATGAGGGTAGGAGCAAGATGAAAAAGAAAAAAGGGATAGAAAACAAGTAAATAAGAAAGGTTAAAAACAATAGCATGCTAATTTGCAACAAGTCACAGCAAAATCCTAACAAGTGGACACTAAGTCTTTTTCAAGGACACCCTTAAGTGCCGTTCAATATCCATTATAAAATCAGAGTCTTTGACTAAAGTCAATTTATCACACAATGCATCAGAAACAACTTAAGACACAGGAGAGGACAATGGACTAAGACCAAGAGGTCAAAATAAAGACTGGAACGCATTTGCAAACTGACCTGCTAACCTTATACATAAAGGAAGAATGGGTGGTTAAAGGAACCTTACAGCTACGGCCATCTCAATGGCATCCCACCATGCTCTTCTCAGGTAATAGATTACTCTTCAGGTCTCACTTAATCCCAGTAAGGTACAGTTTCTGTGAGAAATTCCTAAATTGAGTTCAACCCTACCATGACTCAGACAAGGCAGATAGGGCCTCACTAGTTCAGTCAGCAGATAGGTAATGGGGGCAAGTAGCAAGCCAGGCCTGCTAAGGATCTTGAGTAAGCACAGGGAAGAGCAAATGAGTCAGCGAGCCATCAGGGGCTTCAGGCATCAATTACTCAAAGCCAGGCAGAGGAACATTAGTGCACTAAGTGACTAATGCAGGCTGAACAGGACCTGGGCAGCCATATGGGGTAGATGTCCCAAGACCCCTGAGTGTCCTCCCTGTTGCTCATCTTTCCCCCACTCCTGAACCTCTCCCTGGATCTAGCAATGAAAAGGCATACGCCCTCCATTTGGCATCTGCTCTGATTGGTCAGTGCCCACTTTCTACTAGTTGTTAAATATTTTGAACATCACCCCTGCCAATGTTTACAGCGAACTAAAGCTACTCAGACTTTTAAGATAAAGTTCAGGTCAGGATTTTAAGTTGCAAAGGTAGGCGACAGCACTAAAACAGGAAAGCAAGGTAGTCATTTACTGAGCCCCCAGGCCAGGATTGGGGGGATGAATGCTTGCCAAACTCACCATCAAGCCCCAGGCACAACGGCTGTGAAACGAGTCTAAACCAGACAGAGGCTTCCAGCACACACTGCTCTGATCAGAAATGTCTCAGAAACATCAATGACCCCCACTGAGAATACACAGAGCAGGAAGGACTGGACATTCCTGCCCACAGTCAGGAGGCTGAACCTTTGCCCCTAAAGAGACTGACTGAATGTGTATTTGGTCTGTGTTCAAGTCTTAAATGCTTTTCTGGCTGCACACTCCCTCTCAAAATTTGCTTACTCTGAAGACATACTCATCAGCAAGAAGAAAAATAAAGTTTTCAATACCTAAAATCTTTTGATAATTTAAACTCAGAGAGAGAAAAAGGAGCAAAGAGAATTAAGAGGACCAGGGGCCAAACACAGTTTAAGTCAGAGATTTGCGGGAAACGTTGTGGCTAGTACACGTTAACATTTTTCAATTGTTTATTTCTGCTCTTGGACATACATCACATGGACCTCAGCAAAACCTCTGCATTGGAAGTCACCTTGTGTCTATTCCTGTTACTAAAATAATGTTATCGAATAGCAGCTAAAAGCTTTTAAGATTTTGTTACCTTCTCTTGCAGTTATTTGGGCAAGAGCTATGGACTTTTTAACCTAGCTCATATGATCCTGTTGACTTTTTCCAGTAAATGGATTTAAGTGGTGTTTATTTCAATGTGCCTTTTTTTTTTTTTTTTTTTTTTTACAGCATTTATCACAGTTTGGCTTATCTAACATTTTTTTTGTGGATATGAGGGCAGAGACATGCTCCTTTATCCTCGGTATCCTTCATCGTTCCTATTTTTAAATTTTTATTTTATTATTAGTTTCAATTATACAGTACATTAGTTAGACATTGATACAAGCAATCCCCCTGATTGTTCTTTCTCTTCTCTGGCTCTACATCTAGCCATCATTGTTCTTATTAATATATTGTACAAAGCAGATTCTCATTACATTTGTTTTGATTTTTCTTTTCCAAATATCTATTTGCCTAAAAATTTCAGAAAAGAACAATTAGAAACTCAAATCCACCAGAAAGAATATACCACACTCACTCTTTTATCAGACTATATAAATGAGTGCCTTTGTTTTATATCTCCAATTACGTTCCTTCATAGCAACAACTGTAAATTTAGTAAATTATCATCCTGATTTTTTCAGTATCTTTATACAGATATTTGTAGATATATAAATAAAAGTTTTTAACAAAAATGAGATTTTACTATATATATTGTTTTAAATTTTTCTCTTTTTTATTTAACAATAATATAGATAGCATTTCAGAGGTGCATTCTTTTTCACGAGTGAATAATTTTCTAGTATATGAGTGTGCTATACTTTAACTATTCTCCCAACTATAATTTGGGATATTTCAATTTTTCTATTATAAAAAGCACAATAAACAAGATATATAGATATTTACATATTAACCTTTACTTAGAAATGGAGTTGCCAGGCCACAGAGAAATCACACTATAAAGACACTACCAAATTTGTCTCTAAAAATATTGAACCAAATTACATTTCCAGCAACACTATGAAAGTGTCTGTTTAATCCTATCCCCAATCAACACTGAATAGTATCAATCTTATTTGTTGCCAGTCTGATGAGTGAAAAAATAATCTTAATTTGCATTTTTATTAGCAAAGTTGGAAATCTTTTCCTATTTTTATAAGCCATTTTTTTTTGTTTTGTTTTTCTCTTTGAACTGTCTGTTCACATCTTTTGCTCATTTTCCTACGAGTTAAATGTACTTATCATACCAATTTTTTGGAAGCTTTTTATGTAATTCAAATACAATTATTTGCTATATATGCAGTAAGTATATTTGCCGAGGTTGAAACCTTTTGCTTAATCTTATTGTACAGAAGTTTATAATTCTTTTATTCAAAATGGCCAATCTTTTCCTTTATGATTCATAAATTTTGCTTTTTCCTAGAGTTTCTCTCAAATGCAAGATTATAAACTGTTCTCCTATATCTTCTTCTATTCCTTAAGTCCTTTAATTGTACATTTATAATCTGGAATTAATTACATTATATTTTTAATCCATCTGAAATTAGTTTTAGACTATAGTGTGAGGTATAGACTAATTTTATTTTCTCCCAAGTGGGTAACATCATCCACTGAATTATCCATTCTTTCTCCAAAGAGTTTATTTTATCCATTTTTTTATTTTTTAAATGGGTCTATTTTTTATTATGGAAAATTTCAAAATATAAAAAGAAAGTAGAAGAGTATAAAGAACTCTAAGTACCCATCACCTAGCTTCAACAACTATCAACCCATCCTTATTGATTTAAAATGTTATTTTTATTATTCACTAAACCTCTACATATACTTGGATATATATCTGAACACTCTGTTCTGTTCCAATAATTAGAAGCTGAATCAACAATAGGGAAAGTTATAGTTGTAAGTTAAATAAATTATAAATTACAGTTATAAGCTAAGAAAAAATAATATCTATAGGTATGCCAAAATTTCTAAATTCCTAAAATACTTAAGAATAAATTTAAACTGGTGAAAGACCTGAACCCTGAAAACTGTAAAGCACGGAAGACACTGAAGAGGATACAAATAAATGGAAGGATATACCATGCTCATCAGTTGGAAGGATTAATATTGTTAAAACATCCTTATCACTCAAAGCAATATACAGATTCAGTGCAATTCTTACAAAATAGCAATAGCCTTCTTCTCAGAACGAGAACAACTAATACTAAAATTTATATGGAACCACAAAAGGCCATGAATAGCCAAGGAAACCTCAAGAAAGAAAGAATGAGGTATCACACTCCCTAATTTCAAACTACACGACAAAACTATATCATCAAAATAGTACGGTAATGGCATAAAATCAGATATATATATACATTTTTGGGCTATTTTATCACATTGATATAGATATCTCAATATGATAAAATAGCCCAAATAGTCCAGAATATCTCACTGTGATAAAATAGCCCAGAAATAAACCCACACCTATATGGTCCATCAATCTGACAGAGGAGACAAGAATATACAACGTATATTGTAAAGAGACGGTAAAGACAGCCTCTTCGATAAGAGATGCTGGGAAAACAGGACAGACACATGCAAAAAAAAAAATTAAAACAACTTCTTACAGTATATACAAAAATAAATTCCAAGTGGATTACAGACTTAAATTTAAGACCTAAAACTACAAAACTCCTAGAATAAAACACAGGCTGTAAACTCTTTAGCATTAGTCTTAGCAACAGCTTTCTGGATGTCTCTATGGGCAAAGGCAACAAAAGAAACAAATGGGACTCCATCAAACTAAAAAGCTCTACACAGTGAAGAAACCATCAACAAAATGAAAGACAACCTGCCGACTGGGAGAAGATAGTCACAAATTACACATCTAATAAAAGGTTAATACCCAAAATATATAAAGAACACATACCATTTAACAGCAGAGAAACAACAAGTTTAAAAAGGGGCAGAGAACCTGAACAGACATTTCTCCAAGGAAGACATACAGATGGCCAACAGACATATGAAAAGATGCTCTAGGTCACCAATGAGACAAACGTAAATTAAAACCACAATGAGATATCATCTCACATCTGTCAGAATGGCTATCATCTATACATCAACAAACAACAAGTGTTGGCTAGGATGCAGAGAAAAGGGAACTCTCATGCACCGTTGCTGGAAATGTAAATTGCTGCAGCCACTATGGAAAATAGTTCAGAGGTTCCTTAAACAATTGGAGATAGAACTATCTTATGACCTGGCAATTCTACTTCTAGGTATTTATCCAAAGACATCCAAAACACTAATGCAAAAAGATATATGCACCCTTATGTTCACTGCAGCACTATCCATAATAGCCAAGACAAAAGCAACCTCAGTGGAAATGCATAAACGACTGGATAAAGATGATATGAAACATATATACAATGGAATATTGTTTGGCCATAAAAAAGAACAAAATCTCACCATTTGTGACAACATGAGTGGATCTAGAGAGTATTATGCTAAATGAAATAAGTCAGACTAAGAGAGACAAATACTACATATGAGCTCACTTATTCTATGTTGGATCTAAAGAAAAAAATAAATGAACAAAACAGAAATGGACTCATAGATAACAGAGAAACAATTGATGGTTGTCAGAGAAGAGGGATTTTGGGGGTCCAGGTGAAAAAAGTGAAGAGATTAAGAAATACAAAGTGGTAATTCCAAAGTAATCATGGAGACGTTATTAAATTTCAATGCAAGAGTGATTGTTGATTTAAAAACTGAGTAAAATAAAAATAGAAGAAAAATTTCCTAAATTTTAAAAAGATTACCAATCAGGAATCAACAGTAACATTATAATAAATGTGAAATATTAAATAAAAGCTTTATCTTAAAGTAAATTCAAGACAAGGGTACTATCACAGTTATTTAAAAATGTTTAGGTTATAACACATAGACTAGGACAGAAAAGATAAGTAGTATTTAGGGGAAAAGTCAAAGTTATCATTTACAAATGTAACTGAGTATCTAGAAAATCAAAGCAATCAATTAAAATACTGTCAGAAATAACCGAATTTGGTAAGAAAAAGATACAAATAAATACAAAAAATTCACCTGTATATATACACTTGACAAATACACTTGATAGAAATATTAACTAGCATATTATTACTGTTCTCTTTTCCAATAACCAGTCTTGTAAATAGTAACTGCTTTTTTCAGGAATCTTTGATTTTTTTCCCCTAGATCAGATGGAGGCAATGGGCCACTGGTAAACAGGCCCATGGGGGAAACGGGGAGAGGAAGCTGTGACATAGCATTTGCCAGTTCGCTTCCATGGTATAAATATTCCCATCATGGTCATAATGTCACTAAGCACAGAATTGGAAAGAGATGTATACAGCTATCTGGCTCTCCCCAGCTGATGGGAGCCAGCTCCAGACCATCACTGGATGGAGATTGATTTTATATTTGTTATATTTATTTTTATATATTTATATAAATGTATACACATACATACAATTTCAGTTTTTCTGTGTTCAAGGATAGCATGAGGACATACTTAACATGCTTAAACAAGAAAATCTGAGAGGATAGTGTCTTGTTGACACAATTAATATTGTTTCTTCTCAGTTTTGGTCATTTTAGGTTTCTACTAATATTCTTTTGTGGTGGAAGAAATTTGATGAAGGCAATAAATTAAACTTATCTAGAGAGCTAGGCTTTTCAGCACTGAAAATGTACAAGGTCCTATTTTCTCATTTTCAAACATATATGTTGCTTACTTCAATTTAATCATCAGAAGTATGGGCTACATCCACAGTGCAGGATGGTCTCTCATTTCACCATATGTTATTAACACCAAAATTTCCTAAATTACTTCTTATTCATAGTAAAAAGAAAAAATTAAGGTAGGCTAAAATGAGAGGCTGTGTTTTTGTGGGATGGAAACAGACTTGATTCTGCTTACCCCTTTTGTGGTTAGAACACTTATGACAAAGGAGTGTGAAAACTACATTCCCATGAGCATTGTATGAAACATGCAAGGGGGCTACCATTTCTATATATGGCCATTAGGGTTTAAAGAAAAATCTAAAGTACAAATGCATCCTTTAACAACAACAACAAAAAAAAACTATAATTTAATTTTATTTCATGCCAAACTTTGGTTGAATTGGTTTACATTATATTTGTGTCCGCTTTTTTTTTCATAGAAATTAAGAATAATTGATTTGGGCACCTTAAGAGTTGGCTAATTTCAAAAGCTTTCTTATAGTACTGCTGGACCAACAGGTCACAAAAAAATATATAGTCAAAATAGCATTAAATAGGAAGAGTGTTACTTTCTCATTAAACTCTTCAGAGACTGGTGAAGCCAGCAGTCACAAGTCAGAATTCACCCTCGTCTTCTCATAGATGGCAGAAGATGAAAAAAGGAGAAAGGCACGACCTTCGCACAGTGCCTGATGATGGGAGATGGGAAGGGCAGAGGGTACAAAGACTAGGACAGAGGAAGTAGAGGAGAAAACGCCAAGAAAAAAAAAAAAAGAAGAGTTAAAGAATAAGAGAGATATAAAGGCCTGGGTTATGACCTGGCCTTTGGCAGGGCCTTGGCCCTCCTTCTTTGCAACACCCAGAGTTTTGGAGCATTGAACTAAACCCTAGGCTGCTAGAACTCTTACTGGAATCCAGTGTGCATTTATTTCAAGGAAAGGAGGCAGCAGTGGTCTCCACACTGTGTACCCTTTGGAGAAAAGGAGCGTCTCCCTGGGAAGGACGTGCCAAGTGGAGAGACCATAAGATCAATTCCCCCTGGTTTCTATCTTGCATCCACATTCCACACTCCCTAAAGGAAGATAGAGACGAGCTCTGTGGGATAGCAATGAAGCACTCACATTCATTCACAGGTAAGAGCCTTCGTATATCACAATTGATAAAACTAAACAGTCTTATCAAAAGGAATAACATTCCTGAAGTAGTTATAAAATCAACAAATTTATACTGTCATTGTCAAATAATTTTTCCTCATTTGGGGGTAATACTTAACTCTTTAAAAAGGTTAATTTTAACTATTAATAACATTCAATAATAAGCATAGATGTATATGTAAATCTCCAAAACTTCCCTATGCAATTCAGCATGACTAAAAATAGTTTAACACATCGATGAAAAAAGTAGAACATAAAATGCCTACCTAGAGAGCACAGAATAAAGGGCACATTAAGCTGTACTTCGGGCAGGTAACATCAGTGGAGCAGTAAAATAAGGACAGCAATGTTTACATGTTCCTGAATAATTTCAGTGGCTAAAGTGGATCCAAAAAAATTTAAATCCTCCCTTTATCATCCAAACGCAGATTGCCAATTAAAATTTTTCCGGCAGCTCAAGATGGGAAAAAATTCAAGCTAAACATAATCCCATGCTCCATTTATATTTATACTTTCCAGGTGGAGGCATCATGGAAAGAGCTTTTATTTCCCTCAAATCCCTCAATTTAATCCTTTACTTTCAGGTCATCTCATCTCCCAACAGATCTATTTTTAGCATCTTTCATTACTCTCTTTGATTCCCTTATCTCTACTATCATCATTTCCTGAAGGACAAAATTTCCTGACACAGGAAGGATAAACACAAATTTCCTGATACAAAGGTGAATAATAATAATAAAGCTACCAGAGGATTTTAGACTTTCACAGCCTTGGAAACTGCCTTTCTAACTTATTCCAATATACATCTTCTTGGTAAGCAGATTTAGAAAGTGTCGCCAGAAAAGCCTCTGCAATATAAATATAAATCAAATAGAAATTAAATTCACTCTGAATGAAAACATTGTTTACTTTCATACAGTGCAAGTGGATTATTAAAACCCACCTTTTAGCATCTGGTGCATGGTATTAAAGTCCCTTCAGAGTCCATTTACCCATTTGCCATTTATCTTTTCTCCATTTTTACTTGGGTTTCATTTATTTAGTAATTCAACTAATATTTTTGAGGCTGCCTGTGTGCACAGCACTGTACTAAGCATGGGAAACAAAAATGAATACATACAGAACATACCCTCAGGAGCAACCAGTCTAGAGGGGAACATAGGCTAAAAAGCAAATAATGCGATAAGGATAACACAAAGCGGTATGCTCAGGAGATATTGCTAGGCAATTGAGGAGGTGGTCAGCTCATGGGATGAGGGGAGATAGCAGGAGTACCACTGTGTGAGAGAAGCGAGGGCCGTGGCTTCAAAAACAAGTGAAGATTTAACAGGAGCAAGGGCAAGAAAAGGGACTGAAAATAAATGATGAGCTAGGAGACTAGAGAGATTAGACATTTGAGCAAGGTGTTATTTCATCTTTTCCTTTACTCATTCCAAGGTAGTTAGTTAGGTGGTGACCCTGATGTTTTGTTTGTTTTTTAAGAAGACTGGAGACTCCCTAAGATTCCTGAGTGGAAAGCTTATTAAACCTGTTTAACTGAATCAATGAGGAAAATACACTCTCCTCACCCTAGTACTCTTATGCCTCACCTCAGGCATAAGTATACCGAGAGAACTTAAAAAAGACAGAGACACAAAACATAAAGTGCCAGGGCCCAAGATTCTGTCATGAATACATGCATGATTCTGCTATTAAAATGTAAATATTTCTATGCAAGATCATATCTCAAAAACTGTATCAGTTAGTAACCTCAGCAAGGACTGGCTTCAGAATAGGACAGAAAAGAGGAACAAGTGACAGGGAGAATTACTTAGAGACATAATAAAATAATTAAGAGATGAGAAGGGCATCTGAGACACACTGCCTATTGCACAAAAAAAAAAAAAAAAAAAATGTTTTGGACCAACCCTGGTACGCATGAAAGCTTTTCTTGACTAGTCCAGCTAATGTAGCATCAATCACCATTTTCTGAATTAGCTATTCTGGATTCATTTAATGAAACAGATCTCCTATTACATGATACCAAACCAGCACTAGTCCCAGAGAAGCTCATAAAGGAATGCCACCAAAACTTAAGAAACAAAAAGAAGATAAAACAACAGCAGAAACCTGGAAAGATTAATATTAAATGCTGTTTGAACTATTCCAGAGCTTAGAAAAAGAAAATGGGAAATACAACATTTATATAAAGTAAATACAGAAATAAAAACCTGAGATAGATTACCCAAAAAGAAAAAACTTCAGACCAATCTCATGTATAAATTTAATGCAAAATCCTAATGAAAATATCAGCAAGTAGAATCAGCAGCCCATTAAAAGAATACAACATGATGAATGGGGATTTATTACAGAAATTCAGGAGGAGTCCAGGATTAGAAAATCCATTATTAAATTTCATAGGTCTAAAGAGAAAACCCACACAATCATCCCCATTGGCACAGAGAAAAGCATTTGGGGAGAAAATTCAGAAAACAAACTTGATGAAAACATTCAACAAAATAAGAATAGATGAGTCATCAGTCTGGATCCTTTGAGGAAAGCAGAAAGATCATCAGTTATTTTGTACAGAGGGGATTTAATAAAGAGAATTGGTGAAACAAGTGCTGGAGGACTGGAACAGCAAAAAGAGGACCCTGAGGTAACCTAGAGATAATAAATGCAGAAGGCAGCTACCACCTACAGAACTGGGGTGACAAAAGGGAAGATATTAGGTTGCAAAAATGTGGGAGCTGAAAGGAGAAGCCCCACAAGTTATGGGTCACACCTGTGAGAAGGTCACTCTGCTCGGGTGCTGTTAGGTCCGCAGGACCTGGGAGGAAGGAAATGCCTCTGCATTGGGGCTCATATCTCTGAGGTGGGGGTACTGGTTGGTTGCCGCCAGTATGCCAGCGAAGGGGCTGGAGGCTGAGGTGAGATACTTCAGTGGGGCACCTCTAACAGGAACAGCAAGAGACGGGGAAGTGTTTCTTCCTCCTCTCACCTCCCAGGCTCCCTCTCGCGCCCCCTACTGACAGATCCCAACATGAACTGGCTGCCAGAGGCATCTGCAAAGTGTAGTCTGTAGAGTTCTAGCCCCAACACCAGAAGAGAGTAGGACAGGAGTTTTCACACTCCTTTGTTGGAGGTGTTCTAACCACAAAAGGGGTAAGTAGAAGGGCGAGGTGAAGCTGAGAGACTAAAGATAAATGACCAGCACAAGTGTATACTTCTGAAACATAGTAAAATGTATTTATCTCAAATCAAAACCAGCTTCTGCTTAACTGAGAAACACCAGAAACATTCCAATTAAGTCAGGAACAGGAAAAAGAATATCTACTCTTATTAGTATTATTTAACTTTGTGCCAGATGTCCTAGCCAATACAAACATACAAGTAAAATAAATAAGAAATATAAAATTTGGAAAGGAGGATACACAATAATCACTACTTGAAAATTATATTCTACTGGAAAACCAAAGAGATTTCACTGAATTAGTGAAGTACTAGAAACAGTAAAATAATTAAGTAAATTAGCAGATTACAAAATTAAGATAATAAAATCAATAGTTTTCATGTATAGAAACTATAAACTAAAAGAAGGTATAGTGGGGAAAAAAAGAATCACTTTTAATCACAACCAAAAAGATAAAATACTAGAAATAATCTTAACAAGAAACATGGTAGAACCACTAGAAAAAAATTTCCACAAGAGAAGAGTTGAACTAAGAAAAGCATACCAATTATTACCTAGAACTCAAAATCATAAAGATTCAATTCTCCTTTAACAAAATTCACATTTAATGTGGTCTCAATAAAAATACTATTTTTTCTTAGAATTAGAGACCCTAATTCCAATATTCATATGAAAGAAAAAAAACAGCCAAGCAAAAGAGCATACTAATAAGAGGGGTCTACAACATATTATGAAGTCTCAATAATTAAAATGGACCATTATGGACAGCAATATGAGAATATTTATCAAAACTAAAACATATAAACTTTGGGCCCTATACTTCTCCTTCTGGGAGTTCATCCTAAAGAATACATTTGCACACATGTGAAATGACTATGGTTTTACATTTAAGCATTGCTTATAACAATAAAAGATTAGAAAATTTCCAAGTGTCATTAATAGGGAGATGGTTAACTAAATTATATTCATACATCCAATGGAATACTATGCAGCTATAAAAAGTAGCATGTACTCTATGGTAAGTTCTCCAAGAAACACTAAATGAATAAAACAAGATGCAAAAGTTTATATGGTATGTTATTATAAATATAAAAAAGGAGAAAAATATTTTGCTTTCCCTATACATAGAAAAATAATTAATGAAAGGATTCACAAGAAACTGAGAAAAGTGATTATCTAGATTTCCTTAAAACTGAGGAACAAAAGTGGGATAAAAGACTCTCACTGATATATTTTTATAATTTTTTAATCATGTGAATGTTTTGCCTATGTAAAAGTTATATTAAAATCAAAACAAATAAGCAATAACATAAAATGCTGCCAAACTAAATCTTTAATCCCTAAAGCAAAAAAATACCAACACACATAAAGTTTTTCCAGTTACCTTTCTCCACTCCTCTAATCCCATTACTAAAATCTTAGTTGTAGAGCCAGAAAACAAACAAACAAATAATAACAAACCCAATTTACCTTTTGATCTTACATGAGAAACTCAAGATAAAGAAACTCTCAGGGAAATGCATTTATAGCCAAAGAAGAGAAGAAAGGAAGTATCCTCATTAACTTCAATGACTGACAAATTTTTTCTATGATCATATATCACTGTGAAGTAAAAGAAAGAAAAAGAGAGTTCTTCAATGGTCTTATTCAACTTGACTTTATTTTTTTATTATTATTGTTTTTACCATGACGAAGTACAATTTATTTCAAGAATGGCTAAGTGGAGAGCCAGAAGAGAGAAAGAGCAATTAGGAGGATCATTTTATAAACTACATAAATGTCTAACCAATGTATTATGTACTTAAAACTAATAATAAAATAAATTTTTAAAAAATAAATTAATAATAAAATAAAATGAGAAAAAAAGACTATTAGGACTTTATTCTTTTTAAGCTTCTGACTGAATGACATCTCTCAATTAGTTGGATTTATTCTTGGTGAGACTGAGCCCTTCAGAACTGATGGCCCAGCGTAAGTTGACCTCCAGGCCCTGCTGGTCCCTGGATGGATAAGGAAAACAGGTAAAGAAAATGGTAATGGTTTGCAGAGCCTCTGGCGTCATCTTGTAGGTCTCAGTACACAGCCTAAGGGTCATTTTCCTATCCTGCTTTTTCAGGGCTCTAATCTTGAGATCTATAAAAATAGTCGCAGCAGAAGTATTAGCTAGGTTCCAGCTGCTAGAGCAATTTAAAGCAAGAGTTAATAACACTGAAGAGGAGGGCAGCTTGAAGGAAACCCAGGTATATCCTCCTTACCTTTTATATAGGTGCACCGCCCACTCATATCAAATGTTTTCGTGAAAACATAAAAGAAATAAAATGTGCAGAAGTCATATGAGAGACTTAGGTTTCAGGCCTAGAAACTGAAATATAAGATTAAAAAAATCCTTAGTTACAGGTCCTCTTGTGTATACAATCTTCAAGAACAGTGTTCCAGAATTTCATACATGTTCCTTGCTTTTGCTTTTTTTTTTTTTTTCCCTACAGAATAAAAACACTATAGATGAGCTTAAATTCATGGAGTATCTGTTTCAAGCTAAGAGTAGACTCTCTTACCTCAACTGGTGATTTTTTTTTTGTATCTTTGTCTATAGTGCATTAACTGTATGAGACGCTATTTCCTCCTCATCAAAATTAATAGTCATTTTTCCAATGTTCAACCATATATATCAAAAAGATACAAAAAAGCAATAAAATATTCAAATAATTGCACAAACGCTGCTGAACAAAGGTGGTAATTTTGCTGAAACTGATTACAGGAAGGCATTTCTCAAAGTATTCCTTTGTCATGATAGAATGACATAATCCAAAATCCTGGCATAAAAACCTTTTTAGAGGTGACATCAATATATTATATGAAAGGGAAGGTTATATACACAGTCAGAAATCTGAAACAACAAGCAACCCCTTATATTGTGAAATTCAAATTTCAGACACTTCCTGTTGCCTCCCTGTCAGTCTTTTATAACCTGGAATTAATTAGGTTGAAGTGATTATCCTCTAACTGTATCTTCAGTATGGAAATGGCACTCGGAGTTGAAGGCAGAAGTTTGGGGAAAGACAAGCAAACAGCACTTTTGAAGCTGCGGGGCACTTAGGGGTAGAGCAAGCTTAAGCAAGACCCTGAAGAAGGTTCTCTGGGAAACCAAAAGTCAGGCATGAGAGCAGTAGGTACCCAGAAGAGTGAGAAAGGGGGAGGAGGAAAAAAGCAGAACCAAATTTCAACTATGTTGTGTTTTCTCAGATATGTCCTAGTGACTCCAATTCTTTTACCCACTTAATCCCATTCATCTATTCATCAAATATTTACCAAACATCAAATATTCAACAAATAGAGAGTAAGTATTCTTTCCATGCTGGGTACCACACAAGGCTATGGAGACAAGATAAAAACTACATAGTACCTGCCTTCCAAAGAGAGATGTATAAATCCTCGTATCTGGTACCCTCGCCTAGTCTCAGAGTGGAGAATGTTTGGGAGCAATAAGGTAGAATTGTAAGATAAAGGGAAGAAAGAGGTGATGTTTGATCCTCATTTTGAAGTATGGGTGGGAATTTCTCTCTCTCTCTCTCTCTCTCTCTCTCACACACACACACACACACACAGAGTAGAGGAATTCCACCACCGGCAATAACATGAGAACACAGACGGGAGAGTGAACAAACAGCTTGACCTTATTTGAGTAATGTATGCATAAAAGGTAGTTTGGAGCTGAGCCTGAGAAAGGGTATACTAATCCTGGAAGCAAGCAGAAGACATTAAGCAAAAGGAGTGAAGATCAGATCTGATTATAGACAGCTAACTCTGCCAACAGTACAATAAGGGGGAACTGGAAGCCAGAGCCAAGGAGACCAGATAAGAGACTACTACCACACAGGCTCTGGCTTACGAGCTTTATATTTGTAACTATCGCATTTTATTTCACTAGTTTCCATTCATCTTTCCAGCTATTGCCCCTACCAATTATCCTCCAAACAGGTACATTTTTAAGAGTGAATGAGGGCACTAATCCAACAGGATGCTAAAACAATAGGCATAAACTAAAATTCTCTCTGGTAAAGGAGGTAATAAAATCTCTTCATCACTGGGGTTGTTAGCATAATACTTATTTTGATCCAAGAAAAATGGCAACTCTTGCTTTTCCACTTATTTTAGTTTTTTTACATTACCTGTTGGCATGCTCTCAGTTCATAAATTTTAGCATATTGGCTATAAATGTTTCAGCTCAAGAGGGGAACAGTTCACTATTTGTTGATCATCAGCCTACCACTGCATTTTACACAGTCTCCATTATCAAAATGGAGAGATCATCCATTTTGTGACTATCCTAAGTTGGCTGTCCTCTGCCATTGAGTATAGCTCTACTGGCCTTCCCAATTGTCAGGTAGTGTGTACTCAGGAAACATAAGTTAAATTGAATATTAACCTTAAAAAACTTAATTAGGAAACTATATTTTCTTTTTTTTATTAAGCACTCTTTTTATTTTATTTTATTTTGGTTTTATTTTTATTTTTATTTTAAAATTTAAAAAGTTAGACATTTATACAATCCCTGAAGTAATCTCCCGATTACCCTAGCACCCATCTGGCACTACACACAACCATTACAATAATATTGACTATATACCCTATGCTATATAGGAAACTATATTGTCTTTTTTAAAAAAATTATATTCCAAAGACAAATATTGATAACCATTAAAAGTTTCCTATTTCTTTGAGTGATATAGACAATAAAGTTACCAAATACATCTAAAAAAATTTTTTTTTTTTTTTTTAGTTTTCTGGATTATTCCTACACACTCTCCCTATCAGTTGGCAGTATCTGTTTTTCTAAGCTACACACATTACTTCAGCTTTAATTAAAAGGCCCGTTGCCATAGTTTCTTAAAGAATAGCTCCAGGCATGCTTGAGTCCATTATTTTCTTGAGATTTCTAGAGAAATTGCATAGAGTAGCAGCCAGCCAAAATTTCCCAATTTTACCTCCCCCCCCAGTACAGCATATGATTCAGACATATAGCTAAGTATTCTAAATATTTTAAGAAAGTCTAAACAACTAGGAATGTTATTTAAAATTTAGCCTTTGGTTTCTTCTGTTCTGCCACATCAGTAGGTATTGTAACCAGCAGACTCTAGCTTAGAAAAAGACAGGAGACCAAAAAGAAATTCAGCCTGACAAACACACTGCATCTATGGAAAACACCAGCACATTTTCCTTTCTGATAATAATAAAGAAAATGCACTGTATTTACATGTTACAATAATCATATTGTTTCATATTTTCTGATAACTCAGAAATGTACATTCCAATATGCTTGAAAAAGGAACTCTTAGAAAATAAATTAAATACTAGAAATTCATTTCTTTAAGAATTTCAAAGATTAAAAAGTGGAGTTCAGAAAACCTTATTTCTTAAAGCTAACACCTGATCCCATGTGAGTGCCTACCCTGCTTTCAGATGACAATTACCACTAAGTAAGTCCTAAAAAGCAAGCCCAAAGGTTATTCTGCATTTCAAGGTTAAAGAGTGCAAATTAACACTGATCCTTATGAACTTTAGAAAAGGTAAAATGCCAGTTCAGCTGGTTGTAATTCAGCCCCACTCTTCTGCTTCTCCATAGCTATGAGAATGGACTGCGCAGGTAAAAGGACCAATGTTGAAATTTCAGCTCTGGAGCCATGTGACCTTGGGGCAAATGATGAATAAATGAGACAGGACATATGTAAAGATAAGAAAGCTCTCAGAAAATGGCAGCTATTATCATTTCTCCATAACTAGGTCATCTCCAGGACAGGATGTGGGGCAGGATGAGATCTCACTATTTTCAGAAGAATCTAAAATCATCCTGCTTTCTTTGACTATCATTTTAAGAGCTAATATTAACTATTCAATTCTACTGATTTTTCCAACTTAACTATTAAACAAATCATTTGACTTCCTCATTCTGTATCACTAAACTTTCTTTTATTCTCTTTTCTGTACAAGATGAAGAGATTCTAAAAAGTATTTGAGAAATGAAGGGCCATATTTCCAACTACAAGCGTAGAATTAAAGATGCCCTGTGCATGTTAGACTATAGGTATTTGCTAATGAATAAATGCATGCTGAATGAATGAAGGTTCCATTCTGTCATAGCTATTATGCTATGTGTCTCTTTATCTTTCAATTTAATAGGCTTACATATTTTTAAAGATTATATATATTATTTTCACTGATTCTTACAATGACCCGTAAAAAGATATAACAGGTATTGCTATTTTTAGTTTGCCCAAAAAGAAAGTGAACCTTGGGAATATTAAGTTCCTTACCCAAAGTAAGCTAAGGAACAGGGCTGGCCCCTAGGTCTTTAACATGTAAGTCAGGATTCTGTCCACCATATCACTCTACTTAGTCAGGATCTCATTCCTTAATATCATTGGGCTTCTCACAAGGCCCAATCACTGCAACATGGTGAAGGGAGGCTGAGAAGAATCTCCCCAGGGAGTTTCTGTAGCCCCCCCCCCAACCCACATATTTCTGAATACACACTTCTTCACTGTTAAACAAATGAACTTGGAGCACATCAGCCTGAAGGATACCTCCTACCACTATGCAGCAGGAAAAAATTTGAGCTCGAATTTCAAGTTGTAGATTGAACTGGAGACGACTTTGTGAATAACTATTTCTCTAATTATCACAGGTAATTTACAGAACGTCATCTACAACACCTCACACCTGAACCATGGTGGAAACTAAAATTCGACCGGTCATGCCAAAAGCATTACCCAAGACAAATTTCCATCTGGAAGAGATTTTCAAAAATGAGGCCAGTACTAACAAGATAGGATATCTGGTCATCTTACTGAAGGAGTTCTTAATAGGGGTCTATCTCTACCCTAGAAATCCACAGATAAGCACTGCAGGCCCCTGCAGGCACCTGGAAGTACATGCAAAAGAATGTCCTACGTATGTCTTAATTTTTCTAGAAATATATACACTATAGCCTTTCATCAGATTCTCAAAATGCCCCCCAAAAGTTAAGATCTTGCAAAAAGACTTCAGAATAGTAAAAATTAGACCTCATTATTTAATTTGTAAGATATTAAGTTTCTATTTGTACTGCAAATTTCTATTACACTGCATCATTTTTAAAAAGCTTGACAATTTCACCAAATCTTCCCAAATATATTTGCAATTCCTTTAGGATGCCCTACAGTGCTTTCAAAACAAGAGGCAGTTACCTCCTAGATCTGTCTAAAATATTTGAAAATGCCTGCTGCCTCCTTCATGTAGCTCACTGCAGAGTGTAGTGGCAGGAATTTACTTATTTGATATTTGTTAATGATTATCCAGAGTTGGTCAGTTATTTAAAACTTAATGGGCTACTTCTTAATGTGAGAGTTCTACTCTCTGTAAATAACATCAGTAAATATGATTAAATGTATATTTTTTTCTGTAAAACCCGCAGGTAGTTCTGTAATCAATCTATATGATTTTCAAAAATTGGAGGGAAATACAGAAAATCTGAAGAATAACGAGATTGGACAAAAAAAAAAGAAAAAAGTTTTTCAAATGAAAATGTATTGAGGTTAGATTTCTAAAAATCCTGTATAATAATGAAATAAATTGAATCTTCAGTATTGCATGAATTATGTGTAGCAATACACACGTATCCCAACAACACACATGTATATCAACATAGATTACAAAATGCTACAGGATTTTCTGAAAAGTAAATAAGTAAAAAGAAAAAAGCGATGAGCTTAAGGTGGAGGGGGGATAGACTAATTAAAAACAGATCATGGTTCTAGTTATAATAAGGTTACAGTTAAGTAAAATGTCTCCCAGTGAACACAACTATACAAGGAACAGAATGCACCAAGTGGCCATTAGAAGATTCTGGAAAGTAAATAGTAGCAATAGACTTGAAGTTTTTTAAAAGGCCAGAATTTGAAGTTCTACCAAACAAGTGGTGAGTTTGCCATTTTTACTTCTAGATTCCCCAGACTGAATGTAATATGGCAGCACAGCCTGAAACTTAGAGCTTGGTACTGAGGCTCAGACAGAGAATGCTCCAGGGGAAGCCCCCTTATTCCGTCTTGAGGAGAGAGAAAAAGGAATTCTTAAAGATGCAGAGTACAGAAATCCCCCATTTTTTCTTCTCTGAGTTCTCTTAAGTTCTAGCCTTCAAGCAATCACACAGGCAATGACATTAGAATTCCCAACAGAAGGGGAACCAAAGTTCTTAGGAAGGAAACCATCCTCTCTGATTCCAAGAGAGTAGGGTAAATTCCCATCACTTTACCCTCTCTCTCTTCCTACCACTTGGCTTTGGATGCAAGCATAGTCAGAGAAGTGTGCGGCAGAACAGGATAACAAAGCCCCCAACTTTCTAGCTAGTCAAACAAAAAGGAATCAAGTATGAACAACCATGCAGAAATTAAAAGGAGTAAATGGGAATACTATTAAACCAACAAATTAGACAATTTAGATGAAATGAACAAATTCCTAGAAAGACACTAATTACCAAACTGACTCAAGAAGAAATAGAAAATCTGAATAGGCATATAAAAAGAAACTGAATACCTAAACTTTAAATTGATAACTTAAAATATTCCCATAAAGAAAGCACAAGCCTCAAATGACTTTGCTGATGAACTCTATCAAATATTTAATAGAATACCAATAATTCACAAACCCGGAGAATAGAAAAAACTCAAAATGGGTCATAGACTAAATATAAGAACCAGAACTGTAAAATTTCTAGAAAAACATAGCAGAAAATTTTCATAACCTTAAGTGAGGCAATGGTTTCTTAGATATGACACGAAAAACACAATCCATAAAGGAAAATAATTGATAAACTGGACTTAATAAAAATTTAAAACTTTTGCAGTTACAAAATACCATTAAGTAAATGAAAAGACAAACCACAGATTATAAGAAAATCTTTGTAAATCATATGTCTGTTAAAGGACTGTATCCAGAATGTATAAAAGAAACTTGCAACTCAGTAAGAAGACGGAGCACCCAATTTACAAATGGGCAAAGATTAGTCCTGGTGTGATTCTGCTGTGCAGTTGTTCTCTGGAACAGTACTTGTTTATCTCCGTCCACCTTCTCCCCCACTTCAGTGTGTGCCACCACCCATGAGTCAATGGACATGGACATGAACTCCCTGAAACCCCAGAACAGTCTTGTCGGTTGTGAACTAAAGACTGACAAAAATGATCACTTTGAGGTGAAAATGAGCATCAGTTATCTTAAAAATGGTCAGTTTAGGGGTTGGTGCAAAGGACAGATTGCACATTGTTGAAGCAGAGGCAATGAATTATGCAGGCACCCCAATTAAAGTAACACTGGCAATTCTGAAAATCTCTGTAAAGGCAACAGTTTGTTTTCCCTTGCAGGCTTTGAAATAACATCTATGATCTTATGGTTGTGTGTGGTTCAAGGCCTGTGCATATTAATGGACAGCACTTCACAGATGCACAGTCAGAAGATGAAGAGGAGGAGGATGTGAAACTCCTAAGTATATCTGGAAAGTGATCTGCCCCTGGAAATGGTAGCAAGTTTCCAAAAGAAAAAGTGAAACTTGCTGTGAGTAAAGATGATGATAATGGAGATGAAGAAAATGACGTTGATGATGAGAAAACTAAAGAGAAAGGTCCAATAAAGAAATCTATATGAGACACTACAGCCAAAAATGCACCCCAAAAAATCAAACTAGAATAATAATAATAAAAAAAACTCAAACCCATCAACACCAAAATCAATGGGTCAAGAATCTTTCAAAAACAGAAAAACACAGCAACATCAGAAATGGGGCAGGAAAACACAGAAAGGACCTAGTTCAGTAAAAGTCATTAAAGCAAAAATGCAAACAAGTATAGAAAAAGTGGCTTTCCCAAAGTGGAAGCTAAGGTCATCAATTATGTGAAAAATAGCACCAGGTGACTGACTAGGAGGCTACTCAAGATTTCCAGCAGTGGAGGAAGTCTCTTCAAGAAAATAATTTAAACTTAAATTTTTCCATCTTATTTCATTTCTGTAACAGTTGATATTTGGCTGTCCTATTTATAATGCAGAGAACTTTTCTTACTGCATCTGATCAATATTATCTAGGTTCCATCGCTGTTGTCCAAAATGTTTGTTGAGCTTTTAAAGATGGGACTCCATTCTTTGCTTGGTTTTAAATATGTAAGGTATGTTATAATAGGACATAGTAGCAATGGTGGTCAGACAAATGAAAATGGTGAGGAGATAAAAACATACATGTAAAAGGAACTCAATATTTTAATAAAGTAAAAATATAAAATTAAGTTAAAGTAAAAATGGGCAAAGATTTGAACATTTCACCAAATAAGATCTATGAACTGCTAATAAACACATGAAAAATGCTCAAAATCATTAGTCGTCAGGAAGATGCAACTTAAAACTACAGAAATACCACTTTAGACAATAGCTATTATAGAACAGCTACAATAAAAAAGCCAGAAGATAACAAGTATTTCCAAGAATAAGGAGAAACTGGAACCTTCATACATTGCTGGTGAGAATGTTGTAATTGTACAGTCACTTTGGAAAACAATTTGACAATTTCTTTAAAAATTAAATATAAACTTACAATACAAGCTAGTAATTCTACTCTGGATATCTGCACAAGATAAATGAAAACATATATCCACATAAAAATTTTAAGCAAATAGTCATAGCAGCATTATTTATAATAGCTAAAAATTGTGGAGGAAATCCAACGTCCATCAATGAATGGATAAACAAAGTGGTATACTCATAGAATGGAACGCTATTCAGCAATAAAAATGAACAAAATACTGATATATGCTACAACATGATACATGTTACACCATGGACGAACCTCAAAACTTAACCTACATGACAGAAGCCAGATGCAAAAGACAACACATTATATGATTCCACTTATATGCGATGTCCAGAAATGGCAAATCTATAGATACTAAAAGTAGATCAGTGGTTTTGTGGGGCAGGGGGTGGGAACAGGATTGACTGCAAACAGGCATGAGAAATCTGTCTAGGGTAATGGAAAATATTCTAAAACTGGAAATTACATCTCAAAAATAATGTTGAAAAATTAGACCTAGAAATTTCAGGCGGAAGTAATTTCCATGTACATGAAAACCTAGATATTGGCAAAGATCGTCCAGGGAAAATAGTAGAAAAAAGATTAAAGTGAGTTCTTTGGGGACAGTAGACAGCAACAAACAAGAGACAAAAATTATCTATAATAGACTTCAAAAATGGCCAGAATACTATGCAACTCCTCCCATCATGAATCTATTTCCCTCACTCCCCGAGACTTGCTTGGGCCAAAACAATGTATGAATAGAGGTACTCTAAGAGTTCAGAGCCTAAACCTCCGGAGGCTTCATCCCCCTTCACTCTTGCTGCTTTTGGAATCTGACTCTAACCACATATGAACCAACCAGGGTTGGCTTCCTAGAAGAGGAGAGACTAAGTAGAGGAAAAAGATGAGTCAGTCAGAGGCTGACTAAAGACACATGAGGCAGTTCCAGCTGTGATGAGCCAAACCTGGCTCAGATCAGAACAATCCTCATCTGGGCACAGCTCAAGCTGCCAATCCCCAGAATTGTGAGTTAAATAGTTAAGTGGTTTGTTATAAAGCTTCAGCTATTTGGTACACTAAAAAGACATAAATATGACTATTGGATAACACAACATACTAAAAATCTGGGTTTTAAAAATAAGCTTCCTAGGCATAAGAATGGAAAAGCAGTCAATGAGTTTGACTCAAGTCTGGGAATTGTCAAAGTCACTGTGCAGAGGAACTAAATGCAAAGTGAGAATAACAGTGAAAATTTCTCTATATAGTTATTTAGGGTCCATACTGAACAGAAAGCAAGTGAAGTTAAGTTAAAGTGTCAACAGGCTGAAGCCTAGGGAAGATTTAGGACTGGAAGTCCTAACCAGGCTAGGAAGAAACTCACTAAGAGTTCATGAGGAGGTGCAGATAGGTAGGCATGTGGTCAAAGAGAGCTATTTTAGAATTCAAGATCTAGGACTTAGAGCGGTTCTAAGATATGATGAAATAAGCACAGGTTGGATGGATGAATGAATGAATAAATGGATAGCTATAGATAGATATTTGTCCATTTCATCCAAGCTGTCAAAATTTTTCTGATGAAGTTGTACAGAATATTCTCTTATCCTTTTAACGTCTGCAGATTCTATAGTTATAACCTCTCTTGCATGTGTCATAGCAGCAGTGATTTGTGTTTTTTTTCTTGATCAGTCTAGCTTAATGTTTATAAACTTTGTTGATCTTTCCAAAGAACCAACTTTGGCTTTGTTAATTTTCTTTATTGTATGTCTTTTCTCTATGTCATCAATGTCTGTTCTTATCTTTATTAGTTTCACCCGTTTTATCCCTAGCTTCTTAAAGTTGAAAATTTCTTAGTTTTTAGACCTTTCTTCTTCTCGAATATAAGCAGTTAAAGCTGTTTTCCTCTATGCATTGCTTTGGCTGCATCACACAATTTTGAGATATTGTGCTTTTATTATTATTTGGTTCAAAATATTTTCTAATTTTCCTATGACTTCTTTTTGATGTACGAATAGTTTAGAATCATATTATTTAATTTCCAAATAGGTTAGATTTCCCTAAAGATATTGATTCCTAATTTGATTCTGTTATAATCAAGAATATATTCTATATTTCAATCCTCTTAAATTTAAAATTATTGTGACTTTTTTTATGGCCCAGAGTATAGTCTATCTCTGTGAATGCATCATGTAATGATAGTGTTCTACAGATATCAGTTAGGCCAGGATAGTTGAGGGTTATTAAGATAGCCTACATCTTTACTGATTTTCTGTGTGGATGTTCTACCAATTGCTGCAAGAAGAATGTTAAAATCATCAACTATGATTACAGAATTGTCTATATCTCCTTCAATTTTGACAATGTTTATTCCACCCATTTGGAAGCTCTGTTATTAAGAACATACACATTATTGATTGTCTTCCTGAACAATTAGCCCTTTTATCATTATGCAACATTCCTCTTTATCTCTGTTGATACTATTTACCTTGCTATCTATTTTATATGATATGAATATAGCCATGCCAATCTTCTTATACTTATTGTTTGCATCATTTATGTTTTTGCATCCATTCACTTTCAATCTAACTGGGTCTTTAAGTGCATCTCTTGTAAATAGTATATAGTCAAGTCTTGCTATTTATTCATTCTGATAATCTCTGTTAACTGGAGTGTTTAGTCTATTACTGTTTAATGTAGTGTAAACATAAATTAAAAAAATAAAACTGGAATTTAAGAGGATAAAGCTTTCAATCGGCCTAAAATCTAAATATGTATTATTCAGTACTAATACCCTGCAGCATGTATATTTTATATAATAAGTGGTTGCTCCATAAAATCTATTTAAAAAATCAGTCAATAACTAACTAAATCCCCATGTAAAATTCCTGACTGCTAAATAAAGGAATTTCACCTACAGTATAACAGTTCCATCTACTAATATGTAAAATGCCTAGAATATAGGACATTTATATACATCTTAGTTTTAAAGACTTTGACATTTAAGACTTTGAAGCAGTTCTAGAATTTTTCCCCTATAAAATTGTTAACAACAGGAAAGTGACCGGGCATGAGCAAGATGACATGCATACTGAGGTTAAAATCATAGTCTTTAAATAGCAATTATAGGAGTACATTCACTTGCTTATCCTAATCATAACTCTTGGAGTTGTCTAAATGTTACTTTCAAATGCAATAAAGTCTTATTACTTTGTAATTATACATTAGAAAATAATTTTATGAAAAAAACTTCATGAACACTAAACAGTAAATGAAATTAAATTTTTTCTCAGATTTTATGTTATTTAAAATACACTAATATTTTATAGCTGTAACATTATTTCTAATGTCTTCTAACTTTACATATTTATTCAAATTTTTTCACCAAAGAATAACCCTGCTCACTTATCATCTCTATTAATTCAGGCAAAGGCATGAGATGTGCTTGCTAGAAATGGGCAGTCTTGGATCTTGACTTCCATGGTGAGAAAAAAGGCCTCAGGTAATAGCTTCTTTAAAGAGGATAAAGCAAATGTAAGAAAAACCTAGTTTCAACCAACAATTTAAAGCCTACCCTATCCTTGCTCAGCCTAGATCAGCCAGAGACCTACAAGGGAATGAGGAAGAAAATGTTTGCCGCTTTTTTTTTTCTGGATGCCATTCTCATTGTGTAATTGTTACAAGGTGAATATATAAATATATACTATATATTTAATGTAGTTATTAATGTGATTGGATTTAAGTCTACCATCTTATTTATTTTCAGTCTGCCTCTCTGTTTTTTGTTTTTTGTTTTTTGTCGTTCTTTTGTTCCCTTGTTCCTTCCTTCTTTGAATCATTTGGATATTTTTTAGAATTTAATTTGGGTTTATCTATTATGCATTATTTTGCATTGGTTTCTCCAGGAATTAAAATATGCATCCTTAACTTTTCATTACACTTAGAGTTAATACACCACTTCGTATAAAATGTAGAAACCTTGCAATCATATAGGAAGTTCATTTATTCTCCTGTACTTCTGTACTCTATAGCTGTCAAATATCTACCTGTTTTATAAACCCTACAAGACAATGTTATAATTTGTGCTTTAAACAATTATATATTTAAAAAAAATTAAGAGGAATAAAATAGTATTTTATATTTACCTTGATATTTGGCATTTCTGATGCTCTTTATTCAAATTCACCAACACATTTCTCAAAACTAGTTGAACAAAGATTACCAAAGCACACCATTTGGCTCTCAGAGATGAACACATAGATTACACATTAAAATTGCCCCTAATTTTTTCTCTTAAGATCATGGCAGTTAAAGCAATACCACTTAGCACTAGTCTTATTATAAACAAAACAGAAATTCAGGAATTGGTACTGGATCACAATACTAGTGATTAGGTTAATTGTTTACAAGATAATTCAGAATACACTTAACTGATTTTTTTCAGATTATAAATTGAAATGAAAACATTAAATACTAAAACTTTTGTTCAAAACTCTCACATCAAAGTATAAATATCTCTTCAATAATGAATAAAAATGTCAGAGGATATTTTCAAAATATTTCTAAAAGTGTGTATTTTCAAAGTAAACACAGGATGTTAATTAAGGCATAACTGTGAGTATGTCTGAAATAAAAAGTGAAAAGCATCTGTCTATTTCCCTTTAAGTAAAGAGGGATATGGGAATATCTGGAAAGTTACAGAATCCATGAGAATTGAGAATTAAACTAACTTATAGAAAATGTCAAACATTCAGTCATTCAGCAAACATTTACTGAGCTTTACTCTATGCCATACACTGAGCTAAAAGTAGAGATTTGGATGACTCTCCTACAGTCTTATAGGAAAGACAAATAAAAAACTCAATTATGATTTTGAGGAAAGAACTAAGATAGTTTCCTGGAGAAGATGATCTATGAACTGGGTTTTGAAGGATGAGCAGGAGTTAGCCTTTTGTGCCCAAGTTTTGGGTTTCTGAAGTTTTGTTTCTCGTTTTGGTTGGGGTGAGTGGGTAAAGAAAGGAAAGGAAGAGAAAGAGAGGCTTTCTTGGTTGGAAATACTATGGACAAAAATAATAATCCTAAAAGGTCATAGTTCATTTGGAGAATTACAAGAAATATGGACAAATGGTTAGACTAGAACTATCACAAGGACATCAGTATAGGGATCCCTCTGATATCATATCATGAAGGCTAAACTTTGTTACCTTGAGAGAAATGGGAAATCACTGAGGGATTTTAAGTAGGAGAGGAATATGGCTTACCCAATCCTTTCTTCCTTGCCTATCTCTACTGCAAATGCTAGGAAAAATTAGCCCATATTCCAAACTTCTCTTGGTATAAGAGATGGCCTGCGACAGTTTTGACCTGTCAAGTATAAGAGGAAATCTAACTGGAAATGCTTCTAGCAACAATTTCAATTTCCTGGTGAATATCCATCCTTGGCTGGCTCTGCTCCTTCCCCTTCTTTGCTCCTTGAATTTGGGCATGCTCTCTGGAGCTGTGCCAGCGATCCTGCAATCACTGAAAGAAAGGCCAGGATTATCCAATACACTGGCAATGACACAGTAGAGCTATTCAAGCAAAGCCTGCAGCATCTCTAGACTTCTTGCTGAGATTACTTGAATCTGAATGTCTCCATGATGGATAAAAGTTTTAATAATTAATTTGTATTTTAGAATGATCCTTATTAAATTAGTATGTATGGATTGGGGGTGGGGAAGCAAGGAGACTTGTCTGGAGTTTTATTATGGGGCCTGAACCAAGATAACCACAATGGGGATATTAAGGAAGGCAGATCCCAGAGATATTTCAGAGAGAAAAAATGGCAGGATGAATAAGGAAGTTGTCTGTCATATCTTTTAGGTTTCTAGTTTGAGCAACTGCAGGGGGTACAGGGTAGTACCTTTCACCAAAACAGGTGCAGATATGGTGACTGATTGTTGAGTTCAGCACTGGTTTTGAGGTACTTATGGTACATAATGAGAAAATAATGAAAAAGTAGTCGACTCTCTGTATTTAGAGGTCAATATGAAGTCTTGATTTGAGCTACAGATTTCAGAGTAACTATTATATGGAGATAACCTAAAACAGGAAGTATGATGTGATCCTACAATTAAGTTTGAATATTGTGAGCAAAAATAAGATTTAGAAAATTTATTAAGACAAAAAGAAGATTGGCGGTTGCCTAAGGTTTGGGGGAGAAGGAGTAGAATGGGGAGCAAATGATAACGAGTCCAGGGTTTCTTTTGGAGCTAATTTAAATGTTCTAAAATTAAATTGTGTGATGGTTGCACAACCTTGAGAATATACTAAAAATCACTGAATCATACACTTTAAATGGATAAACTGCATAGTATGTGAATTATATCTCAATAAAACTGTTAAAAAAAATTAAGCCCAAGGCAGTATCTTGGGAATATCAACATATAAATAGGAAGATGATCCCGTGCCGAAACAGAGGGACCCATGGCCAGAAAAGAGGTGTTGTCCTAACACCTGGAAGAAAGAGTTTCAAGAAGCAATCAGTGGCCAACAGTGTCAAATATAAGAAAGGTCAATTAAGTGAAAGACTGAAGTATCTGATTTAGTAATTTGGAAATCACCAGTGTGCTTAGCGTGTGATTTTAAGTAGTAGCAGCAAAAGCCAGATTATACTAAGTTGAAGAATAAATGAGGGGTGAGGAATAGGAGATGACAAATAAACTTTTCAGGTAACTCCTCTTGCCAAAAAGAGCTGGTGGTACAGAGAGGTTTGTATTGTTGATTTCAAAAGGAAGTATATGTGATATTTATACATAAGGGAAAGGAGCCAGCAGAGAGTGTGCAATAGAAGATAAAAGAGGGGAAGACTAATGGAACAACATCCCCCAAGAGAAGGGGAAAAAAAGAATTCACAACATAAGCATAAAATATTAGTATGGGGGACAAATGAATTTTCCATTCAACTGGGAGGGAAGTTTAAGATGCTGTTTAGTTTGTAGGGGTAAGAAGTTTAACGTGCTATTACTTCATGGCACTGACATTCTCTGTGAGTTAAGAGACTAAGGTCACTGGCTGAGGGTGAAGAAGTAACCTTGGGGATTTTAGGAGGGCATAAACATTTAGAGCAATTACTGTAGAAGAGAAATCTTCAAGGAATAAGTTTAAATGCACATACGCACATTCCAAATACTTTAAAAACCTGTGATATATTTCACAACTGATAAAAAGGGCCATACACATAATTAAATATCTGCAAATTTATTATACTTTACATGAGAATTTGTTATGACCACACTAAATAGATGAGCAGGTTGTCACAAATCCCTGAACATATGGTGTCCACAATCAAAACAAAACTCAGTGGTGTTTGTGCATTGGACCTAAAAAACATGGCACTCTGCAAAAGTGCAGTTTCAGGGTGACTGGAAAGGCCCACAGTGAGTCATTTTCCCAAGCCCTCTAGAGCAGAGGCCACAACTTTTCATTGTCCTTCAGAGTGAAAAAAAGATAAAGAGTGATCAGGCTGTTTTGCTGTAGTTGCTAGAAAAGAAATGAAAAGGCAATTTTTTGCTTCTCTTGACAGTGCTCATAGCGGGTGCCTTCCTAAGGTATTCAAATAAAATAATGTTATGTTAAAGACCTTTGTCAACTGTGAAGTAGTATACAAAAATTATTTTTATTGTAGCTGCTACCCAGTCATCTTTCTAGTTCCATATTCTTTTATGCAATCTCAAGAATCCTACATTCTAATCATATTGGTGTATTCTGAGCTCTGAAAAAAGGCATGTACCTTACTAAATCTTTCCCTATGTTCCTGTTATTCCACTGACCTGGGGGTTTGCTCTCATTCACTCTCTGTCTAGCCAGGTACTACCAACTGCATGCTTCAGCATAAGCATCACCTCCTCTTGGAAGGCTTCTCTGATTACCCCAGCTAGAAACAATCATTTCATTGGAACTATTCCAACCATTCCTTTTCTATACATAATTTGTTACATGGTATTTGTGCTAATTATATTTTTATCTTTGCCTGCCTTCAGCTCCGAGAAAGCAGGAATTGTGTTTTCCAAATTGCCTTTTTAGCATGATGCTTGCACATAGCATAAATGTGGCTTGTTGCTTCTGGAAGGAGCTTCAAATATCTTCATGTTACCAGCGAGAACACCAAGTACAAGTCTCAGAGACACTAAGAGACTTGACCGAAATCACCGTTGGTTAATAGCAGAGCTGGAACCCAAAATAAGGATTTTAAACTTTTATTCCTATGTTCCTTTCATTAAACCAATACTCTATTGTTAGCCTGGTTCTATTTTTTAATCCAAACCTCGAAAAGAGTCATTCCTGAATCTAACGGTGAGACAAAGATTCAAACTTCTCTGGAAAAGCTTTTGTTTCGGCTTTCATCTAGATTGCATTTAATTAGCTTGGATGCATGAAAAAAAAGTGAGTTTTTTCCCTTCCTTCTTTTTTTCCTTTCAGCATTCTATTTTTTCGCTATGTAGCTAAAGTAAGGATAAATTATATAGTAGTGGTGACTCTGTAACTAGGGTGAATTTTTTTACAAATGTATTGGCTGTACTTGTACACCTCGGCTTCTGATGTTCTCATCACATTTGTGACTCATAGTTGGAAACCGCACAGCGGTTCAGTTACTGTAACAGAAGAAACCGGTACCTATAAAATTTCAGCACTGATATTGGGAATGTCCTAGAACTAATCACCAAGGGCAGGGGATGTGCCTCAGACCCTTTGCTAGCCTCAGTATTTAACATTGTACTTCGTACATAATTAAAAATGAAAGTGTTTATTTTGAAAATAATTGGATGACACTAAATGAACACTATATCACGTGTAGAGTTCAAATTAAGACTGATTTAATTAGTACAAATTAATTTAGACCTGGAATTTAACTCTAGGCAAAGAATTTATTTATAAAGATAACCTATTTGTAAAAAGAAAGCTAAATAATAAATTTTGATTTTCTCTAATCCATTAAATTGAGTAATTCTTAATGAAAGATGCATATTTAAAGAGAAGCTGTGACATACAATTATTTTACTGACCATTCTTCCAGTATGGTACAGTAACACTGGAAACGTAATGAGGCCAAGAGGGTTTATGTGGACCATCCTCATCTAGGATAACTTGGATAATCACAGTAAGAACCTAAAGGATTTACCTACTCAGCCTTATAAGGAATATCCACTAAAAATTCATCCAACTTAGCTTCTCTCTTTCATTGAGAATTTGGGGCATATTATTCTCTGAGCTGTGAGTGACACACTTGAACACCACAGAGCAGACAAAATGTAGCCAGGGAGTTCTTGTCTTACTTAGCCTTTATCTTGCTATGTGACTCTTCAGGAAGTGTTTAACTTGAGTTAACTCTTTTAGTTCCTTTACCTGAAATGGGAAGTGAAGATATTTACTCAAATCCTGATAGACATAAAACACACTCTTTCCCCTCCTTTTATCAAACAAGGCTTCCCTTATTCCACTGAGCTGATGAATAGGGATCACTTACCACTGTTCACTCTGGGTATTCTCAAAGCGCATTCTAATTGTCTGCAGTCTCCTGAAGCACTCCCAAGACAGTTTCTTGTAATCTAATGGTACCTCAATTACCCATATCACTTTCTGAAATTTCCTTAAAATCAAGATTGTCACTGCCCGATTTTCACCGCAAGAATCTAGGGTAACAGTTAACCATTGTATAAAATCACAGCATAAAACAAAATATAAATCCTCAAAAAAAGTGCACTTCTTAGACACCCAGAATGAAGACCTGGTTTTTAAACTGTGTCCTACAAGAGTATGAAATCATTTCTCTTCATTAGCTGTTTAGGATAAAACAAACAAACAAACAAAAAATGTACCAGTTCTTTATCTGCATACAGAAAACACATATTTCTATTTACCTAATTGGGCCTTCTTCTCTGTCAGTGAATTGGGGTTATACTGTCCAACTGTTACTGGATGAATTAATAATTTCACATTCTCATATGCTAATTATTAAAACTTAGAAGACTATTAAAAAGCTAGTAGAGAGAAGTTTACAAGTAAGTGAAAATAAAAAGGATTGTTGGTGGTTATATTTCCAAAACACCTTATTAACATCTACATTATTTATTTCTAGCTTCAGGAAGAAGAAACTGAGTAGGAGAAATGAGTCGATTATATCCATAGTGAGGAGAAGAAAGCTGGAGCTCCTCAGATGAGAGTAATGTGGCTTTCTTCCCTGCTGCAGAACTTTCCCAAAGCAAACTGGGTCCTAATGGCATGGTTTTCCTCCCTCAAGAAGTATTTCTCTACCTGGGAATGAACATCCTGAAATTTTCTTTCCAACTAGACTCCTTGCTGGGCGTGTGAGTAGCAGAAGCAATACCCTCTGCCAAGTAAAGCAGCAAAGTGCTAACCAAATTTCTTCATATGTTCAAGGGCTTTCCCAAAGCAATTTCACATTTCAAAATGAGTCAGCAGATCCTAAACTCATTTTCCTCATTTGACCACTATGGAAATGCTGAGGGTGAATTATCCACTTACTGAGACTGAAATAAGGAACGAGAAAACACAAACTTCTTAGCTCAGTATGATTAGGACTTGTCAGAAAATAAAAACCTTTCCTTTTATAATTAATTATTCTGCAGCAGCTACTGCTAAAAAACAGCAACAAGAATATCCATTATGCTACTCAAATTCTAATTTTTAAAATATGCTAGAATCCAAAAAATTCAGAGGTATTTCTCAAGGAGAAAGTCCTGAAGGAAATGGCGTTTTGATAGAAAGGGAGAAGAAAAAAATCCCCTATGTTATCCTTAAGAAGAAAATGTTCTATTTGTGGTAAACATAAAACAGTAATAAAATATGACATTCTCATGCAACACAGTCTCAAGATTTTCACTTATGAAATAACATCTTTTGAATGGTTTATCAAAGGAACTTGGTACAAAAAGGAACACGGGTAGCCTATCAACAAATTAAGCTAATTTTGCATTTGATTTTCTGAGGGAAAAAAAAATCTAACCAAATCCATTTTGTTACAATCAGTGACTTACATTTTTAATACAAATCCCAAGACAATTTTTAAAAGCCTAGAAAGATAAAATAAGAGTTAAAATTCAGAAAATGTTGAATTATGAGCAATGTTCTGAAAATGTGCATTTTTCTTTTCTGCCCAACTCTGAGTCTTATTTACCCAATTACAGGAACTGGCCCCCATTGAAGAATTTTTCATTCATTCAAGAACCCACTATACCACAGTGGGGATGCACCCCTAACCAAGAGAAATGTGGTCCGTGCCCTCAAGGAGCTCACATTATAACAGGTGAGGCAATGTGAAGTACAAACAGGATGTCAAACTGTACCAGAAATCTTGTGAAATAAGTTAAGGTATTAAACAACAGCTCCCAGCTTTCCTAACCAAATGCGAACTCAGGTCAAATTCTTAACTGAGAGATAACTAAACAAGACATAGCTCTCACTCATTTTTTTTTCCTGTTTATGCTTTAGCTAAAACACCTGATGGCAAATAAAAAATACATAACAGGATTATTATTCCAATTCTATTACTTATATGTATGAAACGAGTAATCTCTTTTTAAAATCAAAATCCTAAATATTGATGTTTGCACCCTTACCATTATTTATTTTTTGTCACATTTATATGGTTTATTGCATTAAGTTCATTAGATTTTCAAAAAGTGTTGCTTCATAACAGGCATGGTTTTATGTCATTTCTCATAAATTTGAATTGATTTAATAAGACTAAAATTTGCAAACAGATGTTTTATTTTTACACATTTTTAAATTCAGTTTTACAAAATGTAATGATAGGTACCTAGTACTGAATACCTACTATGAATTAAGTGGGGTTTTTTTTTTTACATAATTACTTGTAAACCCAAAATCAACCTCCCCCCATAGCCCTGACAGGTACTATTGGTCTTATTTTACAGATGGGGAAACTGAGGTACTGAGAAGTTAAAGAGTTTCCTACTGACTAATTTATTCCCTTATGTATCTTAAATTAAGCACAGAGTTCTCACCCTCTGGGGCCACATGCAGAAGAATTACTCATTGTGCAACATTACAATGATGTTATAATAATGCAGTTAAAACTTTCAAGCAACTGGAGTCCAATAAAGCATCTACAGTGAAATAAAGCATCTGATTAACCAGTGAAATGAAATGTGAAATAACTTCTTAGGTAAATGGCAAGTATATGGATGGTGTCTAACTGTGAAGTCTGCTAAAATAGGTAAACCACAACAAACATTGGTACTAGTAACCTCCAAGACTGGCTGTGTGAAACTCTCTCAAAAAGATGGAAAATTATCTCACACTAAGTAGCGTTGGCCTGGAAACTCATGAAAAAAATGCTGGGTCAGGGAGAGATTATGTTTTTGTTTTGTTTTATTCTATCTTCAGTGGGGCGGGTCCTACAACAGTCCCACATAATCTCTGCACCACTCCACCAGCTCATGGAAGGATGATCCACATTTTGAGCACAGAAGCTAACACACAGAATCAAATAAAGCCAAATCGCCACCACCATCACTTTGCAAAAATCAGCAGATGGCTCCAATAAAATACAGAGCTTCATGAGGGAATAGAAATATAAACTTGAAAGTCTAAAATGAAACGCATATAAATCAAACTGCTTTACACTAACTTCCTAAAAGCTCTTCTCTGTCGTTGGATATCCAAGTGAACAACTCCATCCAATACCCAGAAAGCTTCCAGCCACAAATGAAGCTGAGATCCACCTCGGGGCTAAGTTTTCTAAGGACCATGGTGTCTTTACAGGCTGTCTTTACCCCTCTTGTATAGCGGCTCTACAGCACAAGAAATTTGCTAAAACTGTTGTTCGGTTGCGGGTAGTATGCTCGCCATTCAATGCCCTACTGTTTCCTTAACACGCATATGATTAATATTGGTACTCAGTTAGGAGAATATCTTCTGACCTTGAGCGTGCGCGCTAAATAAATTACCTCGGAACGAAAGTGGTGTGATCTCATAACAGCATCTGGAGAGAAAAAAGAAAACCGAGACTTCATTTAACTCCCCGTTCTTCATCTGCAGAGTTACTGATGACTTAACCTAGGGGTGGGGGCAAGGGTCGGGAAGGCACATTCCAGATGCCTCGAATTCAGTGGGGGACATCCTATAGGGCAGGAGGTTACTAGGCCATCAGTCTGTAAGCGATTTCTCCACGAGAAGTTTCAGGGGAAGTTCTGGGAGAGTTGAGGAGCCCCGAACTCTACATGCCTTACTTTCTTACCCCTAAGTGGATGGGTGAAGGAAGGCTGTCGCACCCCCGGACTCTGCTCCAATTACCCTCAAGGGCTTAGGAAACTGACTCTAAGAATTTGCGTCCGCTCCTCTCCTCCCAGCTCTCTGCATCGCTGTGTTTATCTCAACCCGGGAGACTGGAGGAAGGGGGTGAGCGCAAAAGATGCGAGGGACGTTAAATACATAAACGTACTCAGCTTGGGGAGTGGGCAATGATGGAGATAGTGTCAGCAGCGCAGAAGGGAGCGAGCCGCGCTTCACTCTCCAAATCGGCTTAAATGTCCCTCCTAGCCCGAAGACACACGTCGCAGCGTGTCTTACCTCGGCTCCTTGAACGACCCGAAAAGACCGATTTCATCGGATGCCTCCCTTTCTGGAGCTTGCGATGCCAGCAGCAGAAGAAGACGATGGTGGCGATGGTGCCCAGCAGAAGCAACAAGAGAAAGAGGGCACATTGGATGCTGTAGGGTCTCAGCAAGACCAGGAAAGCCGCGGCGATCATGGTGCGGGCGAGGCGGGGGCAGCTCCGCGGTGGGGCTGGAGGGCGGCGGCACAGACACCCGCGCGGGGCGCACGCCGGAGTGGCGGGCACCGGGAGCGCGGCTCAGCGCGTCATGCCCGGCGCACGCGGCCCTGCGCCCAGCCCAATGGCTGCGCACCCCGCGCCAGCCGCTCTATGCGACTGATCCAGGGCGCGGGGAGCGCTTGCCATGACTCAGCAGACGGCGACAAGGCTGGGACTTGGCGGCGGGGAGCCTCTCCCTTCCCTCCCCTGGCACCCCCGCCCCCGTCCGTGCGCAGCCCCCGGGCGCAGCCCCGCCGGGGACGCGGCGGGCGGGGAGGAGCAGCGCGGCCGCCGCGGCCACCCGGGCCCTGTGCATCGTCTTGCGGCCGCCGCTGACCTCGGCATCCCGAAGACGGGCGCACGTGGGTCGGGGCGGGGACTCGGCGCCGGGGCTGCAGCCGCGGCGGCCTACGGGGGGCGGGAATGGGGCGCCGCGGCGGGGGCTCGGCTGATGACATCACGGCCGGGCTGCGGCAGCGCGGGCGCGCGGACATGGCTGCGGCGGCTGCGGCGGCGGCGGCCGCGGGCTGCGCTCGGGCCTGAGCGCCCAGCGCCCTCCCGCGGGGCCGTCCTCCAGTCCGTGCATTCCGCGGGTGCACGGACCGTGTGCCTCTCAGCTCCCCGACGCTTGGTGCTGCCACCTATCCAGCCTCCCTTGGCCGAATTGCTGGGGAGCCCGGCGTCAGGGGGCGCCAAGGAGCCAGGGGGAAAACCGTAAGGCGCTGAGGGAGCCTCCAGGCGGTGCTACCCCCAACCTCCCACCTCCCCGCGCTCCGCCCCGAGGTTGGGGCTTTGGAAGATGCAGCCTGGTGAGCTATTGCTTGCAGGGGGGTTCCTCGCACGCTTAAGCGTGAACACCGGGCAGGGCCTTCCTGGGAATGGGGGTCCTCCAGGAACGGGAGGCCCACCCATCCAAGCCCCTCTAAACTGGAGCGCTCTCCAACAGAACGCTCAGATCTGCAGACGTGAACTGTTCCACCCCCAAACTTGGTGCTATTTCGCAGCCAAGAAACGGGCTCTTTAGGTGCTCTTGTATCCATGCGTTTACCGTAAAACCTGACTCGTTTAGCGCATTTAAAGGGAGAGGCAATTTCAGGTTTAGAGAACTGGCAAATGAATTGGCTGGTAAATATTTTGAGGAGAAAATGTTTTGGGGGAGTGTGAGGAAATAATGATCTGTCACACAAAATGCACACACTCCCTCGTCTCTCCCTCTTGCCCCCTCCCATTTCTTCATAACCAGCAAAAAGTGTATTGTAGTTGATGGTAGGGAGATTTTACAGTGGTCGCTGGTGCAATGCCAACGCAGAAGGTATGGCGGGAGCGCTGCAGTGCGCCTTTCTGTGGACGGCCACCGCCACCTGGCAAAGAAGCCGCTGCTGCCGCAGTCTGCAGCATCTTGCGGCCTTGGCCCGTCTGCCAGGTGCGGTACTGTGTTATGCTGTTCCCAAAGCAATGCTGTGTGAGGCTGTTTTTGTTCGTTTTGTTTTATTTATTCGCATAAGGAAACGAATTGTAATGGCAAGGTAGCACATTACTGCATTTATGGAGTTTCTAATAACTACTAAGGTAGACTCTAAAATATTTAAGAGACTGAAGAAGTGGTGTCATGAAAACGTCACTTGTAAAATTATGAAAAACAAAGAATCCATGACAATACTTAAGTTTTGTTATTTACTTAAAGGATCCTCAAATTAGTGATGTTTTTTAACGATACAAAATCAGCTGCACAGCTCTGCATAAAAGCTTAACCACTGATGGTCTTAAAGGCCTTTAACATATTACCATGTGTAAGCATTAAAGGAAACTCAAAAAGCATTGCCTAATGCATTTCTTAAATGCCGGGTTCATAAACATGGGAAACAATGGATTAAGTTTTCTAATGTACAGCTTGTTTCCTAAAACAAAACAAACATTCGAGTTGTTGACATGTTACGTCTCATTCGGTTGTGAGTTGAAGATGGAAGGATCTCGCTTGCAGATGCTCTATATAAGGTAGGAATGTTGGATATCAGTGTAGGCTGCACTGCAAGTCAGGAGAGGCTTCACAGGTCCCTGGCACTCAGGGGCTGGTGAGTAGCACTGTATCATTTTTTCCCATTGCTTAAAGGTTTCCCAATACAACAGGGCCCTGCAGTGAGAGACTGTACTCCTGTCCACTGTGCAGGGGTTATTGGTGAGAATCCTGAGAGCCTGCAATGTGTGGCACAGCAGGAAAGGAAGACTTCTTTACTGCATCTACTGACAGTGGCCTAGTGGAGTAATTTAAAACAACAACACTGAATTAACCTTCTGCAAACATTGGGAGAACTAACAGAATTTAGGAAGGTCATCTTTATATTTCTCACTGACTAAAATTTGTGAGTAAGCTGAAATGGTCTAAATATCCTTGAAACATGTCTAAAACCACAAACACAGCATAGTAACCAGTTTACCCCAAACTCTGCATTTTTAACAACAAAAAGCAACAAAATAGCAATTATGGGTTTCTGAGCTATTACTTTAGCACAATTGTTATCATCCTGAGTCTTACTGGAGCCATTTATAAGTTTCAAGTGCACACAAGAACATCGTTTATCTCTCTTGGCCAGCAAATGCTTAACTGCCATGCAGTAGGATTATAGATATTTATATTTAGATGCATTCATTTCTGTTCTTTGCATCGGTTATCTCAAGAATATGAATAATAAGCAAATCTGATCATTGAATGAATATAGTATTTAGGATCCATTATTATTTTCTGATTTGTTTGTTGATAATTTATCATTTCCTTTTCCAAATAATGGCACATTATTAATTGCTTCTTTCTGTGTATTTCTGTGATGCCTAATGCATTGTGGAATTCAATAAATATTAAATCAGCCAATCAATCCTTTTTGGAAGTTAATTTAGTAGAATTCATACATCATTTTCCTGGTAGATTTTCATTTAAAACAAATAATTGATATTGTATCAAAGTCACAAAAATTTTAAGTATGGGGTTAGGAGTGGAAGAGGTAGGCTTTTGGCCAAATCTTCACACCAAGAAATGAAAAATCAAAATGGAAATGTATATATAATTTTTTGACTTTCTATCATAGTGAGTTAGCACTGTCACCCAATAGAAGCCAAATGAGTTCAGGAGAATAGTTAAGAGAGTTTTGTATCGAGTATGTAGAAGATGATCCATCATGCAGCTCTTCTTTCTTTTGGATTCTCAACTAAATTGAGAACACACACAAAGAACCAAAAGGAAAGTAAAAATATTAACTTTACTCAGGTAAAGTCAGATTGCAGAATATGGCTTAGACTGAAGGCCAAAATAAGGCATCTTATTCCTTTTCCTCTGACTCAGCATGTTCCCCTCCCTAGTCATAGCTGAAGAACTACAGCTGACCTTTTAAAAACATGAGTTTGAACTGCATGGGTCCACTTACACACAGATTTTTTTAATATTGTAAATGTATTTTATGATTTTTAAATACTTTATTTTACTTTACAGTAAAAATGTAATATATGACACATCTAACATACATAATATGAGTTAATCAATTGTTTGCTATCAGTAATGCTTCCAGTCAATAGTATGCTATTAATGCTTAAGTTTTGGGGGATTCAAAAGTTATATGTGGATTTTTAAATGTATGGGGAATTGATGCCCGAAGTCTTGTGTTGTTTAAGGGTCAATTCTATAGTCCTCAGATAGAGCAGAAAGGAACCCTACTGTACTCCCTTTTACCTGGAGACCAGAGGCTAAGAGCCTGATACTGTCCAATCCACAAAGCATTCTGCATGAGTGAGCAAGAGGTAGGACCACATGTAAGAAGGGACCTTTTATATTTCAGTCTATTAGTGGCTGGCGGGCTCTCCCCAGTTTACCTCATCATGAAGTTATTCCACTTCCCAAAGATAAGAGTAAGGAGCTTTAATAAAATGGAGAAATATCTGTAGGACTTCCCTTGAGGTAAGTTGGAAGTTGTAGCACAAATACCTAATTTATGGATCAGGAATAAGAAAAGGCTCCACCCTAAGCTGTGTAATGACCAATAGAAAGAAAGGGAGAAATTGCAGATGACTGGAGTTTTGAACTAGGAGGAACAGTTTTGAAGGGGAAGATGACAAATAGTTTTAGACCCACTGAGGTGGAGGTGTCAGGACATCCATGTGAAATTATCCAGCAAGCCCATGGAAATATGGGTGGAGAGGTCAGAACCAGAGACAGGAGTCATCAACGTAAATTATAGTTGAAGTCATAGGAATGGATGAAATGACTAAGGAAGAGAAACTAAAAAAGAATTAGAATCAGAAGTTTGGAGACAGCTTCAATTTGTGGACTGAAAAAGGAAAACAGAAGGCAAGACCATGGAAGCCTAGTGAGCAGTGTTCCAGTTTAGTGGCTTACTATAACAAATGCACAAATGGGAGGTTAAAGAGGGTGAGGACTGTGTACTGGTGACTAGGAGACCTTTGGAAAGATTCCAGAGAATTGATTTGTTGTAGTGGAAGAGGCTAAAGCCTGAATAATGGTTTGAAGAGGGTAAAGTAGATGAAAAAGAGGAGAGCTCCTGTCCACAATCTTTGTAGTTTAAAAGGGATGAGGAGAAATACAATGTAAAGCCTGAATAGAGACCAATAAAGGTCCTTTTGTCAGAATAGGAGTACTCAAATAAGTTCCGTGGAACTTGGTAGAGGGAACCAGCAGTGGGAGAGAAAGTAAGAGATGAAGAAAGGGGAGAAGGGGACATTCTCCTGGGCATTTGTGGTTTAGCTATTTGTTTTAACTCATCTTAACGTTCCCAAGACTGGTTCTTTCTGCTCTCAGGCTGTTTTTGACTTTTCAGAGTACTAACCCTGACTAGTTATGATGACTCCTTGCCCATAGTCTCCTCCCCACTCGCCCTGGTTGCTAATATTCAGATTAGAAGAATGATTTGGGGGAAAAGGTAAGGAAAACCTTGGAGTATATCCCAGGGTGTCTGTAAGCTTTTATTACAAGCCTATATGGAAGTGAGCGAATTACCCAACTGGTAATCATGCAAAGACATTACATTGAAATATTACCCCCTTGTAAACAGAAAGTTTAAGTACAAATGGCTCTAGCAATAAATTATTAGAAATAAGTCATACTGGTTTTGGACTGGTAACCTAGTTATTCCTAGGTGACATTTTTTATTCTCAGAATTAAATAGCATAAAAGGAATTAAGAGGAATCTGAAGAAATGTGTTCTATGGCCTGTTTATTCCCAAGTGGTTTTCCATGACAGTTTGAGACCAGGACCTGTGTCAACAATATACATGTTCTTGGATTGAAAGGTAAAGGAATGACATCATGTAGAAGAACCTGTGTCATCTAATGTAATCTTGAAGGCAATTTTCAACCACCAGAATCAAGGGAGCCATCATGTGAATGGATTACTATTGTGTTTTAAATTTTTATTTTTTGAAGGAAAAACAGTTGTTATTTGCAGTAATATCAAATATTCTTTTCAGCAAATATTCCCTGAGAAAGGACTTCATATTAATTTTTCCATAATAAAAATACTTTATTTTAATAAGAAATATTTTATAAGAAAATATTTTAAATGGAATCATTCCAAATTGTTCTTTTAACCTTTTTAGAAATTTTAGAGCCTAATTTAGGATTTGTTATCCTATGGGTTGTGGAATCTATGATAATGGTGTGGGGGAATGTTATGTGGTTTTTTGGTGGAGGGTTTTGTGAGCATTACTAACTTCTCAAAAATGTCTGAGTTTGAGAGTTTAAAATATCAATATAATTGAATTTATATACTCTATAATGCTTTGCAGATAGTTTTTAGAATATAGTCATTTATTATCTACAAGCAAATAGAATTCATTTATATAGTTTCCACATTGAGTGCGGGATTGGTCATGCAGCAAAACACTGAGTCATTTAGCCAGAAAATTTACTCATAGTTGTATGAGCTGCCAATGGAAAATTTGAGAGCTGTTCATAAATCAAATTATAAAGCTCTTAGAGTTATAAATCACTGAGCAGCCTTGTTCATTATTATTCAGGTAGTGTAAGATATTTCCACCATTTCTAAGAATGAGCAATTTACAAAGCAAATTTGAAACCTGAAGGTATTGCCTTCTAGATCCAAAATAAAAGTTGCCATATAAGTTACAAATGTTTCTACATGCTTAAGTGAAAAAAGGAAAAAAAGTAAGGTACTAGGTTGAAGTTGCATAGTAATTATGTTATGAGATGAATAAAATCTCGACTAACATTTATGATTTAAATTCTAGCTTGTCTTAATAAAATGACAGCAACATTTAATAGCTAAATTTCCTCCATTTCTTATAAGTTTTGCAGGAATTTTGCTTTAAATATTCTGTGCTACTAGATTTGTATGCTAATGCATCAGTATACTGATAGCCTGAAAGAATCATGTCACTAAGAGAGCAGAGATAGCAAATGTACCAAGTAGAGCAGAGAATTATGACAAGTAACTGATGCTTAGTAAAATGTGTTTCAATAACACACAATTCCAGAGATTATTGAAATTATCCAAATGTAATGACATCCCATGGATCTTGGAACGGAAAGAAAAGTACTTCTTAAAGTCTTTGTAGCTCCAAAATACTTTTTGGAGTAAATCAAGGAAACAAATAGCAAACACACTACGTTAAGTGTAGTAAAGTTTATATTTCAAAGAAGAAAGCCAAAAACCTAAAACCTATTCTTGCTGGTCCTATCTGTGCTGTAGGAGTTCTTAACCTGGAATTCATTGACAGGCTTCTAGAGACCTGAAATTTTATACATGGGTCTCTTTTAGGGTAATAATCTGTAGTTTTCATCAGATTCTTAAGGAGTTATTATGAGAGAACAACAGACAGACAGAGACAGAACCATGCAAATCCACACAGATACCAAGGCTTCTGCAGTTTCAAATCATTCTCTCAACCCATCAATATTAGCATCACCTAGATACCTTCCCTCAGACTGGGAGAAATGTCTTGATCACCATCACTCTAGGATGAGCAGAGGAAACTGAATTCTTAACCTGTAAAAGTTCAGGTACCTCTTCCAAAGGCAGGTGAATGCTGCCCATCCTACGACTAAGTAGAGACCATGTACTGTGAGCTTGTCCTTGCAACTTTAAACAGATTGGGAGAGAGACAAGTGAGTTACCTAAGGTAACTTTTATTGGAATGTTGGTTCTAACGCTGAGAAGGGAAGACTGTGCTAGCTATCCAGTACCACTTCCACAGACTTCTGTCACAGGAGGAAAGCTAACTTGGTTCCCAAGCTGCCTTCAGGGCAATTAAGTATCCCAATTTTTATCTATATTTATTAATGGATAAGTGCATTCTGAGGCAAAAACACTGGTCCTAAAATTTAGCTTTCAGCCCAGAGTCTATAAGGCTCTCCACAGTCTTAAGGCTTAAAAGAGGTAGAAGGACTTTGTTTTAGGCTCCTAGAAACTGCTCCTAGACAACGGTGATGTAGCACCTACCTTCCCTAAATCCTGCCCCAAGCTATAGCTTATGAGGCTTTTCTGAGTTCAGCTTTTTGCATAGACCTGGTAACTGGGACCCTTATTCTAGCCAGGATAATCCAGCATTTGGCATGGAAAGCTGCCTGTCCATATCAAGTGCTCAGTTCCATATACCCATTATCTCTGGCTTCCCACGCTTGCCGTACTTGTGAACAGTGACTCTCCCACCACTACTGTGTTCTCAGGACACTAGATCTCAATGTCCCATCTCTGTGATTACATTCTGTTACATCATGAGGCTGATTATTTCATCATGTTAATTTCTCACTCCAGGGGGCAGGTCCAGTTTCCAGGAGTGTCCTGATCTCTGAGTCTGGCTTGTTTCCTTTTTATCAAGTTCTGTTCTGGCCCTCTAGGCTGTTCAGGGTTTAGTGGCACAACATTCATGCATTCCACATAGAGACAGACTTTGAACCAACACCATTTCCTAAGTGACTCAGACCCCTCTGGATCTATCGGGCACTATTCTTTGCACAATTTCATTTTATGGTTGTTTGTAGTAAGGCAGGAATTCACCTTGAAAAGATACTGTAGTTAGTGTACCACACCCTCTGCCGTCTGGGTAGCTGTTGAAGTCTATCTAGACTTAGTGCCTTCATTAGGGGGCACCAGCAACACCTTGGGAATTGGTTAGTACAATCATTATTCACGTCTTCCCCATGCTCAAAGGATGTAAGACAACACGTCCTGGGTGTCCTCATTACCGAATGGCTACCTTGGTGTGGACAAGTTGTTTTTAGTAGTAGCTAACACTGAGCATCTACTGTCTGCTAAGCTTCTGCTAAATGCTTTATAGACACTTACACATTTAATCCTCACAGCAACTGTGAGTAGGTACTACTTTTATCCCTAATTTATAAATGAGGACCCTGGGGCTTCGAGATGTAAGGGATTCCCTTAATATCACATAGTCAAAAAACTATGCAATTTCTGTTGCATGTTTTCACTTGTACTGCCTCCCCTCCTACCGAAGGCCTTCCCTAAAGGAATTCTTCTCAGTTGGAGTTTGCTGGGCAACTACCCTCCCTCTCTTCTGACTGTCCTTAAGCTACCCCTACGTGAGTGAATGAGAGCCAACCCGACTCTCCAGCAGTATATTAGCTGTCTCCTGGCACATAAGCTCTGGTCTTCTTCTTTAGCCTGTGAGGTATTTGCCTAGACCACCTCCTCTAATGCATCAGTCTAACAAGGCTCCTTTTATTGAAAGGAGTCTTACCATTTCATTGCCATGTCCCCATCGCTATCACTTGGGTAAATTTGACCCAGCACCTCCAGGAAGCTAAACAAGCTTGGGAAGCCAGGCAGACTCCCACTTTGGGAAAAGGCCTCTATTGGAGACCACCTGGTTGTCTTTCATGAAAGGGATAGCTGTAATAATTTTTTTCTTTCATGAATGGGATAGCTCTAATAATTTTTTTATTTATATTTTTAAATAATATAGAGGTTCACCTAGTTTAACATCATAGACATCCAGGTTAATTAACTGTGTTTCTTGATACCACCCCTCCCACCCCTGCATGTTTATATGGATCAGGTCTTTTTCAGTTAATAATAAAATACAACAATTAATAAGGTAATATGCTATTAACATACCTAACATCAACTCATAATAGGGCACTGTTATGATCACCATTTCACAAATGGAAAAACAGTCACAGAAATGTTCCATAGGTAGTAAGTTTTTGTCATAGGGTTATGGATCAAGACAGTTTGATTCTAGAGCCTGTTTGTTGTAATCATTTATGTGACCCTAATTCATCGTCTAACATATTTGAAAGAAATTCAGACTGGAAGACTGTCTTGAACTATCTGTATAGCAAGACTTTACCTCTACAAAAAAAAAAAGAGAGAGAGAGAGAGAATTTCACTAATCTTTCTAACCTTTGGTGAAAAGCCAAGTTTAGCCTTCTCTTCCTATGAACAGGATATACATTTGCCTGAGGTTCTGTTTCCCCCAGCCGTTTGAGCAACTTCTCAACTGTAGAACTACAGGCTCACAACATTGTCCCAAAATGCCACGACTGCTAAGTCCCCTGTTCCTCTCAGTCTTTGACATTCCTGAATCTTGAGGTTGGCTTCCATTCAGTAAGTTCAAAGTATCCTGCCTTGCTTTCATATAACAACTTCCTGGGTCTCAGCTGGATTAAATAGATCCATTCCATCTCCTTAGGCTTCCTTCTTTGATCAATACTTGCGTTCTCCACCCTAACTACCTTCCTACTTCTTACTTGCCCTACAGCTGCCCATACCCAGGTTTGCCAATACAGGTAACAAAGAAAAGATGACTTCTTACATTCCCTTCCATTTTATTATTCTATGAATTTTTTGATAGAAAACACTGTCACTCATAAATATATACTAATATATTTTCCTAATGACATACACAGGAGGTAGAGAAATGATAAAAATGTAAAATGTAGCTGATTGTTGTTGGTTTTTTTTAATGTTGCTTCAACATGGTAAGAAAGAATATTAGAGCAAGAGAAAAATTATTGGTAGTAGATGAGGGGGGAACCACTTAAGATGATTTATTAAGTAAATTATCTAAAGTGTGTAATTCAGCACATTATGTTGAGACCTAAACTTTTGAGACTATAAAAGTATAAAATTATTAGAGACATCAGTAAATGGTAATCAATTATTTCATTAATATATGATATTAATATAAGGTATAATGGGGTAAATATTCCAAAGAGAAATTAACTTGTCCTTTCATATTATAATTGTAAGATAAATTAAAGCTTGAAAGTTGAAAGTTGAATCAATCCTGATTTTTATGCATAGAGATTGATTCTTGCATCAAAATTATTATATTTTCTGAATTTTAAAAATTGGTCTAAAACATTAATGTTTTAGATTTGATTACTTAAAGCAAAAAGCATAATGATCTCATCTTGCTCTCAGCTTTCAGGATGAATAGAATGTTCTACATTAACTCAAAAAAATGTGAAGTGAGAAATGGTTTACATGACTTATAGTTATCCTAAAATAAAACTTTTAATTGACTCTTACTCTTCTTTAGGCATAACTCTGCATCTGTGTGTCTGATAAATGGGGAAAAGACGTGTGAATATCAGTGGGTGCAGGGACAGGTAGTAACAGAAGAATAGCCAAGGAGATTGTATTCACAAAAACTGGTCTTTCTTGGAAAAAAATTTAGAAGCTCTAAAACCTTAAGTATATGTGTCCAGAGTCCCTTTTAGTTTTGCATATACTTTCTAGTGCAGACTTTCAGGTGGTTCCACATGTGGCTGCAGGCTTTTCATAGACAATTAATTGATGGAGATAGATGGCTTTGTGGAGCAGGTGAAGATTGTCCTCCACTGTTCCCAGCCTCTGATTTCTGTGCTATCATCTTTCTGCCATAGAAGCCTTTTTCCTGAATATATCAAATTGAAAGTAAGCCAGTCACACTAGTTACAGATAAGACAGAGGCTTGGTCATTTAGCACTTGACACTCTTACCAGGTCAGAAGCAACAGAGAGACCCTGGTACAGATGATGAAGCAAACATCCTCACATGATAGAAGGGGCTAAGGATCTCTCTGTGGCTTTTTTTTATGAAAGTACTAATTCTGTTCATCAGGGCTCCCCCACCATGACCCAACCACCTCCCAAAGACCCTATTGCCTAAATACTATCATGTTTTAGGGTTAGGATTTCAACATACGAATCAGAGTGTAGAGGGGACACATTCCGACCACAGTAGCTGGGAAATCATGAGGAATAGTGCTGTACTTCAGGGCTAGTCATAGTAAAAGTATTACAAGCCTTAGACCCAAAGGAAGAGGGAAAAAGGAACCAGGAGAATATTATTGTAACTCACTCTCCTCTCTCCCTCTGATCTCCTGCCTAGATACCCCACTGGCTGAACCCAGCTAGAAAAAGGGCAAAGGATCCCAAAAAGATCATTCTGCAGGCTCAGGGGGCAAAATAGAAGTGACTGGGGAAGGGATCTGAAGAGTCAAAGAGAGGATCTCCAGAACTCATGTCTGAGCAGGACTACAGTCCTAAGAAGCACCTGGTGAACAAGTCAGGACTTCAGTCTCTGGGGGAAAGGGACTATGAGGCAGAAACAGTCAGGGAGAGTCCTGTACGGGACTTAATCAAAAGAAGAAAGCAAAAACCTATGTACTGGAACTGACAGAATCTGTTGCAAAGTTGACTTGGTGATTAGTTTCCGAGTTCTGGCTCCAGAGCCCTTTAGCCTGCTTACAGATTAGCAACTGAGAGTGGTTGCCAGGGTTCACTAGGGACCCCAGTTTCCTCACCTGTAAAATTTGAATAATAATTACACCTACCCCAGAGAGCAACTGTGAGAGTTAAATGCTTAGAACAGAGCCTTATATATAGTAAGCACTCAGTAGACTTTAACTATATTTTTATTCTTATTAAGTGAAGAGGACAGGATTGGAAAAGCCTGAGGATGTCACATAGGGCAGTATAGGGAACTAAATGAATTTCTTTCCTAGATAATGGTTACACACATGACAATGCATGATATTACTGCTTATTAGTTAAATTATCTCCAGCAAAATTACATCTACAAACTCTTGCCAATAAGAATGTTTTTCTTTCCTTTCCCATCATGGAAAATTGAAAACGATTCAGGTTTATGGTTCTTCAAACATACTTAACATTTCTTAGGCTCACACATAGTCTCCGATCCCGTCTGAGTGATGCAGTCATAGTTGGGCAGCATTATTAAACTATCCCAAAATATACTGATAGTCTTTTCAATCAGGATCCTGCTGGAACAACTTGCAAATTGAAAATTTGGAATGGAGAGAGTAAAAAAGAGTGAATTGAAATATTCCCTAACAGACATTAGTAAAAGCTAGTAATTTCTATCCAGAAGTCGAGATTACTTTGATGAGAAAGTCATCTAAGCTCAGAAGAATGCTGTGGGTACTGCAGGAGGAGACACTCAACCATTCAGAGCCATTCTAACCTCGATTTCTCTTCCTCTAGTATATGTATATTTTTAAAAAAATAATATGGATACATTCCTCCCCCATGTCCCACCTTGCTAGAGTAGGGCTGAAACTAGTAGTCTGTTTCACAGAGAACATTAAAACAGCCACTGAATATTTAGAATTACATTAACACTATTTTCCCGGCACTTTGGAACTTGTTTAGAGGGGAGTCCTCTGTTCATATTCTGACATGAATACAGCAAAAGACCTGTATTTCTACACATTCCAAAACTAGTATGTATAGAAAGCAAGCTAAAACTTTCAAAAATTATGAAAGGGTATTGAAGTTTTATTATAGTACCGTACTTGCCTTTCACAATTTTTATTTAACTCATACGAGAGAATTTGTGTTTAAATCCAAAGGTAGATAAGACACCTGGATTATATTTTGATATTCATTTGGTTTCCTTAAGTTTGGTGACTTTTATTTCTTAGAATTTGAGAAGTACCTTTTGCATTTTTGAGTTCTTGTGTTAAGTGTATCATAGATTTATTAAATCTACATGCATTAAGAATTTATATTTTTATTAACTTCACTTACTTCCCTTAGTTACTAACTCCCCCTTTCTCTGTCATATTTCTTAGATATTATGTTTTTTATGATTTAGATGTTGCTCATAGCATTGTTTGCAAACTATGGGTTATAAGCCATTAGTGACTTATGAAATTAATTTAATGTGCTGTGACCAGCACTTTTAAAAATGAAATAAAGCACAGTAGTTAGAATAGGAACTGAGAGAGTGTATCATATGTAGTAAGAGTATGTTTCATGAAATTTTGTTTTAGGTTTTTGTATGTGCATGTATGTCCATGTGTATTGGATCAAAATGTAAACCGTATTTTTTACTATGAGCTGCAATCAAAAAAAAAAAAAGATTAAAAGCCATTGGCTTATGTTATTCATCCAACCACATATCTTGGATATTCTCATGGCTGTGGTTATGTTTAATCTCACCCCTATAACTGTCTAAGGAATTAGAAATGTTTTTTATTGGCAAAAAAAAAAAAACATGAAGAAGGGAAGATTACTACATGGTGAATTTTTTTACTATCAAAAACTAGTAGTTTTTAATATATGACCATATTCATAACATTCTTTTTGAATTTGCTAATGGATATGTAATAAAAATATCAAATCACCTGTTTGTGGATGTTACAACAGAATAGTGGCCTGAAATCTACTCAGAAGTCGTCATTCTGAAAGAGGTCTAATATGTCCATTCTATCTGATCTTGAACAAATTGTGTATTTGTTAAGAAACTTGAGGATCTGCCCTTTAACTAAATCAAATGAGCAGGAGAAAATTTTTTACATTATGGATAATTTTTTTCCAATTTTTTTATTGTGGTAAAAAACGCATGACATAAAATGTACCATCTTAACCATTTTTAAGTGTACAGTCCAGAGACATAAAGTACAGTCACACTGTTGTGCAATCATCACGGCAGCTCTTTTCATCTTGCAAAAGTGAAGCTCTGTACCCATTAGGCAATAACTCCGCATTCCCTCTCCCCCGACCCTGGGGTTATCCTCAACCCCAGTGAACTGGGACTCTGGCATCTGTCACCATCTCTAAATAATATCTAACAGATCCCTATCGGTTAAATCTGGCAAAATTCAGTTTTAGCAAATAAAAATAATTTACTGTAGGATCTTACAGCCTATATATTTTGTCTTTCAAGTACTGTACATTATCTGTTAGTAAAAATGTGCTGGGGAGGAAATAGTTAAAGCAGGTGACCTGCTCTCCAGGAGAAGAAATGACAATGAAAGAAAAGCAAGCAAGTGATTCCGTTTAAACTTCTTTTAAATATAGCTGAGTTCTTAGGTCAGGGTTCAGCAAACTACTGCTTATCTGCCTGCCACCTGTTTTTGTATAGCCTGTAAACGAATAATGTTTTCTATAGTTGTAAATAGTTGCAAAAATCGATATAAGAATCCATATCACGGTGTCTGAAAATTACATAAAATTCAAGTTTCTGTGTCCATAAATAAAGATTTATTGGAACACATCCACACATATGTGTTTATATATTGCCTATGGCTGTTTCATGCTGTGAGGGCAGACTTGAGTAGTTGTGACAGAGACCCTATAGGACATGCTCATCACTATGCACTGTTACTCAGTGTACCACAAACCATAATGATGCAGTTAAAATAACTTGACGGTGTTTTAGTGTTTTACATATTGTCATAACACGGCATTTTATTTTATGTTTTTATTACCAGTGCATGACAATCATGTCAAAACAAGATAAAAGAGAAAACTGGACTTAGGACTTTGAAGCTGAGTGAAGTATGGATTATTTTGTTACCAAATTAGATGGCAAAACATTGTGTTTATTATACAATGACACTATAGTTGTGCTAAAAAAAACATGATGTATGTCAATATTACCAAACTAAGCACTCATTATAATATTTCCAACTTATAGGACAGCAACGGTCAGAAAAATTAGAAAATGTAAAATGAAATATCCTATCACAGCAAAATTTCTTCACAAAAATAAAAAATGAAAATGAGTCTGCAACCCCATTTTCTGAGTGGTTCGTTTGTTAGCCAAGCAAAGAACACTATCTACAAATAGTGAGTTAATTAAATCATACTTGATTGCAATAGCTAAAGACATATGCTTCCCGCCCCACCCCCCCAAAAAAAATAAACTTAAGACTTTTGGCCTTTCAACAAAAATAATTGCTAAAAGAATTGAGGACATTGGGGAAAGTATAATAATAAATTTAAAAAACAAAGCAAATGACTGAGTTTTTTAGTTGTTCCAGCACTATTTGTTATTAAGACTCTTCTTTCCTCCTTTAATTGTCTTGGCATCCTGGTCAAAAATCAACGGACCACAGATATAAGGGCTTATTTCTGGACTCTCGTTTCTATTCCAATGATTTGTATGCCTATCCTTATGCCCATCTCAGACCATCTTGATTACTATAGCTTTGTAATAAGATTTGAAATTGAAAAGTGTGAGTCCTCCAAGTTTCTTCTTTTTAAGATAGTTTTGTCCAGGAGCATTTGAGATCTTGCTCCCTGGCATATGTCGCATATGTCATCAGTTTGGCGCAAATAAACTCTTATTTAAAAAACAACCACAACAACAACAACAACAAAACATTGTTTTGGCCATTCTAAATCTCTTGCATTTCCATATCAATTTTAAGATCACCTTGGCAATTTCTGAAAATGTCATGTATTGTTGAGTCAGCAGTGTCAGCTGTGAATTTCATTTTTGACCATCATCAGTTCCATGAATTTTTTCAGAAATAGAAGTTGAATATTCTAACTCGCTTTTCTACACAGCATTTCTATAGCTTCGCAGTGGTGAAATTTTACAGCAAAAGTTTCATCTCAGGGTCAAAACTGAAGTTTTTATGAATGAAAACTGCCCTCGACTACTCTTATAGAATGTTGAATAGCTTTGAAATTAGCTTTTGCTGCAGATTTGATCATGTATCTTAAAGAATTCATTAACAAATTACAAGACAAAATTACAGGACAAAACAAATACTGACATGCAAAACTTACGCTGAGATAAAGATTTCAGTACTAATTAATATGTGACATAAGTAATGTTAAACTGCTTTATATACTACTCCTTCTGTCAGAAGTTGAAACAAGAAGTTTATCCCCATTCTGATTTGCACTAGGTGTATTTTTCAAGTTCACATTACAGTTCCAGAATTGTCTATTAGTCTTCAAAGGAAATTTCCATATTTCAAAATGTAAGCATACCTCATTTTATTGCACATCACAGATATTGTGTTTTTCACAAATTGAAAGTTTGTGGCAACACTGCATCAAGTTCTACTGTTGGTAAAATGTTATTAAACAGCCTCACATGCTACAGAGAAATGTTTGTAAAAGGAAGAGTCAATCAATGTGGCAAAATTCCTTGGTGTCTTATTTTAAGAAATTGCCACAACCACCCCAGCCTTCAGCAACTACCACCTTGATCATTCAGCAGCCATCAACATCAAGGCAAGATCCTCCACAAATAAAAAGATTATAATTCACTGAAGGCTGAGATGATGGTTAGCATTTTTCAGCAATAAAGTATTTTTTAATTAAGGTAGGTACATCGTTTTTTATACATAATGCTATCTTACACTTAAAGACTATAATATAGTTCAGTCTATTACACTAGTCTATTACAGTATGGTATAGGGAAACCCAAAAATTTGTGTGACTCACTTTATTGTTATACTCACTATGTTGACGTGGTTTGGAACTGAGCCCATAATACCGTTGAAGTATGCTTGTGCATTTAACTGTGCAGTTGAAGAACTTCCACCTAACCTTTAATTGAAAGTTCTGTAATGTAATGGTACACTAAATAGAAAATATCAAAAGAATTTAATAGACTTCTATAAAAGTCTACTGAGGTGAATGTGCTCAATTAAAATTACAAGCTCATACTGGGAGGTACAGACTTTCCTGGTGATGATTGTACAATATTGTGGGTATACTAAAAAAAAAAGAAAAAAGAAAAAAACACTGAACATACACTTAAAAATAGCTAAAATGGTGACTTTATATTATGTGAATTTTATCTCAATAAGATTATAAGCTCATGGATTAATATCAGTATACAGTAGTGCCTATCAGTGTGAAAGACATTTTCAAGGATGAAATATGTAAAGTCTCATTACAGGTCAGCATTAACATATGAGCATTTGCTATTAATGGTAGAAAATACTTTGAACCCCAAATAAACAAAATGTTATTTTTAAAATTACATTTCCATTACTATACCTGTCTTACAAAAACATAATTATTATTAGTATATTTTCAGCTTTATGAATAAAAATTTTGTGAACGTTTATTTTCTTTCTTGCTATATAAGTACCTACATCATATCCTTGATTTTGCCTCTCGGCCTGCAAAGCCTAAAATATTTACAATCTGAACTCTAACAGAAAATGTGTGTTGACCTTGCTCTGGGTAAATAGACTAATGATATTTACTAAAAGTGAAATTTTTATCTATAGAATGCTCTTAAAGGCTATATCACAGATTTTGGATTGCTTATAAAAAAACATAACTAAAATCTATGGATTTATAAGTTCCTAGAGAAGATCATGTAAGCTATTCAACTGTGAGGTATAAAATGGAGATGTGTCACAACTTAAACTCTCAACACTGTGTGAGGTGACTCTCAAACCTCATAGAGAGGCCTCATCTATTATTCTAGATCACAGAGAACCTATATGCTGTGAGAAGGAAGGATCTACAAAGCCAGTAGGATATCCTAGACCTCTCACTCTGCCCGTGCCTCTTCATGACCTGTATCTTTGAAATTATTAATAAAGTTTGATAATAAATAAGATCTATGATATTTATGAGTCAGAAATGACAGTGCAGTTCCATATGTTAGCTCAGGTACTATTCATGTATTTGAAAACCTAAAGTAAGTTTTCAAAGAGATGAAAACAAACAATTCTGGCAAAATCATTTCATATTATTTTATGCTTGGAGTACAGAATAATAAATTTCTTTTAAAATAAGTAAAAGAAGCATATCTCCCAAAAGAAATACTTGGTATAATTTGGTTAGGAGCATATGTGACTTTCTGCTCGACAGTCCACATATTTCTTGAAGTCCCTTTAAGCTCATTTCCTTCTGTAGTTAGCGTTTTATTATTTATAATTAAATATTTTTTCATGAAAACAAACCAATATATGCAAGTAATAAGGATGCTAAGACCAAATGTGCTGCATCATCTGTACTTCATCTGTAGCAAAAGTTAAATTTGATCATTTCAACCCTATTCTACCTAAGAGCTTTCATCTGCTTTACCAGGTTTTGAAAAATGATTATCCCTTCAAATTTTTATGAAATGTATTTTTGTCTTTAGATATTTTCCCCCATTCTTTATGGTACAATGCTTAAGTTTATATAAAGGAAAACTTCCATCTCAAAACCTGAGAATTTTCATTAAAAAAAAACAAAAAACAAAAAACAAAAAACTTCTGAGTTATTCTTATTAATCTCCCTTGGAATATTTTGGTCTTGATGAGATCTACTATGATTAATGTCTTCTTCTAAAGACATGTATAAATAACTTCAGTCCTCTGAAATACAGTTTGCATACATTTATAATGTTTCTAGTTTGATTTTAGACTCCATAACTGATTAACAAGAAAAAAACTTGTAAATATAGAAAAGTTTTACCTGATTTGACTTTTTAATTGACAACTCACTGCATATCATATCATGGAAACATGACATGATGATGATGATGATGATGATAATGATGATGATGATGAAGATGATGAAATTGAAAGGATTTTGAATCAAATGAAAAAGTGTATTAAACTGGCTGGTGGGAGAAAGAATGATAAGAAACAATTAGTAAAAGTAGTTTATTTGAGTGGCTAGTGCAATTAAGAAACATATAGTTGTAAATATATTATGTATCCTTTTGTTTGTTTTGTTTTTTAAGGAGAAACATTAACTTCTGGGCTACATCCAGAATAGCATCATCTACATGGGCATTCCCTCCTACAATTTCAGAAAACCTTTGGTAATTAATTGATAAAATGCAGACGATCTTGCAAACAGATGAAGTTACCAATACCGAAGCTCTTAGAAAAGGAAAGAGGAAAAGGACGGAGACAATGGACTCAGAAAATGCAAATAATGATATGGATAAAGGACAGGTTGGTGTTCTGTTACCCTGATAATTTAATAATGCCTCCATAATTTATTTGTATTTTCTCTTGTTCTATTTATTCTTCCCTTTAATTGTTTATTCAATCGAGGGAATAAAATTGCATGTTCTCTTTTTAATGCTAAACAAGTTGAATTAGAACATACTCAAATGACATTTTACTTGCTTCTATTTAAGAATGGCCAATTATGTCATTGTTCAAACTTTCTTTGAGTTTCTGGGTGTAAGGTAAATGCATGACACGCAGAGAGAAGTTTTAAAAGGAAGCCTTTGTTGGGAGAGGGCTCCCGGCCGAGGTTCTGTGGTCCGGAAAGGAGAGGGGCCAGAGAAGTCGCTCCCTGGGGCGAGAGGGCTTAGTTTTTATGGGGTTATGTGGGGGTAGGGTATAGAGTGGGGAATGTTAATTAAATGTTAGTTGAGCATCTGGATTAGGGTGGTGGCGCCAGGGCTTTAAGGTGGGCACTTATCAGTTGGGCGTTCCGGACTTTGATGTCCGGCTGGAAGGTCTGGATTCCGATATCAAGCTGGGAAGTGTCCAGGCAGGTATCTGGCTGGCCCTTCCCCCGCCGACCTAACACTGGGAAGATCAGCAACTGGCAGAAAATATTATTTCTTCTCAGAAACACTAGAGGAATTGAAATACCTCTTCTTTAACATTTAATATTTACTGTTTCCTTTTTTTTTTATTCCATTTTGCAACCCATCTTCATTGGTGGTTTGGTCAGGGTTTCTTTCCTACTTTTATTTATTCATTGATTCCTTTTTGATATGAATTTCCCACTCCCATTCTCCTATGCTTTGGACAACCTATCAATGTGTTTATTCTATATCTTTTTATTTCTGTGTCTTTGTAATACATGTATCTGTGTATGTCTCTGTGATACATGTAGTGTTTTACATGTGTTTGCTTTTTTAATTTTTAAAATATATACTATATAGTCTCATGATTTAAAGTAGTTTTAGTCCTTGGGGATGGTGTCTAGAGGAATTCAGAATGGTTCAGCATTTGACATACCGTTGTAGGCTATCCTATAATACAAGCTCTAGTGAAACTAGGCTGTCCTGAACCCCTGGTAATAGAATTATTTACCTTTACACCAAGAAGGTTGAGAAGCACCAAAATCTACATGTGAAATGTGCCCAGGCCAACTATACGGAATTAATGCTATGAAACCTAAAGTACTCATAAGATTGTCTAAAATTAAAAAGTATGTCAGCAGTGCCTATGGTGCTTCTATGTGTGTGAAATTGTCCATGACAGGATCGAGTGTGCTTTTTTTATTGAGAAGCAGAAAATCATTGTGAAAGTGTTGAAGGCAAAAAGCGCAGAATCAGAAAGTTAAAAAATGAAGCTTTTTGAGTAATAAAAAGGATATATTTATTAAACATGTGTCTGTGTGTATATATATATATATATATATATATATATATATATATATATATGTAGTGAAGATAAACAGTAGAAAGTCTCCCTCATATCCCTGTAACCCATCCACCCTGTTCCCACCTCCTATCCTTCTACTACAGGTAACCACATTTATTGTTTTCTTGTTATCCTTCTGGTGTTTCTTTGTTTGAATAAAGCAGTTATGAGTACAGATGTTTTTACCTCCTCTTTTGTACAAAAAGTAACTTACTAGACATGCTGCTTTGTACTTCGCTTTTTTACTTAAAATATTTTGAAGATCTTTCCTCTAGTATATAAAGAAATTTTTCTTTTTTTTACTGCTCTATATTATCTCACTGTGTGTATGTGCCATTCTTTATCTGACCAGTCCCCTATGATGGATATGGCTTGTTTCCAATCTTCTTTCTATGAGTCATGCTGCACCATATAACCTTATGGACACATCATTTAGGATTACGTTGGTATCATAAGATACACCTCAATCTGCTTCTCATTTTTCAGTCAGCATTATTTTTAACATCTATCTGTATTGCTACTAAAAATCTGACCCACTGTGTCTAACTACTATATAGCATCATATTTTCTTTGTTCTTTCCTACAATAATAAACACTTAGATTGCCTCCAGCATCTTGCTTCTATGAACAATGACAAAATAAATATACTCATACATGTTCTTTTAAGAAACAAGTTGAGAATTTCTCTGGAATAAATACATCAGAGGGTGATTTATGGCTTATTAAGTTATATGTTTATTTCTAGTTCATTTGACTAGACACTATAAAATTGCTTTTCAAAATGTCCATATCAGTCTATAATGCCCAGCAGCACTGACTGAAGGGTTCCTATACTTGTACTTCTTTACCAATACTTAGCATTTATAACCACATTTCATATTTCTGGCAATCGATGAGAGAAAATATCTTGTTTCAATTTGCAAGTACAGATCTGAGGAGCCCATGCTTCTTTGAGGGGTAAAATAGTCACATGCTTTTGCAGGCTAGTATTGTGATTTATTTTTCTCATAAAAGTAATAATTCTCCAAACTATTTCTTTTGCTTTGGTTTCATTGCAAGTAACTATAGCCAGAGATCTTATCTGGTCAAAAGCAAGCTTCAAACTTTTCTCTTTTTTTATGGCATCTGTGCTCAGCCTCCATGGCAATTACCTAAAGGCCAAACAAAAACTTTAAAGGAAGCGCCCTCAATCTGATGCTTCCCATTGGTGCGGATTTCAAGGCTATCAGAGAACACTTCAAGAGAAGTTTTTGAAAAAGCCTTGAGGTCAATGTTACCTCCAGCTATTTAGATGTAGAAGGAATTGGCAGGCTGCATTCTAAGTGCAAATGGAAGGAGGAAATCTTCTATTTCTGCAAACCAACCAGCATGGACAAGAACTCACTGAAACACACCAACATTCTTTCTTTTTCCTGACTCAGTAAACATATGGTCTGCCTTCCAAGGTATTCCAGGTGACAGTTTTACCAAATATGTCACTGAGGTCTTAACAAGAGTTAACAGCTTTCCAGCATGTTATACCTGTGCTCTTTTTGCCCACAACCTGACCTCTAAGTAATTCTTATATATATCAGATTTGGCATATCCTGCATCTAGGTATGAAAATCTGGATCAGTTATCCTGTATGTTGCAAAGGCTAAGACAAAGACCCAAATGTTACAGTGGCACAAAGGAGATGGAAGTTTATTTCCCTTTCACATAACAGCAAGAGCAATCCAGGATTGTTAAGGCAGCTCCAAAATGTTAAGGACCCCTCTAATCTTGTTGCTCTACCTTCAACAGATGGCCTCTATCTCTGAGTCTAAGGTGACTACTCCAGCTCTCATCACTATACCTTCCTCTCTACTAAGAGAAAAAGGAGAATACAGACAGGGGAAGACATGCTCATTCCTTTTAAGGTCACAAAGCAGTGGCGTACACATTGCTTCTAGTCATATTTTATTGTGGAAACTTAGACACATAGCTGCAGTGAGCTGCCCGGTGTCTGAGAAGTGTAATCTTTAACTGACAGCTACCTGCTCAGCTAAAAATCTAGTACTATAGAAGAATGCGAGAACAAATACCTGGAGATAGCTAGCAGTCTCTGCCATGGTCCATTTTTCTATTTGGTTCTTATCTTTTCTGTTAGATTTTTTAGTCTATTCTAGTGGGTTTCCTATTCTGTTCTCATTGATACCTTACCTATTGTAGAAATTAGTCTCTTATAATTTTAGATTTTACAGTGTCTTCTTCCAATCTGTTATCTATTAACTTTATGGTTTCTACTGAAGCCTACCAATGGATTAGCTTTTACTTGATTTCATTTCTTTCTTATAGGAACTTGCTAAAAATGGTAAGAACTAGACTATACATTCTAATTTTTTTAAATTACAACAGGGCCTTGAACAATGTTGTTTTGTTCAGCATCATTTCATTATAACATTGATGAGATGCCATAAGAACTTAACTCATTTCTATCCATTAGCCTATGGTAAAATTGGTTTCATTATGTATGCTGTTCCACTTAAAGTTGCAGAATCCATTGACAAAGTTAAGTGAGGATTTACTGTACTCTACATAGAACTGTGGTCTCAATAGGCATCCTTCAGTTTTTTTTTTTTAAATCCTTCATTTCTATTTAATCAAATCTATTATTCTTTTTTTAGGATTTATATATCTAGTGTCAGTACATTAGCTACTGGCCCGCATATGATAATAGTAAGTTTTATTACCATTATACACATGTATTTCACCTACACGAATATATGTAATAATGAATATATACATAGATACATATATTTATGTACTTATAAAATAAGGAGTGAGGTTAAATGTATATAATACAAGTCATACAAAAATGTAATTGTATTTCCTATAACTGATCTCATCTGACTTTCAATTCTCTATACCTGCTTGATAAGAAGAAAAAAAAAAGCTTAAATTTGTTCATTCAGAATGGATAACAGAACGTTCTAGCTTTTAAAAATCCCTTTGAGCTATTAGTATAATTTTAGTCACTTCAAGACTGAAGCCTCAACCTGGATTCTTATCTTCCCCCATGTTCTACTTTTTTTTTCCTGGGAAGTGATCCAAGTCTTTAGGAGTCTTCCATCTCATCCTAGCATCTGGGCAGGGATAGCTAGTCTTCCTCCAAGGTTCTAATTCCCTGCCTGGCTCCTAGGTGTCTAGGAGTATTACTGTTGAGGTATGGCCAGGCCCTTTAGGGGTTCTGTTGGCACCAGCTGCTGAAGTTTGCCATCCTGGCACCCACTGCCATCGTCTATGGAGTTCTGGAACCCTGTGGCCTCTCTGTCAAGATACTAAACTATTTCTGTTTTACCAGTTCCCCTAGCACTTATGTATTTCCTGACCAGGACACAGGGACTGTTTGAAACCTCTAGCTGCTGTGCATGAGCGCTGGGAAGACTGGATGTTGTCTCCGGTCCACTTGTCCAGACACCACTGTTGGTCATTTCTAATCTATGGCCCAGAGAGGCTCCATGTTGCCCTGATGTTATGCTGGACATGGACCTTTTTAGGGACTTTTTAATGGACTGAGAAGCAAGGAGACAATCCCACTGCTCTGGTGTTGCCCCTTATCTATCTGGCTGTTTCTGTCATACACCCCTACCCCTGTGACCCTTCTCCATTTTCCCTAAGGAGAGAGGGCAGGAAGATCAAAAACACTTGAATGTGGCTTCCTGCCATTCCAGTTCTTGATCCCCCAGGCTTCTCTTCCTGTCATGAGGCTGTCTTTTCCCTTCCTGTGCAGTAGAAACTTTCCTTACGTCTTATCTCCTCTACTCTAAAACTTATGTTCAAAACTTTATATTCTAAGGTTTTTGGGTTTGGATGTTTATAAATTCTACTCTGTGCTCCTGCTCTCCATGGATGAAGATGTGTGTGTGTGTGTGTGTGTGTGTGTGTGTGTGTGTGTGTGTGTGTACATATATAAATCTCTCTGAAGGTCAGCTTGGTAATTTAAGAAAATTGTTTTCTTAAAAAAAAGTATATTTTACAATTCAAATGCATGTGTTTTCAAACTATTTTCTTGCTATTGACCTTAAAAATTATTTTTAAAACTAAAAGATAAACGTGAATGCTTTGTTCTACATGAATCATCTCTTCTTCCTCTGATCCTCCAAAATGGCCTTATGGCATAGTCTCAACAGAGAGACTGTGAATGAGAAGTAGGGGAGAAATGGAGGTTGAGGATGAGTTACAAAGATTTGAATGGTGGTGATGTTGATTCTAATCTGTTTTACTGTTTTTCTACTTTGTATTTCTCAATGAAGTTAGGCAGAAAGTCAGAATCTTGATTTCTGCTTTTCAAAAGGCACATGTGTGAAACTTTGATGTTCTTCCCTTATTCCAAGTTCCCCTGAATGGTAGAAAGCAAAACTAGGTCATTAGTTAGGGCCCAACTCCTCTCTTGGACAGAAATTGCCTGGGAAAACAGAAATGTGTAGGTCTGCTTATGTCCCTTCAGTGTACAGAACGTGGGATAAACCATTTAAGTCTCTTTGAACCTTCTTTTGTTGTGCCTGCCTTGTGTTTTAGAGAGACCCATATTCGGGGAATGCCTTTTTGCCTGGTGAGAGCTCCAGTGAGGATGAAGAGCCTTTAGAAGAATTGTCGAAGGAGCAATTGTGCACAAAAATAAAAAGCCTGAAACAAAAACTAACAAACACCCGGAAAGAGAACAGTCGACTTCGACAGTCCTTGGTCATGCTTCAAGGTAAACTTTGAGAAAATTGACATTTTTAGATGAAAGAGAAAATACATGATGAATGAAAAGTATTGCAAATAGACTGTCGAGAATGAAAAAGGAAATCAGAACCTTAGAGAAAAAATCAAAAATCACATTTGAAGAAAATCTATGATTATATAATTTAATATGGAAGCAATCTATTGAGGCCTCTAGTTTATTGCTCAGAAAATTTTGGATTATTTCTACAAAATACTAAATATTGTGTCCATTTAATAATGTTCAACAGACATTTATTGAGCATTTAATATAGATCATTCATTGGTAGGCCCTGAAGAGAAAAAATTAGTAAAACAAATAAGGTATTCCTGATATACTTATCTCAATACCCTCTGCTATGGAAAGCACTAGAAAAACGGGACCTGTTCTAATCCATTATAGAACCACTAGAATTAAAGAGTCCATATATTAAATTTTAGTTTTGGGGTTGGGAGGCATGGTTTGGGACAATAATCATTTTACTAAGGATTTAGAAAGGAGAAAGATCAGCCTAAGCTAATTAAAAACCACTTGGCATAATGCCTTTTTGTAGGATCTTATATTGTATTTAAGTGTTTATTTTTCAAAAACAGTGTTTTCCATTTGCAGTTAAACACCATGCACTATTTTATACAGCTGTATATTTGGCAATTATGTCTTATGTTGGGCAGCATTGTGTTGTAAACAGTAAATACACAGAATATTTGAAATAAATCCATCTGATTGCTGTGTATAGAATGAGGACATGTGACACAAGAAGGAAAGTGGAGAAGAATATAAAAGGTATTGCAGTCATCCAGGCTAACATGATGGCAGCCTAGCCTAGGGCAATGGCAATGGAAATAAACATAACAGTTCTATGATATTTTTGGAGACAGAAATCATAGTAGACAGATAGAACATGGTGATGAGTGAGGTGACAGAGTAATGGCTCACATGTTTTCCTCAGAATATTTATTAAATTTAAGCCTTCGTTGTTTTAAGTAGAAACGGCCCCACACGTGAATGGAAATAAGATGTTTATAACGAGCCATTATCTCTTTATTTTTTCAACTTTAAATATTACATTTTTATCACCGATGGCTCTCTCTGGTGAGATTTTTGTGTATGTGTTTTTTTTTTTAAACTAGATAGTTCTCATTTTTATGTAATCTGTTCCAGAACTTAGAGTAAGATGAAAGCTGGTTTATAAAGTCAGCATAAATTGCTGGTTAAAAGAATTGGTTTTGGAGTTACAGACCTTGCTTCAAATCCCAACTCTGCTAACTAGCTGTATAATTTTGACCATGTCACTTTATTATGCCCTCAGCCCCAGCTTCAATTTTTTTCACTTATAAAATGAGAGCGATTTTTCATTTCCTTGTTGTTATGAGGATTAAATGAGATAATTGGAAGATATTACCAGTGCCTGGTATGTGACAGATCCTCAGTAATGGTAGTTATTTTTACTGTCTCTGTTTTTATTGACACCAGAACTTGACATATGATGCCTACCACAAAATTATAGACCAATTTTTGTTATAAACATAGATGAGAAAATTCTAAATGAAAGAGCAGCAAATCAGTTTCAGTAGCATGTAAAAAGAAACACTTGCGATGACCAGTTTCTTCGTTCTCTCACACTCCTCGATTGCCATTTCATTTTCTCCTCTTCTGCCAGCTTCCCACACCTCCTCCCTTATCCTCACTTTCACTTGATGATTTTGCTTCCTACTTCAGAGAAATTGGAAGATATGAAGAGGCAGTCATCTCCCTGCACCTGTGTTTGTATGTTCCACTTCTCCCCTGTCGCTCACGAATGACCTATTCTTTTGTCCAGCCAAAGGACAAGAGAGGAGGGAATCTCCCTCTCTGCCTCGGATCCCATCTTCTTTCACCTAATCAAGGACATAGCTCCAGGGGTTCTCCCCCTTCTCTCCTGCACGATCAAGTTTTCGTTCTCTAATGAATCATTTCCTTTAGTATCAGACATATATTATTTCTCCTACTTAAAAAAAAAAAAGTCTTTCAGGCCATTTGCTTCTCCACCTTCCACCCTATTCCTCTCTTTCCCATTATAAGAAAACTCCTCAAATTAGTGGACTCCACACACTGTGTTCAGTTTTTTCCCTTTTAATCTCTCTGGGTCTCACTTCAGTTGGGTCCTTATCATTTCATCGTAACTTCTCATGATCACCAATAACCTCCGTGTATTAGTTTGCTAGGGCTACATTGACAAAGTACCACAAACTGGGTAGCTTAAACAACAGAAATATATTGTCTCACAGTTCTAGAGGCTAGGATTCCAAAATCAAGGTGTCAGCAGGGCCGTGCTCCCTCTGAGGGTGTGAGAGAAGAATCTATTCAGGCCTCTCTCCCAGCTTCTGGTTGTTCTGTGGCTTGAGGTAACACAAGGCCAATCTTCGCATGGTGTTCTCCTGTGTGCTTGTCTCTCTCTGTGTCCAAATTTCCCCATTTTGATAAGGACTCCAGTCATATTGGATTAGGACCTACTTTAATGACCTCATTTTAACTTGATTACATCTGCAAGGACCCTGTCTCCAAAAAAGATCCCATTCTGAGGTCCAGGGGGTTAGGACTCCAACATATCCTTTTAGGGGGACACAGTTAAACCCATGACATTCCATACTGCTAGCCCCAACAGTCATTTCTCAATGGTTATCCCTACTGCCTTGTTATCAGCATTTGATACATTTGACCATCTACCCTTCCTTGAAAAATTTTCTTTATTTGTCTTCTAGGACAATACATTCACCAGTTTTCTTCCTATACTGTTAATCTTCCCATCTCAGTCTATTTAGCTGATTCATTTCATCACCTTACCCTCCAAATATTTTATGATGCCCCAGGTTCAGTCCACCATTGATCCTTTCCAATCATATAGTATTAAAATCCATCAATAAACTATGATTCTGAGGTTTAAATCTCTGACCTGAATTTCTCTCTTTAACTCCAGACTTGTTGTCCAACTAGGTACTTGACATGGTTCATAGGCATCTCAAAATACCATGTCCCAAACCACATTCCTGACCTTTTCCTTCAACCTGTTTCTCTCATTATTTTTCATCTTGGTTAATGTTAACTATATTGTTCCAGTTTCTCAAGCCAAAAACCATGACGTCATATTTTGTATTTTTATATTCCTTTCACACTCTAAGTCTATTGGCAAGTCCTACTGACTTTATGTTCAAAACATTTTTGGAATACAATCTCTTTTACCATGCTGAATACTGCCCCTCTGGTCTAAGCTACCATTATCTCTTATCTAGATTACTATGACGACTTCTTAACTAGTGTCACTTCTTCTGCTCTTGCTCCTCTGCAATCTGTTCTCAATACAGCAGCAAAAATGGACCTGTTAGACATAAGGCAGTTCATGTCACTCTTCTCTTCAAAACCCTTCAGTGTATTTCCACCTCACTGAGGGTTAAACTAATAAACTAATGTTATTTTTATGATCTTTGAGTCGTTACATGATCTGACCACCTCTCTGCCACTTACTTCTCTGGCCTTAAGTTCTGCTACTCTCTCCCTTCTTTTCTGTGATCCAGCCACACTGGGCCACTTGCTTATCTTTGAAGACATCAGACATGATTTTACTTCAGTGTCTTTGTACCGGCCATTCCTTCAGCCTGGAATGTTCTTCCCCCAGATAACGTGGTTTGCACCCTCACTTATTTCAGGTCTTCACTCTAAATTCATCTTTTTCCTGACCTCCTCCCTCCATAAAATTTCAAACTCCCTCCTTTCAATGTTTTTTTTTTTTTTACTCCCCTCCTTTTAGTTGTAAGTTGGCACTTACAACTCTATGTAATCTATATAAGTATTTAATATTGTCTGCGCCCCCATACTCACAAACTAAAATGTACCCCTAGAAACCAAATAATAAAAGTGTCTATTAGCTGGACTTCAGGCAACAGGAAAAGTCAGAAACTGCCACTGCAGTATTCATGCATGCATTTATTCGTTCAGTAAATATTTATAAAGTCCTACTATATGTCAGGCACTGTTCTAAGTACCTAGGAAAATCCAATGAACACAACAAAGATCCTTGCTCTCATGGAGATTACATTCTAGTGGGGTGAGACAGTCAAAAAGCCTGAACGATAATAATTAAGTAAATTATATAAAATGTTAGCTGATGATAAATGCTATAATAAGGCAGATAAAGGAACATTGAGATTTGAGGGAGAAGGAGTGTTTTACAATTTTAAAGAACATAGTTGTAGTAGACTTTCTTGTGAAGCTGCAATTGGGAACTTGGAAGATACCAGAAAGCTGAAATTTAATGGATAATACAAATAAGAAAAGGGTTTGAGAGAAGAGTGTGGTGTAGTTATTTATCTCTTGCTCAGTAATGTTCCTAATAACTCTTTGAACTAAGGATTAGAGCTGTCGCTCTGTTTATAAACCCTACTTAACTAAGAAAAATGGCAGAATATATATGCCATTCGAGACATTCAGAATAGCAAATATGTGTGTGCTATATATGTATGTGTTAAGCATTTGAAGCATTTCTTGTGGCCCACAACTGACTGGCACGATAAGATGTAAAAGGAAAACAGTGATATATCTATTGTATAGAGAAATATTTAATTGTCATTATTTATATAGAGAATGAATATATACCTAGGGAAAACAAAGCATCAACTAAAAACTTAACTTTTGTAACTAATGAGATTTTAGTAAAGAATCAAAAATCAAGTACATTTTGCCCAAGTCATTTAAATATGCAGAAAGCCTCAGTTAAATATGTGTGAACCTCCCTCCTTTCTTGGAACCTCACCAAAAATAAACTTAAAATGTATAAAAGCACAAGGACCAAGGACCAAGAGAAGATCACAGCAGATCAAAGATGCCAATAAAATTTTAGAAGATGAAAAGCAGATGGATGAATGATGACTTACTAAATCTAGAGAAATCTAAAAGCTCAGTGTCTGTAATGGGGGTGGGTACAGGATAGAGGGAGACAAATTTAAAAGAAACAAGCCAGGGCACTCTGCGACCACCACTGAGCAGATCAGGCTCACTTGTTCTCACCGCCTGGCTTTGCTTCCTCTGCAACCATGTCTGACAAACTGATATAGCTGAGATTGAGAAATTCGATAAGTTGAAATCAAAGAAGACAGAACGCAATAGAAAAATCCACTGCCATCAAAAGAAATGATTAAACAGGAGAAGCAAGCAGGCGAATCGTAATGAGGCACACACCGCCAATATTCACTGGAGCATTCCATAAGCTTTGCCTTCTTATTTTACTTCTTTTGGCTGTTTAACTTCGTAAGATGCAAAGAAATTGGATCGAGTTTAAATGATTGTGCTGCCCCCTCTCCTTTTCACATCCAAGAACTACTGACAATAAAGAGGGCACCTGCCTCTCCCACCTGCCTGTCTGGTTGGCAGGGAAGGAAAACAACTTGCATGTTGGCGAAGGCAGAATCTGGGTGGGATGACAGTGAAATCCAGAGTAAAAACCAAGCTGGTCCAAGGTGTCCTACAGGCTGTAAAATGCAGTTTAATCAGAGTGCCATTTTGTTGTTGTTGTTGTTGTTGTTGTTGTTGTTGTTCAAATGATTTTAATCATTGGAATGCACAATTTTTTAAATAAACAAATACAAAGTTTTAAAACCTGAAAAAAAAAAAAAGAAAGGAACAAACAAACAAACCAAATCACACAACCAAGAAAGATTTAGGAATCATAGCTGTGAAAGGGATTATGGTAGTACTGGTATTGTGAAAACTGGAGGAGTCACTGAAAAACCTACATAAAGACTCTTTTGGACCACAAAGTCACACTCTCTTCCCATGTAGCCTGTACTTACCCACTCTCACCACAGCAGAAGACAGGTTTTTCCTCAGAAGAGTTTGAATGAGAGCTATGAACTCAAGGACGCTGGACACAGCTGAGGAAAGGGGAGTGATTATTTGAGGAAATCCTCTAATATGAAACATGGAGTTCAAAACAAACAAAGAGAAAAATAAGCTCCATGAAATGTTTTAAAAAGGAATATTCAAAGAATAAGGGGAAGAGGAGAAAATAGAAATTCAATCAAATGTCTAGAAGTTAATGTTAAGAAAATCTTGTAGATATTAGAATAAGAAGGCAAAGAAAAGGAAAATAGAAAAGATTAGGAAAAATAGAGAATTAGTCCAGGAGGTAGAACATCCAAAGACAAGAGGTCCTAAAAGAGAGAAAGGAAAAGAGGGATAAGTAAGTTTAAAAAATAATAATGCAATAAATTTCTAGAACTGAAGGACACAAATTTCTAAAGTAAAAGATACCATGAAAAACAGAAAGACTTGCCCAAGGCATAGCACTGTGAAATTTTAGAACACCAGAAGTAAAGGGAGAATTGAAAAGCTTTCAGAGAGGACAAGCATGTCACATACTAAGAACTGGAAACTAGAATGGAGTTGGACTTTTCACCAGCAACACCGGAAGCAATAGAATAATAATATTTTCACAATTGACACCTCTCAATAATGTACTTCCCATGCTTTCTTTTTCAAAAGCTGTTGGAAGATGTGCTCCTCCAAAATGAGAGTAAATCTAGAAAAAGAAAGGCATAGTATCCAGAAAACAAGTGGGATCACTTCTTGGCCTTTTGGCTAAGATCAAGTGCAGAAAACAGGTGGTCCAATCCAGGAGGGAGACAGGAGGAACCACAGAATAATAGTGAAGGGAAGCTCCAGGATAATGAGAAGCAGCTAGCCCAGATTGTGGAAGGGTGTGGAAGGTTCCCAGAGAGATATCCTCAAGAAAATGTGAAATCGATAAATGGAATAATGTATTCAAACATACTGAAAGATTTTATACCTCCAGTAATACATTTAGAGATATGTAAGTGAGGGAAACAGTTAAAATATATATATAAGCAAACTAAACAAACTAACTCAGGGGGTGGGGGTAGAATCATGTTTTAAAGGAAAGGAATTGTGAATAATATTTACATCACTAAAACAATGTAAGTGGAATATTTATTAAACTAATGATTCTGTTACCACTATACTAGGATGATGGAAAAAGAGATTGTACATATGTTTTCATGTGAGTACTATGTGCGTGTATTTCTATGTGGCTAGGGGAGGAGTTGAAAGGAGTTACATAGTTGTATTATATAGTTGAAAGTGAACAAACAATTATATGAATCTGAAAAATTCAATACATAGTTGTATGTGTATATTATTATTTAAGACTGAAGATAACTATCAGAAGAAATAGTTAAATGGATTGGAAGTGATGGCCTCTAGGAGCAGTATTCAGGGGGTTAGTGATAGGAGAGAGGACTGATGATTTTCATTATAAGCCTTATTTGATTTAAAAAATAGTAAATGTCTGGCACATAATAGGTTCCCAAATCTAGTATCTGCCATTAAAAAATATCAGTAATTGCTTTATATGTAGATCAACAACTGCCAGTTATGTTCTTTAAAGAAAGAAAAAAGAATCTATTCGTATTAATTACAACCAACTATACAATACCTACTAATTATTGTAATAAGAATTATTATGATAATTATTATAAAGAAAGTTTAAAAATTCACTAGAGAAATATGCAAACCTAAATAACTGGAGAGACGTTTCACATTTGTAAATGAGAAAAGAAGATGTCAGTTCATCCCAAAATAACTAATAGTTTGAATGAAATTCCAATCAAAATACCAATGATTATTTTCTTTTTTTTTTTAATTCGACAATAATTATTCTAAAGTTAACCTGAATAAATAAATAGGCAAAATCAATGAAGAACATTCTGAAAAGAATATAAGGGCATAACTTGTCAACATTACAGCATATAAAATTCCAATAATTAGAAGCAAATTGCTAGAGTCAGCAGATTAATGGAACAGAATGCATATCCCCCAAACAGAACCTTATGTATGATAAACTCTCCTAGAAACACTATAGCACTGAGGTAAAGAAAAGGAAAATAAAAGGAGCTAAGATTCTTTACAGAAATGACCAATTCCAAGTCTTGCGCAGGAAATGTACACAATGAGCCTTGTCAGGAGACCTGCACAGAAAATACTGTACATGAACGTCTTGTCATACCAGAAAGCAAGGAAGTTAGAAAGACTATGTGGAGTTGTCAACTAGGAAAGTTTCCCACTGGCCAAAGATGGGACAATTTGAGCACCAATAAGAATAATAACTGCAATAGGTGGAAACATATCATATATGTTTAAATACGTGATTCATACTGGTATGCAAAAAAGAAAAAACTTAATGGTCATCTGAAAGAACCAAGTCATTATTTTGAAAACTAGCAAATAAAATCCAAAAAATTAAACATTTATCCTGCCATTACTATATGAAATGAGCCTCCAGGTAACCAAATAGTTTAAAAGAGGAAATTTATTTTTGTAGAATTCCAGCTAATAAATGAAGAAAAAAAAATGAGGATATCACCATTTCACAACCCCTTGTGGCATACATAATGAATCTAAGTAGTGATCATCAGTGACTGCTAATATCACAAAAAAAGCTAACCATACATTAAAGGCCACCTGATGGAGGTTAAAACACTACCTAAATCTGACCAAGCCTTAGATCTAACTACTAATTTACAACTAATACAGGGAACAGGAGAATATGTTAAACTATATTAGGGGTACAATCCCAGACTATGGGAAACTCTGCCAGATAAATAACCTAGTTTCTTCAACTAATAAATCGCAAGATAAAACTAGGAGAGGGAGAGAAAGCTTATAGTTTAGATGAAACAGAGAACAATCAATTGTAGTGTACAGTTTGAATCCTGATTTAAGCAAACTTAAAAAAAAAATTAGACGATCAGAAATTTGAACATTTACTAGGTTTTTAAAATGATATTAAAGAGCTATTGTTAAATATTTCCGGCTGTGCTAGTGATGTTATAGTTATACTTTTACATTTTCTTGCCTTTTAGAGGTACATGTGGCAATATTTATAGATAAAATGAGATAATGCCTGTGCTTTGCATCAGGTAATCTTGAGGCTGGGGAGAAAGTGTGTGGGAGTATAGATGGAACAGGGTTGATGTGAGTTGAAAGTGTGGGATGGGTATATGACTGTTTACTATTTTTGTATTTAAATTTCTCCATTACAAATTTTCAAAATTTATCTGGGTGAAGGGAGAAGCTTACTTGTAAAAAGATGTTTAAACTAAGCAAACTATGTGGGTAAATATTTAATTGATCTGAATGATGAATAACTTTTTCAACATAAAATAAATGGATAATATACTAAAGAAAAGACTGCTATTTTAATTAAAATAATAACTAAATATGCATGTGGGCATGCTTCAAAAAAATCTTAAAGTTAAGAGACAAACACACTAAGAAAAATACTTGCAACTTATAAAAGGTTAAAATGCTTAATATATAAGGGATAATAATAATAGCTAACGTACCTATAATGCACTAGCTACTTTGCAAAAAACCATTTAAATTTTTATAAAATAGAAAAAGTACTAATATTTCATGGCCTGATAAATAATTCATAGAAGTTCAAATAATCATAAACAAATAAATATATATTTAACTTTGCAATAATCATAATTGCAATCTGAATCGTAATAAGATTTTAACCTACCAAAATTGTGAAGATTGTTGTTGGTAATTGATACCTGTTATTGATGGTGCAGTGAAATGGCCAACTTCTTACATTGCTGGTGGAAGCATTAAGTTGGAAGAATCTTTCTGAAGAGCAATTCAGCAATAGTGAATCTTGAAAACATTTATACTTTTGACCCTATTATTAACTTTCAGGAATGGATAATATTGACATGATTAGAGATGCATATGAAGACACATGTGCTAAACAGTTTTTCAGAATTCTGTTTGTAATAAAAAAAAACTGGAAGTAAATGAAATTCCAAAAAGATAAAAAAGAAGCACTTGAATAAAATATAGAATGCCAATACCTTGGAATATTAGGGAAAAATTAAAGTTGTGTTTTCAAGTGCAAAATAACCCATTAACAGGTGAATGGATACATTAATTGTGGAGGAGCTATATAATTGAGTATTAGTCAGAAACAACAACAAAATGAATAACCACACAGCTTGAATGAATCTCAAAACATGCAGAGAAAAAAAAATCAGACAACAAGAGGAAATTTATACTGTTTGAATTCACTTATATGGAATTCTAAAACAGGTAAAACTTATTTATGGCTAAAGATGTCAGATCAGTGGTTGCCTCTCAGGCAAGTCCAGAGATTGACTTAAAAGAGACATAAGGCAACTTTCTGAGAGGATGGAAATGTTCTATATTTTGTTGAGTGTGCATTGATCAGGTATATCCTCTTATCAATCTCACTTCCCTTCATCTACTTAATTTCCACTCAGACTTCATGTTAAGATCTGGTCTTTATGTAAATTAGACCTCAAAAATCATAAATTCCAGGGAGATTTAATAAAATAGGAAAAATATTCACCTTACTGTCTTAATTGGAAAACAGAACCATAATACAATGCTGTGTATACAGCATGGTCTGAACTGTGTAAAAAAACAAAAAACAAAAAAAAAAAACATGAATATAGAGAGACACACAGATAGAAATGACAAGAAGGATATATTCCAATGAACAGGTACAAATTTCATTAGTAGAAAATACAGTAAATATTCTTGAAACTTCACTTTATACCAATTCCCTTTTTAAAATCTTTAGATTTTAGCTTTGACCTTCTTGCAGTTCCTCTGATACAGAACTTTTGTTTCCTGTGCCTCTGATCACCTCATTCTCTCCAGCTGTTTACTTCCTGCTCAGCTCTCAGCTCTTTGATCAGTCTTGACCTACCTAAAGAAGCCTTCTATGCCCCTCCCCTCCCCAGGGCATCATGCTCTCCTTAGTGGTACTTGTTAACTAAAAAAGAAAAAGCCAATGTGATGATGGGTAACAACCATTTATTTGAGATCCAAAAGCATAACTATTCAGAAAGCACTGACTCAGGCAGAAACTCAAATACTGTTTCAATTAGCAGGCAAAGACAAGGGAGATTCATGAGATAGGGAATGAGAACAATTAGATGAATAGAAGGAATTTCTATAGATGCAGATAAACTAACATAGTGATGCTCATTCTAAAGAATGTTTCAGTCTGGTAGTCATAATACCTACTTTCTTGTTATCTTTGCAAACAGTTGTTTGAGATACAATGTTGCTTTAGGCCCAATCCAAAGGTTATTTTGTCCAGTTTTAACATTCCAAAGGTCTGAGGAATGAGACCTAACAAAGGCAGTTACTCTGGAATGGCAGCTCCGGCTCCATTTTAAAGTGGCTCTATTTATATTATTTTGTAATATACTTAACAATTGTAATTTTTCATTTTTTTTCATGTACCTCGAGTTAGCTAAACTGCAAGGTTAAGGGTACTGTCCTTTAGACGGCCAAGTCTGCACTTGATACCAACTGTAAGTTCAGGGTTTTCCAAAACTACCCTCAGGTTCAATAATTTGTTAGAGACTCACAAGTCGCTGAAACCTATTATACTCATGGTTTCACTTATTACAGGGAAAGACTACAAATTAGAATCAGCCAAAGGTGGAAGAGATACACAGGGGAGAGTCTGGGCAGTTTCCAAACATAAATCTTCTGTTGTCCTCAGGATGCATTACCCTCATAGCCTTTTTTGTTACAATATGCATGGATTATTGTCCATCCAGGAGCCAGCCCATCTAAGTTCTGGTGTCCAAAATATTTTTGAGGATTTATCACGTAGACATGACTGATTGATTGATTGCTTACATGGCTGAACTCAGTCTCTAAATCTTTCTGGCTTTCTGCCCATGGTTTCTACTCTAAGACTGTTGGGTGTGATCGTTTCCACCCTGAGAAACTCCTTGGCATAAACTATAGGGTGCGATCTGAGGGACTAACGAAGGCACTCACCTGTCCTTGGGAAGTTCCAAAGGCTGGAGATGACTTCTCAGAAACTTGGGGTGTGGGGAGACCTCTCTTTGAGCAGGCCAAATTCTTACTACACAGCATGCTTATGTAAATAGTGCTCCCTACCTTCTCTCAGCTCCAAAAAGCTAGAATCACCTCTGGTTTTGCTCTCAGTTTCTTCCCAAGTACCTTACATAGTGGTTGGCAAATGTTGAGAGTCTGCATAATATAGTACAGTGACTCTTGAACAATGCAGGTGTTAGGGGGTGCTGAGCCACCACCCCATGCAGTCAAAAATTGATGTATAACTTTTGACTACCCCAAAACTTAATTACTAATAGCCTACTGTTGATTGGAAGCCTTATCAATAACATAAAGAGTTGATTAACACATAATTTGTATGTTATATGTATTAAATGCATGCATTCATGACTTTTTAAAATTTTTTCTAGGCTATGCAGTTCATCTGCAAGTTTTTTCAAATTGTTGCAAGCCTCCAAAAAATTTTCCAGTAAATTAATTGAAAAATATATCCGTGTATAAGTGGACCCATGTAGTTCAAAATAGTGTTGTTCAAGGGTTAAATGCAGTTTATAGCATGAAATTGGCAGAGTCTGCATTTCAATCTTGGCTCTTATTTTCATTAGTTGAGTTGAGCCGGGATGGGTTATTTAACCTCTCACTGCCTAATTGTCTTCATCTATAAATTGCGGATAATGATAATGCCTGTCTCAGAGAGATGCAATGAGGATTAAATGAATGAACATGAGTAAAGTTCCCAAAATAGTGCCTGGCACAAAGTAAAAGCTAGATAAATGTTTAATATTATTAAATGCTCAATAAATAATTGCTGATTGAATAAGTGTCTGGCACATGAGGTGCTTAGTAAATATTAATTGAAAAAAATAAAATAAGATTTTCCTCCTTAGTAGGTATTCCCATTTTTCTATTAATACAATACCAGATGTATTGATTCAGACATGTCATCAATATGCCTGATTTTTAGCTCTCAAATCAGGCATTACTCTAAAGGTTATAGCTCAATAATATGCTTTTAAAAAGTACAAAAAAAGTTTCAGAGTCTTTTTGCCTCTCCAGCAGGCAGTACCCTCAACACAGAGTAAGGAGTTGAATGAGATAGGGTTCAAGGTGACTTCCAACTCCAACAAAATGTTATTTGTCCTTAGGAAACAAACTAAATATAACAACAGAGAAGACCATTTTACATGGAGGCATGAAACCTTTGAATGTGTAAGTTTCCATTAAAAAAAAAGGAAGAAAGAGAATGTTCAGTTGATTACCAAAATTCATCTTTAATATGTGAAAACATAGGTTTGAATTGTGGCAATTAATTTTTATTAATTTGTTGGAATTTGACTCCCCAGCAAACCACACTCACAGATCATAGAAGATTTATTTTAATCTGTGAGAAACAGTTTGCCTTTTCACTTACGTTGGCCTAATGTGGCCTAATTTCTAATATTAGCAATTAGAGAAAAGAATCACCTTTCTAAAACATTCATTTTAGCTATGATGTAATGCATATACATTTAAATACAATCACCAAATGTTTTCAAATTGATTTTTTTATTAATAAGCAATTATTAAATTAACAATAAAAAGAAAATATGTTCCAAACATTCCTCCTACCATGTTTATTTTCCAAAGTTAGTAAATGTTAACAATTGTTTCCACACATTTCTATGCATATACACGCAATAAAAAATATGTATATATGTTCCTGTTGTTGAAAGTATTTGTAACATGTTACTTTTTCTTGTCATTTTAGTGTTACCGCAGGCAGTTACCCAATTTGAAGAACTGGTTGGTATGGCGGAGGCCGTGCTTAAGGGTGGAGGAACCATGTCTACATCTGCATCCACTCTCTGGAGAGCAACGAACAACTCCTCACCAGATTCATTCGCCTCAATGTGCAGCAATTCTAATTCTAATTCCAGTTCACCAGGTTCCTTGAAAGCTGAAGAAGAGCATCATACTGATGAGAAGCAGGTCAGTTGGAATACCTGCCCTATCTTTTCTTGGGATACAGTTAAAAACAAACACTAAAATAAGGGTACAAAATGCCAGTTGTTTTATCACATAATTTCAGGTAACTTTAGGTCACAGCCATAACATTCCGCATAAAACAATTTTTCACAATAAATCTGATATTTTTTAAACAAATATCTAGTTTAGAAAACTCAGGTCAAATTGTGGACAATGATGAAGTTTATTGAGCTAGAGAATTCCTAAATCAGTGACAGGTGGATGACTATGCATTAAGGGTTATAAAATTATATCATTGAAAGAAGATAAATTTCAGTTTCTGCATGTCATCGGACACTATTCTTTTTCTACCTTTCCAATTTCTCTTAATCAAGAAACAGAAACTAAAAAGACAAGAGTTTTGTTAGAATTAAGTATGCCTTCAAGAGCAATAATTGATTACTAAAAGCCTAACATTCAGAATATTTGAATCTTAATGTATCAGTTTTCTTTTGCTATACAACAGATTACCACAAAATCAATGATTTATAATAATACAAATTTATTATGTCAGAGTTCTGTAGGTCATAACTGTGGTAACATCAAGATGTTGGCAAGCATACTTCTTTCCAGAGGCTCTTATGGAAGAATATATTTCCTGCTTATTTAGGTTGTTTGTAGAATCCAGTTTCTTGTAGAACCGAGGTCCCCATTTTCTTACTGACTGTAAACTGAACACCATTCCTCCTTCTTGAGGCAACCACATTCATCGGTTCCACCATCCTCTAAGCCAGCCACAAAAGCAAAGTCTCTCTTATTCTAATCTCTCCTCCTTCATCTGTGTCAGTTTTCTGACCCATTCTTCTGCTCCCCACTTCTGTATTTAAGGGCCCCTGTGATTAGATTGGGCTCACCTGGATAATCCAGGATACTCTCTCCATCTCAAAACACTTAACTCTTATTGCACCTACAAAGTTGTTTTTGCCATATAAGGTAACACATTCACAGGTTTCCAGGGAATAGAATGTGAATATCTTAAGTGGGACATCAGTTGGCCTACCACACTCAGTAGGAGGTGTTGAAGAGGGAACTAATCCTTAAAGCACCAAATTCAAATTCCATGACAAGAATTTATATATACTCTGGAACAAATACCTCATAAATATTAGGAATTATCTCAAAAATAACATTTAAATCTAACTCCTGAAATGCAAAATATATATTAAAAGCATAATACATTACCTTAAAAACTTGACATTGTTTTCTGGTATGTCTTAATTAATAACATTTCTCCAGATGTTAATTTCTTTTTTATCCAATTTCATTTGTTATTTTTATTTTTTAGTTCAAAATTGAAAAATGGCAGATTGCCCGTTGTAACAAGAGCAAGCCTCAGAAGTTTATTAATGACTTAATGCAAGTACTTTACACAAATGAATACATGGCTACACACAGCCTGACAGGTGCAAAATCCTCTACTTCGAGAGACAAAGCTGTAAAGCCAGCTATGAATCAGAATGAAGTTCAAGAAATCATAGGTAATAATAGGATTTCGTTTTATTGTCACATGAATTTGAAATATTTTACCATTCAAGGTTAAATTATTCATTAATGGTCTTTCTTTTTCAAATTTATTTTTCTGTTAAAGAAAAATCTCAGAATAGTCTAAACCTTATTAAATACAGGAAATTTATTAGAAAAACTTTACATTAAAAGTGGTTATTAAACTAAAGTTAAATTTTATATCACTGGAAAGTTTGGATTCATAAAAATCATAACATTATAAAAGTAAATTTTCAAAATCCTTTCAAACAATATTTCAGTAACAGTTTATCTCTTATTTTCTCTTATCTTGGTTCTATTCCTTATCTTTTATTCTAGAAAATTAGAGGTTAATCTGACTATTCTATTTATGGTTTTTAAGTTAATGAATCTGCTTAAATATAGTAATTTAAATCATCAAATACTTCTTCTTTTTTTTTTTTTTTTACAAATATCCAATAAATTTAGGGAATCACTGGATCCCAGCTCTCTATATTTTAATAGTGTACAATTTCTTCCTTGGAAAAGGGTGAGTCAGACTCTAGTTGTTTCAACTGATATTGGAATGGATAAATTTATATTCCTAATATTTTAGAGCAAGGAGACTTAGAGTTCATAGCAAGTAGAAGGTTAAAGTTGAATGGTACCATAGGAAGACAAATATGTTTGCTCTCAGTTTATAATAATACAGACCTTCGTTATCTCTTGCTTTGTTTTGTAAAACCTGCCTATGTATTCGTCTGTTTCAATATCTCATGGGTGTTGGGGCTGCTTTTGCAAAATGGAGACAAAATTATAATGTGGATTACTTGATGTTTTATCTCAGTTCATACTTTAAGATGCAAAGACCACAAAAAAAGTGTTTTTGTGTGTTGTTGTTTTTTACAGGAGTCACAAAACAGTTATTTCCCAACTCAGACGATGTTTCAATCAGGAGAATGATAGGTCAAAAGCTAAACAACTGTACCAAGAAGCCAAATTTAAGCAAAAATATGAACTCTCAGGATATTAAGTAGATCCTTTTGGTAAGTCTTTTAAATTCTCACGGTCCTTTCAACATGGTGAGACGATGTAATACTTTCATCCCTGGAATAGCATTTTCTGAACACTCTACTAGAGAATACTAGTAGCCTATGAAATGCTAATCAGTATTCCTGGGAGAGAAGGTGGCTACAGGGAAGGAGATTTAAATTTGAGAAATGATGGGTTTAGTTACACAGACTTTCCTCTCCCAGAACCTCTCAGATGTTTCAGTATCCTTTAATATGCCCAAGTGCACCAGAAATCTTTAAGAAGGGGATATAGTATGTAGTATATTCCAAATGTGTTTTACTGAGAAAGTTTTTTCTTCACAGACCATGTGTTAAGTTGTGGGTAGGGGTAGAAAGGAGCCAAAGGAGGAACACATGACAATTTAAGAAGTGCTTCTCTAGAACAGATAAATTCAGGCCCTCGGAAAATCCTTGAGGTACATGATGGGACTGAACTTAAAACCATGAAACAGTGGTTTGACCCGTATATATGCTACTGGCTGGAAGCATTGAGAGGTCTCCCCCACCACCTTCCATTTTGCTTCTAATTGTCTTTAAATTGGTTGTCACAGTTTGTTTATTTGATAAGGATTTTTACCAAGATATTTGTATTATAGTGAGAAAAAGAATTATTTGTTTTCAGTGAGTTCTGAAGGAAATACACTTTATAAGTCAAGCCCTGCCCTCAGCAAAACTGTGAAATGGAATTTTGTGTTTGCTTTAGCAACCCAATGTCCTGGCTGTTTCACGTGCTCACCCTTCCTCTCCATTATTCTGATGGAAAATATGTGAAAATATGCATTATTGTATTATTAATAATTTAATTGATAAATAGAGGTATATGGTAAACATATGAGGGCAGGTTTTTCATCCATTTTCTTCACTTTTATCTTTAACTTGCACTTTGCCTGTTCTCCACCTAACTAGCCACCTCTGAGACCATAATACTTGTCTTTTCCTTTTGTGTTTTAAGTGGAATATGGACCTGCCTGTAGTGCAGTAATTCCCCCCACCCACCTTCCACCCATTGCTGACTACCACCCCCATCTTCCTTAAGGGTCCCTTACTATTTTGCTATATAAGTAAGGCTACCAATGAGGATCAACAATAGTCTCTCTTCCTTAGAAACAAACAATCAAACTAACAAACAGGAGTACATGTAACAATTGCAAAGGGACCCTTTCCCTTGACTCACATATACTGGTAAACTGACTTCAAGGTTTATAAAAAACAAGACTATTTGTGTCCTTTTTCTTCCCAAGCAATTAAAATTTTCAGTAGATTGTGAAGCTCACAACTTCCCACTTAGGAGGCAATTGCTTAAACGAGATCTTAGAACTTCTCTAGAGTTTTGACATGAAGCTACCCTCTTATCCTGGTGTATAATGGCCAAGTTCCCTTTCTAACTACCATGCAACCATACCCTCAACTCATAAGGCTATCTTTTGTAGCACATTATTGTATGTCAGAGCTCTGTGAAGCATTTTAATATCCCAACTTCTGCCTTTTTAACATCTCAGACTGCCAAGGGTAAACACAAAACTTATCTCTGATAATAGCAGTTAACAATGTGTTGAAGAAATTAAAGCTCAAAATCTTTTATATTGGTTGTGCTTGTACATGCTAGTAATAGTGTTATTAAATCACCTGGCTATGGCATTAATTAAAAATTTTTAAAGGAACAAGTCTTTGCTATGAACACAAGGCGTTCTTGTGCCGCCTGAGCCTGAGTCTTGCTTTGTTACTAAGTTGCTTGGAATAGACTTGCATATATTTAGAATCAGAAGTAAAGATTAACAAGGTATTGAAAGTAAACATGTTCTGAGTCGAAAATTTGTTTTTAAATTGACAGGTATATTCCATTTGAAGTTTAGCTAAATCAAAATTATTTCAAAAGGACTGAGAAAAAATACTGAGAAGGACAGGGTCACATAAAAATTAAATTTAAAATGCTTGAAAAATTAGTCAGATATAGCACCGTGTAGTAGAATGCTGCTGATTTTTTTCTGTTGTTGGTCATTTAACTAACAGGAGCCTGCAGGTGACTACACTTATTTAGGCAAACCATATCCCCTTCTTAGCACCCCCTCACCCCCAAACACATACATACACACATACACACACACACACACACACGCGTGCGCACACACACACATAAGTATTCTTTGGAAAAATAACTTCCCTTGCCCTTGCAAGGCAATATGTATCGCAAAATCTTATAGACTTATACAAATTCCTACACATCCAAAAGCCTAGCAACCCCCACCCATGTGCCCCATAGTGAGCTCAGGGTTGCCACTTGTAGCTTGGATTTGAAGGGACAATCAGCTAGAACTCGTTTCTTGGAAGATAAATGCTAAATTCAATCCTTCCCCTTTTCATCTATTTTCTTTCACTTCTTGACTTCTGTTAATCTAAAAATAAAAAGCCCAAGAGAGAAGCAACAAGCATTTATTTGAGATCGAAAAGAATAGTTATTTGGGAAGCACTGAGTCAGAAACCCAAATAGTGTTCCAATTAGCAAGCAAAGGCAAGGGGTATTTATGAGAAAGGGAAGGCAAATAATTATCTGAATAGAAATAAGCAATTACTATCATGCAGAGAAGCTAACATAGTGATGCTAATTCTAAAAAACTGTTTTTAATTTTAGTCTGGTAGTCATACTTGCTTTCTTGTTATCTTTGCAAATAATTGTTTGGGATACAATGCTGCTTTAGGCCTAGTCCAAAGGTTATTTTGTATAGTTTTAACATTCCAACAGTTTAAGGAATAAGACATGCAAACTCACATCCTCTGGGATGGCACTGTGACTCCATTTTAAAGTGGCTTGGTTTATATTATTTTTCACTGCCTGCAGCTTGAACTTTGCTAAGATCTTGTTGTTGCCAGTCTTTCTGGCCTTTCTTTATTTTTTGCTTCTTTCTTATAGGACCTGAAGAAAATATTATTTATAAGAATTATAGAATGTTAAAATGTCACCTCTGTAATATCCCACTAAGAGGTCAAACAGCCCTCTCCAGAAATTTCCAAAGCAGCCTCAGTATATATAATCTCTACCATAATAGTACATATGCATATATTTTAACTTAAAGATGATCTAATACAGCAGTGTTCAAATGGGGTAGGAAAGATTTTGTTCTCTGCCCCTCAACTGGGGAATATTTGAAAATGTCTAGAGATATCTTTGGTTGTCACAACTAGGTATTACTACTAGTGGACAGAAGCCAGGGATGTTGCTAAACATCCTGCAATGTATAGGACAGCACCCCACAACAAAGAATTACCAGCCAAAAATATCAATTCTGTCAAAGTTGAAAAATTCCGGTCTAAATGATTTCCTTACTTTAGAGGTAATGAAACTAAAGCCTAAAGAAGTTAAGTGAATTGACAAAGTCATATGATTAGTAACTAGTAGAGAGTCTACACTATCATATAGTTCTTTGTATTTCTTATTGCATTAGTCATGGTTCCCCACAGAAACAGAACTGATAGGATAAATATATAAGAACTTTATTTAAGAAATTGGCACACACAGTTGTGGGAACTGAACAGTCTGAAATCTGCAGGTCAGGCCAGCAGGGTGGCAACCCAGGGGAGAGCTGATGTTGCAGTCTTGAGTCCAAAGGTAGTCTGGAGACAGAATTCCTCCTTCTTCAGAGGATCTCAGTATTTTCTCTTAAGGCCTTCAGCTGATTGGGTGAGACCCACTCATATTATGGAAGGTAACCTGCTTTATTGAAAATTTACTGATTTAAATTTTAATCTTATCTTAAAAATACCTTTGCATCTATACCATAGCCTAGGCACAGTGACCAATAAAATTAAATGTTTTAGGGTCAGAAAGTCTGGCTTTGAAGCATGCTCTACCTCTTAATATATGTGTACCTTATGGAAACTCTCTGGACCTATCTGAATTTTAATTTAAACAGGGATAATAATACTACCTACTTCAGGGATGGATCCAGAATTTGTGGAATCTGAAGTTTATAGAAATGGAAAATTGTCTTTAAAAAAAGAATCACAATTAAGATACAGAGTTGTAACCAATTCTGTATTCATAATTTTTTATAAATAAATCATAAAACCATAATATTTAAAAGTTAACAAATTTCTCAAATATCACATAGAGTTGCATACATGTTGATTGCCTCTTCTTTTAACAATTTTGTAATAGCCTTTTCTATAGCAAGAATAGAAAATAATTTAGACTATCCTCTAGCATAGTTAATGGAAAATTGCTTTTTTTCTTTTTCACAGTTTACAGATGTTTCTTTCAAATTCTCAACTCTTTATTAGATATATAATTTTTAGGATTATTGATAAATTTGAGGAAACTTCTGTTGAGTTTCTTTGCTATCTGAGCAATAAGATTTCAGGGCATTTCAAATTTTCCATAGAGTGCATGCTCTTAAATATTCTTTGAATTGACCACATTCAAAGTGTTACTAGAAGTCATCCCAAATTGAGATAGCTAGTAATAATGTAATTATACATAGAAGAGATTACAAAACACAAAATTATATCCCAGTCAATTCTTAACAAAATCTCAGAAGTGCCTATTGCCACTCCATGGTTGTAATCAAAGGAGATAATATGACAGAATGTCAGTCAAAGTGGAAAGACACAGTGGTCTTAACTAATTATGGTTGAAACATCTAACTTTGGTAATTGACAAAAACATATAAACATGTGAAGATATTACCTTTTTTTGGAAGGTACTCAAGCAAATAAGGTTTATTAGCTTCATAATAATTCTGCCTCTGTCCTAGCTCACTTGGTTTTCTTGAGTTTTGAAAAAGGTAAAGCAGATTTGGAAAATTGCCTGATATTTAGGCAATCAAATAATGTTACTGAAGAATGACAAACAGAATTGTTGATAATTTTTTAAGATGGTTGATGGGTATGTGAGGATGGTTCATTTTACTTTGTGTGTTTATACTTTTACCTAACAAAAAGTTTTTTAAAGTCATTTGAGATAAAAAAAAATATAAATGTTAAACGTTTATCTATTATCTATGTTGAAATTCCTCTGAATAGATCATAAAAAGAACTCTAAGTCACCTCAATAGTAATAGTTATTATTAACAATTTGTGTTTTGAAGCAAAACTTTGTAGTAGACACAAAATAAACAACTCATACCACTGTTAAAAATACTATAAGAATTCTAAAGTAAATTCGTTTTGTTCTTTAAATTTGCTTTTATATAGGTATCTGAAATAAAACACCTTCAGTTCTAAATCTAACATGGAATTTTGTTGGAGAATCTGCAACCTCCTTGGCAGTGAGCACAGAGAGACATATGCAGTGACAGGCTGTGAGATATCTTTAACATCGCTGGCTCTCCTAATGGCGCAACAAGCTTGCGGAAGAAGCTGCATGTACATTCCACCCTAAATATCCATGATGCATCAGACTAGAGAATTTCTAGCAGTCAAATAAGCATGCATTATGGTTTCTTGGAAATATGCATTTTTCCATCCCCAAACATTTCTCTGTACAGCTAACTTAACAAGATAGTCAGAAACTATTATAACAACAAAAGCTTCAACCGCTAAGATTTCTCATTGTTCTAATCGATTGCTGTACATTTATTATTATCAACAACATCCCTTTTAGTTTTTGGATCTTTAGCATAAGCACATGTTTGGAAAAGTACAGTGAAAGAATTGATGTTCACAAACATAAAAGCAGCAAAATCAGCCTAAAATCTGACAATAATCATATCTAACCAAGTAATAGTGTTTTAGCAATTAAATTACAGGATAATTCTGTTACTAAAATGTATAAAATAAAAATAAAAAAAAAATGAGAGCAGCAAGACCTTTTTATTTTAATATGGAACTATTCCACTGTACTCCTGAAAAAGGAAATAAATCCCAATTTTTGTGATCATTAAAACAATGCATCAACTTGAAGGAAAAAACTTACGTTTGTTTGTTTACGTGCTTCTAACTTTTTATTGCCCAAAGTATAAATACAGATATGTAATATAAAACATCAATGTCTTCTAAACATCCTGTATAAGACATAATATCCTATGTATTTGGTTGGTTATATTGCCACACTGCTTAGTTTTAACTGGTTCGTTTTTATACTATCAGAAGAAAAAAGTTGAAAACAAAATCACATGGGGTTGATAATAATACAAAAAGAAAAATATCATTTTGTAAATGAATGAAAGATAAAATATTCTTCATCAAGAGGTTTCTCCTTGATGTCAGCTTGTCACATGGGACAACTCTGCATTGCCAAGCAACACTTCTTCAGCGTACAAGGTTATGCTTAAACTTGGAAAAGAGGATGCGTATAATAGAAAGTTCAGTACTGTGGACCCAGGAAACATTCCATAAATGTTGGTTGATAACAGTGTGGTTGTACAAAATAAATATTCTTAAGGAAATAACTTATGTTAACATTTGCTACTTTTATTTAAATATAAATAAATCCCATTGAAACATAAAAAGTATTTGCTTGTTTCTTATAAATCTATAAAATCCAGGGAAAAAGTCCTTTTCTGGGTTGATGGCTTCTTTACCCACACACTGAGGCATTACCATTATAATTGGACTACATGGCTCTGGCTTTTTGTCTTCTAAAGAGCCAGGCTGTATAGGATATATAGACAACATCCACAGTAAATGCCCATTCTATGTAGAAAATACACATGATGTCCAGAGTGCTTAATATTTTTATTGAAAGGATAATCTTCTAAGATACATGTTATTGCCTTTTAAAAATACTTTGTAATATAAGTTTTGCCTAGTAAATGTAAATAAAATTTCCTTTGTAAAATATGACTGTATTATTCAACTGGAATTTCTATGGTCCTTCCGTAAAGTATTTTGTGATATGTTGAAATTTTTATAGATTATAGAATAGATGTATTTTTTTAAATTGGTTTCATATATTAGATCTAAATGAGCTACAAATTAAGAAAACTAATGAAGATATATGTGTATATGTATATATTATGTATTCATATATATATAAGACTTTAGAATACAGTTAAAGTAGAACCTTTAATAAGTAGGAAAGGAAGGTTTATTCAATAAATAATATGTAGACAATTGGTGAATGAAAATAAATTACATTATATTCTTTAAACCATATTTCATAAATAATTTCAGATTAATAACAAGTAAGAATTGTACTAAGATTTTTAAAAATGAATATTTTTATATTCTCTGAAGGGGAGGACTTTCTAGTCTATAGAAGTGCAGCAAAGTACCAAAGAAAAATTTGCTAATGTCTGAGTTTCAACGTGTTCTGTGGACTTCTTACATAGAGATGATAGTTTGTTAAATAACATTTTTACCCCATGGCAGAATGAATGGTCAGCATTTTCATCTGTTCTTTGACATTTTTTCTTATAAAATCTTGTACCGCTGCTGCACATGTTTTTTAATGACATGGTTTATCCTTGTCCAGCTATCTGCATGTGGATTCATGGATGGTGGGACCTTTCAATGGCCCTCTCTTTGCTGTCACAGAGACTACTCATCTGGTGGGTATGAATCTTCAGAAATTTTTTTGTGTAGCCCAGCTTCTTCTGGTTCTCTGACCTAAGCTGAGTCTGGAAGGATTTCTATCACCAGCCCTGCATCCCCAGGTCCTTCACCAGCAGCAGCAAGCAGAGGAACAAGCCCTTGCATTTCCAGATGAGCCCTTCACCTTGCAGCGGGTATGATTTTGCTGGATCTTTCTGAGATCTGCTGTTAGGAGTCCTGTAGATATTCTCTGTGCCTTTTGTCTCTTTTGTCTCTGCACTCCAACTTCCTCTCTTTCGCTGAAGCTCAGCTGACTTCGCTCCTTGTGAAGATTTATAAGAAGATTTATGTGAAGGTTGTAAGATTTATAGGGTATAGATTTTGCAGTTTTAAATGAGTTTCTCCTTTTCGGGAGGTGTACTTTTGCTGGTACTTCCTGAGATCTGCCACTCACGAGGCACCTTGACATTCTCCTTGCATTTCCTTCTCAATTTAACTTCTTTTTAGAAACTTTTAAAAGTCTTTGAATTCTGCAGATTTTATCGGTTGCTTTATTTAGGAAAATAGTTGCTAAAAATAGCAGGGCAGGGTGTTGTTGTTTTATTTCTCCTGGTTGTTTTATTTGATTTCTTAGATATGGGAAAGGTAAATAAAACTACTTGCATGTTCTTAGTGGAGAGTTGCATCCAGTATTGCTACTAAAGGATTGCTGGATGAAATAAAGGATACCCAGTTAAATTTTAATCAAACAAAAAATTTTTTTAGTGTAAATATATCCTTGCAATATTTGGGATATGTGTACACTAAATAATTACTCATTCATCTCAAGTTTAAATTTAATTGGATGTTCTATATTTTTATTTGTTAAATCTGCCAACCACTTTTTATGAAGAGCCTAATGTAATTCTAATTCTCATTTTTTTATTCAGAATGTTTCCTAATTTTCACTGAACCTCTTGATCTTCTCTTTCCCTTATATACTAGAGTTTGAGGAAAATGTGCTTTTTTTGTGTATCATTTTTCAATCATTGTGCTGAGTACACAATAAAATCCTTTCAATCTGGATATTTGTAGCCTTTAATTCTAGGAAATACATAATGACTAGAGTAGATATAAAGTATATATTTATATATAATGCCTATTATATATAAAGTATATATAATAAGTATATATAGTACTTATTTTATAAATAATATTTTATAATATTTTAATTCTGGGAAATAGATGAGATATATCATACATATAGTATATATTTCTATAACACACATAAATACATATAATAAAGAATATATCATTGTATTATTATATCTATGTTATTTGTATTACATTAAATAATATTACCTAAACTCTCAGAATCTCAGACGGTCCTGGTAATAATAGTGCCATTGATGACGGTGCAGATAACACATGTCTCTTCACCTAAACTCTTCCTTACTTCACTGTTGTTAGGATTCACTAATTTCTTTATATTCCTTTCTGTAAGGAATCAGGAGAAAAATGAAATGTCATTCAATATTCTTTCTTTTTCACAAATTTCCTGACTATTTGCATAATTGTCACAAATTTATTTTTCTAGATACACTTTTAGGTCCTTTTGTCAATTTTTTACTCTAAAAAAATACTGCTGAAATTTTTCTTGGAATTATACTTACATAATTTTCTAATCTGAGAAGAATTTATCTTTACAAAACTGATTCTTTCAAAGAACAAGGTCAGAGTTAAATTATAGCTCTTCTATCCCTCAGTAAACATTTTCATTTTTTAATATAGTTCCTACACATTTCTTGGTATTTTAATGCATAGGTTATTTTATTTTTATTATAGTGATATAATTGATCACTGCTATATAAGAGAATTGTTTGTCTTTCTTTTTTAAGCATCAAATCTACTGTACTTTTAAGCATCTACCTTACTCTATTCTTCCTTTCTCCTTGTTTTCCTGGCCAAAAGAAATTCTTCAAATAATGATAGTTTTGCTTCTCCTTTTTAACATTTTTTGCTATTTTCTCATCCTTATTTCATTGAATTGCATACAATGCCCAAAATAATGTTAAATAATATTAGTGGTGGTAGGCTTATTCATTGTATCCCTCACTTGCTCTCTGTCAGTACAATAGGGGATGAATGGCATCTATCTCATTACAGTTTAGTTTGCATTTCTCTACTTATGGATGATTAAAGAGGCATTTGTATTACTTCTCTTGTAAATAGTCTGTTCGCATCTTTCTTTGTTAACTTACTTAAAATATCGAGTTGTTAAGAGCTGCAAGGGACCATGGAGTCTATTTTAACAGATGTGGAAGGTAACCCAGGAGAAGTTAGTGTCCAGGAGCTGCTTCTCCCAAACTTACTGCAAGACCTATAAATTAAACTGGCTACTGAGCCATTCTTGCTTGACTATGAGACAGCAAATGGTCCCAACTCCTCCATTTTTCACCTAAAATACCCTGTGTGAAATGTAGGGCACTGTGTGAAATGTAGTGTACTGTGGACAAGCAGGCATTCCTTCTGAAACCTAGAACCAAATTAAATTATTGGGACTGAACTCGGACCCTAAGGCTTAGGATAGATTTCAAAGCAAAGAACATTACCTGGGGTATATAGAGGGCTTTTTCATAATGGTGAAAGGATCAATTCATCAACAGTACAATCCTAAAGATTTAAGTACCAAATAACAGAGCTTTTAAGACGTATGAAGCAAAAACTGATAGAGACAGATAAGAAGAAATAGACAAATCCACAATTATAACTGGAGACTTCAAAACCCTTTCCCCCAAAATTATAGACAGAACATCAAAAAGAATATAGAAGACTTGAACAATACTATCAACCAACTTGACTTAATTGAGATTTATAGAACATTCTACACAATAACACTAAAGTACATGTACTTTTTAAGTATATGCAAAAATGTTTTCCATGATAGACTATAGTCTAGACCATAAAACAAATCTCAATAAATTTGAAAGGATTCAAGTCATACAAAGTATGTTCTCAGAGCCTAATTAATTAAATTAGAAATCAATGGAAAAGATATTCTGAAAGTTCCCAAATATTTGAAATTAAATTTTATACTTCTAAAAAACTCATGGAGATAAAATACTGCCATTTGCGACAACCTGGATGGACCTCGAGATACTCATGCTAAGTGAAATATGCCAGAATGAAAAAGGTGAAAGTCACATGATACCACTTATATGTGAGATATAAACCTAAAAGCAACAAATGAACAGAACAAACAGAGACTCGGGGACATGGACAATAAACTAGTGGTTACCAGAGGGTAGGGGGGTGGGGAGGAGGGAAGAGGTAGACAGGGTAAATGGGGTCAAATATAGGAAAGTATGGGGAGGGTGAAGTGGGTAAAGGGGATCAAATATATGGTAGTTGAAGAAAACTGGACTCTAGGTGTTAATCACGCAATAGAATATATAGATGTCAAATTATAATGTATACCTGAAAATTATATAATTGTATTAACAAATGTTACCCCAATAAATTTTAAATACATGCATACATACATACATACATACATACATAACTCACTCACTCACTCACTCATAGAACAAAGAAGAACTCAAAAGGGAAATTAGACAGTACTTTTAACTGATGGAAAATTAAAACACAGCATATCAAAATTTGTGGGATGTACCTAAAGCAGTGCTTAAAGCAAAGTGTATAATATTAAATGCTACATTAGAAAAAAGAAAAATTTCAAGCTGTTTATCTCATTCTTTCCCTTAAGAAAGTTGTTATAAAGAAAGAGCAAGTGAACCTCAAATTAAGCAAAAGAAAGAAATAAAATAGATCAGAGCAAAATCAATGAAATACCAAACAGGTAAATAATAAAGTCTATAAAATCAAAAAGTGACTCTTTGAGAAAATAAATGAGGTTAATCAACTTCTAATCAGACACGTCAAGAATAAAAGAGAGAAGACACAAATTACCAAAATCAAGAATGGGAAAAGTGACATCATTATAGATTCTACAAATATTAAGAGAATACCATGAACAGCATATGACAACAAATTCAACAACTTAGATGAAATAGATACATTTCTTGAAAAGTATAAATTACCAAAGCTCACTCAAGAAGAAATAAATAACCTAAAAATTTTCTTTTAACTTTGCTTTTAACCAAAAAATTAACTTTTAAGTTTTCTTTTAACTGAAAATTCAGTTTCTTTAATAGATACAGGAGTATAGTTAAAAACCTCTAGAAAACTCCACATCAAAACAGTCTCACGAGTGAATTCTTTCAAATACTTAAGGACAAAGTAATACCATGTTTGTACAAACTCTTCCAGAAAAGTGAACTGGAGGGAATACTTCTAAACTTATTTTAAGAGACCAGCATTACTCTGATACCATAACCAAATATGTTACAAGAAAACAAAACTACAGACCAATACTTCTTATGAACACAGATGTAAATATTCTTAACAAAATTTTAGCAAATCCTCTCTAACAATATATAAAAAATATAATACAGAATTACCAAGTGAGGTTTATTTCTGGAAAGCAAGATTGGTTAAAAATTTTTAAATCAATGTAATTTATCATACTAGAAGACTAAAAGAGAAAAACTATATGATCACTGTAATAGATGCATAAAAAGCATTTGGCAAAATCATATATATATATATATATACACACACACACACACACACACACACACACACACACACATATATATGTATATGTATATTTTAATACATACCATACTTTCACAATCAAGATAGTTAAGCTGTTTTTCTGGAGTATGTTCAGAGTTAGCATATAACCCATATATAACAACAGTGCTGTAATTTTAGTCATTTTATATTTAATGGTCCAAAATATATTATGGTCAAAAAACAGTTTATGAATGTCAACTTGTTTATTTATTATCCTTCAAAATCGCACTCCACCCTACTCATACACACTAATCTACATCACTGAAAATAACAAAAGATGATAGCTAACAGAGCCTCACCTCTATGTAGAAGTTCTAATTGAGTCAAAAAGCAAAGGATTACCCTGCATTAGAAAGGTGCAGATTAAGTTCTCAATCTTTGAAAATGAGCAAAAATGCTCCAGTGCAATCACTATAGCCATATATTTGGGCTTTGTATTTACAGCATTAGATTTGAGAGTTAAATGAGGCCACATACATTGCAGTAAACTAACTCATCACCAAAAATAAAATAAAAAAGGATTTAAAGAGATTTTGTCATTCCAATAGCACAGACTTGAAAAACTGAACATAGGCAAAACTCCTACATCTCTCTTTAATTAAGAGGTCATTGCCATACTTACAGGTTTTGAGGCAGGATAGTTAGCCTAAGGAAGACCACCCCACCCTCCAGGAAGCAGCTCTGGAATTTTTCCTCAGTCTCTTACTCAGCCCTCTCCCTGTTTTGATTTCAAGCTTGAGACCCCAGCATGAGAAACAAGCCAAATCCAGTAGACAAGATAGATGGCCTTCGGCCACATCCTTCCCTCTTGATGGAATGGGAAACAAGCCAGGACCAGGAGGCAGGCTCGATAGCTTTGTACACTTCCCACCCCCAAGAAAACATAAAGCCCATAATTCAGATGGCTCACAGCAGACTTTTTCTCTGAGCTGCCTGTACTTTTCTCTTAAGTATGTACTTTCACTTTAATAAAGCTTGCACTTTCTTGCTTGCTATTTGTCATGTCCTTGAATTTCTTCTCACAACATAAGACAAGAACCTGGTCACTGGAGCTCCAGGTTTGGGGACCCTGTTGAGCCCTCTGGCATCCATTTGAGATAGTAATCTGTATTCCCGTGTAATTAAACAAAAATGCTCTTAACTACCACAACTTGGGTCCAGTGTCATAGCGCTCTTTTTGTTTCCTTTAAAGAATCATTTCCTCTTGAAGTAAAAGGTTTTTAAGGCACATTTTAGCTAAAACCTATTGTATGGCCAGCTTAAAAATGGAAGTTCCACCTGGTTGCAATATTATACATACCTAAGTAATGTGGGATTTACCAGATAGGAAAATGTCTCTATCTTAAAGTCACATAAGAAAAATGATTCTTCATTTTCTTATTCAGAAAGGAAACATTCTTTAAAAATAATATTACAGAATTAGGTTTATAACAATAATCCATACACATCAGACCTATTGGTAAAGTTTCAATAGGGTAGAGATCTAGAAATTAAACCCACCCAGGTTTCTGAGTAGGAATCATGAGGAAGGGAGTTAGGGAACAGCAGTGATTTTTAGAAATTTCTTTCCAAAATACCCAGACCCTTGGGAGGGCTCAAATCTTAAGCCCCAATCAGTTAACATCTTAAATGGGAGTTACCAGTGTTAAAGAAATAGACCTAGGGAGGAAGAGAGAGGATGGAAAGAAGCCACCAATAGAAGTGGAAATTGCTTTAGAAATTTTATGTATTTTTCAAGGACCAGCTTTGATGTTCTGTAGATAGATAGATAGATAGATAGATAGATAGATAGATAGATAAACAAGCTTTAGGGCACTGACCCTTGGAATGGACCCAAAATTGCTTAGTACTTGGAATGGTTTGTAGTGGAGGTACATACAAATTATTAGCTAATTGTTATGCCTATTCTGACCATCACTTTCCCACTGAACTTTAGAGGTTTTCAGGATGGCTTTTCAGCTGTGCAGAGCATACTTGTGGGAATTTGAGCTCTAGTTGAATCATAAAAAGTGGGAATGAGCAGAGTACAGAAGGCATACTGTCTACAAATGAGGAGACTTAGAGGTGAAAAATTTCCCCACCAGGATTAAGCTCTGAGGTAGAGATCTGAGACTGGCTCCATTCCCTATAGTGTTGATCTTTAACAAATAGACAGCCGGATATGTCTCCAGTAAAATGGGTTTATTCAGGAACAATAAAGAATTGCAATTCGAGACATGCAGTCTAATGGCAAAGCACTTAAGTCCAAAGAACAAAAGAGATGAAGATTCTTTTATGGGCTTAGGAGGGGCTGCTATAAAGGAAGAATCCATTGGAAGAAACTAAAAGTTCAAAGTATAGTTAATTTTCATTGGCTTAGTTATGGCAGTCTCCCATTGTCTGAGCTATTACTGGGCAGGGAAGAATCTTTTCTTCCTCCTGCGGAGGTAATAGTGGTATCACTTCCCGTTGGAGATGCAAGGTACACCTCTTCCTGTTGGAGTCAGTACTGTACATTAAGTGACATGTGCATAAGAGTAAATCTTAACTCTTGTTTTCACCACACAAACAAAATGGTAACTATGTGAGGTGATGGAATGTTAATTAATTTGATTGTGGTAATCATTTCGCAACATGCTGTAGTACCCAAAGTGATCTGCAGATTCAATTGCAATCTCTATCAAAATTCCAGTGGCATTTTCACAGAATAGAACAAACAATCCTAAAGTTTTTATGGAACCACACAAAACCCTGAATGGCCAAAGCTATCCTGAGAAAGAAGAACAGAGTCAAAGGCATCACATTCCTTATTTCAAATTATATTACAAAGCTAGAGTAATCAAAACAGTATGGTACTGGCATAGAAACAGACTTACAGATAAATAAAACAGAATTGAGAGCCCAGAAATAAAATCACCAAAAACACACAATAGAGAGAGCTTTCTTCAATAATTGGTGTTGGGAAAACTGGATATTCACATGCAAAAAGATGAAATCAGAACTTTATTTTATAGCATACATAAAAATTAATTTAAACCAGATTAAAGACTTAACTATAAGAACTGAAACTGTAAAACCAATAAAAGAAAACATAAGGAAAGAACTCCTTGACATTGGTCTTGGCAGTGATTTTTTGTTTTAAACATGACACCAAAAGCACGGACAACAATAGCAACAATAAAACATGTGGACCACTTCAAACTAAAAAAACTTCTGCACAGCAAAGGAAATAAGCAACAAGATGAAAAGGTAACCTACAAAATGGGAGAAAATATTTGTAAACACATATCTGATAAGAGGTTAATATCTAAAATATACAAAGAACACATAGAACTCAAAAATAAAAAACAACTCAAATTTAAAATGAACAAAAGACCTGAATAGACATTTTGCTAAAAAAAGACATACAAATTGCCAACAGTTATGTGAAAAGTTACTCGATATCATTAAATATCAAAGATCTGCACATCAAAACCACAATGATATATCACCTTACACCTGTTAAGATGACTACTTCGAAAAATTCAAAAGAGGACTAGTGTTGGCCAGAATGTGGAGAAAAGGGACCCCTTGTACACTGTATGTGGGAATGTAAATTGGTACAGCTATAACGGAAAACAGTATGCAAATTCCTCAAAAAATTAAAATAGAACTACCATATGATCCAGCAATACCATTCCTGGGTATATATGTAAAGGAAATTAATCAGTATCTTGAAGAGATATTTGTGCTCCCATGTTCATTGCAGTATTATTCATAATAATCAAGACATGAAAACAACCTAAATGTCTGTTGACAGATGACTGGATAAAGACAATGCAATAAATATATATACAGTGAAATATTATTCTGCCTTCAAAAAGGAAATTCTGCCATTTCCAACAATGTGAATGAACCCAGAGGACACTATGCTAAGTGAAATAAACCAGACACAGTAACATGAATACTGCCTGATCTCATATGCAGAATCTAAAAAAGTTGAACTCATAGAAATAGAAAGTAGAATGGTTGTTATCAAGGGTTGTAGGGGTAGGAGAAATGGGAAGATGTTGGCCCAATGGTATAAACTTTCAGTTACAATATAAATAAGTTCTGGAGATCTAATGTACAGCATAGTGGCTATAGTTGATAAATATTGTACGCTTGAAATTTGCTAAGAGAGTAAATTTTAAGTGTTCTTACCACAGATACAAAATAGTAACTATGTGAGGTGATGGATATGTTAATTAACTTGATTTTGGTAATCATTTCACAATGTGTAATATCAAAAAATGTCATACACCTAAATATACACAATATTTATTTGCCAATCATACCTCAATGAAGCTAGGGAAAAATTAGTTTTATTTCCGTAATAGCAATGAACAATCAGAAATTAATATTTGAAAAACTATACCAATTGCAATAGCATTAAAAAACATGAAACACTTAGCAATTAATCTGACAAGGTATGTAAAACCTCCACACATTGAAAACTACAAAACATTGTTGAGAGTGCTCTTGGCCTTAGCATCATTTTCTTAGAAATCTCCATGCCATGAGAGCCAAGTGGAAGAAAAAGTGAATGCACAGGCTGAAGCGCAAAAGAAGAAGAATGAAGAAGAGGTCCAAGTAAACTGCTAGCTTGTGCACCTGTGGAAGCCACAGCAGAAATAAGGAAAGCCAGAGACCAGGGACGCTGGTACAAATTGTTGGATTGCATGCCTGCTGTCTAGAACATCTCAGTGGATCTAGAATGTCCATCGCCATCTGATCGCTGCAACCACCTTTTGAGAGACCTACCCTGCTTGGACAAAAGCAACAGTCCCTTACCATCCTTCGCTCTATAACTGTGACATTCTGGACTAGTTCTGCTCTCAGTTATAGCTGAATGTGACGTGTACATTACCTCTTATATTGTCTAGCTGAAGAAGAAAATAAAAGTATTGCTGAGAGAAATTAAAGGAGACCTACATTTGTCATTAGGGTAATGCAAATTAAAATTACAATGTGGTACACCTACTAGGATATCTAAAATGAAAAAGACTATCCTTGCAACAATTACTGAATTGAGGGCAAGAGCATATTTGTGCTCTAGACACATACTTACTGATTGTTTTCCAGGCAGTAAGTATAAGTCCCAAATTTAGTTGGTACAAATGCAACTGCAGTTACAGTGCACTTTGTGGAAATGCAAAAAAAAAAATAAAATAAAAAAATAACAGATTTATCTAATACTAGCTATAAACATAAGTAATCACATGCCACATTTTCATTAGACCAGCAAAAACAGGTCTCTGAGTAAGTGAATATCTGCTGGGCTCAAATAACATACATAAAGTCAGCTGAAAAATTAACAAGACACAATATTTCTCCCAAAGAAATACTGCACTTATAGCATCAAGGTGACTTTGGTGACTACTGCTTAACGAGAAAATTTGTTCTCTAAAATCATGGAATATCAGACATTTTGTTGTTTGAAAATGTATCAATAATAATGAAATGTCCTTCCCTTGACTAGTCATGTCGACACAGAGCCATCTTCATATTCCAAATCTAGTTCAGGGCCACAGATAAGGGGTTTCTGGGACAACATTTAGTATCTATGTTAACTTGATAGTTTCTAAGCTAACAGGATCCTAGTCGACATTGCAGTCCAGACATGATACGAATTCTTTGCATATAGCCCTAATTGGCTTTGAACCTATCAAAATACTATTTCACTTAAATTTCACCTATATTTACCTTTCCTTAAACTCTTCTAATAAAAGTATTCATTTCTTTGAATGGTGAGATGCCTCACAGCTCCTCTGTTGTATGACCTCACTCACTATAGACAAGAGTCAAAATCATTAAAGGTGATTTGGGGAGACTACAGATTTGTCAGACTACAGGTGATCTAAGGCTGATAGGGCTAGTAGGAAACTCTTTAAAAGAATGCTGTTCTCAATTGATCTTTGTTTCATCAATTTTATTTGTTGACAATCGTTTGTGTGTAAATATTAAAATGAATAAAGTTGGCCGCTATTTGGTAAGTCAACATCTGAACAAACCACAAAAAAGAATTTTAACGCCATTGATCCTTTATCTAGGCCAACATTTGACTGACAAAAAAATAAGGGAGAGATTGAGAAAGGTCTTCTATTATTCTCTTTCAGTGGAATAGCAGCCTGGAAAAACGAATACGCCGAAGCTCACAGTCCCTTTTCCACTCTTTAAATACGCTCAGGGCGGTCTGGGGTGCGCCGACAACTACAATTCCCAGCTTCCTGAGCGGTGCGGGGACGGGAAGCCGGGACTGGGCCAAAGATGTCCCGGAGGCTGGCAGGCCAAGCCCGGCCGCTCCTCCCTAAGCAGCTTTGCATCTCTTTCTGCCGGCCGCGTGGGCGGTGTTGGCGCTCACTTAGAGGCAGGTCACAGAGGCGCGAAGCGGTGCTGGGCGGGAAAAGAGGTCTTGGCGGCTGCAGGGACAGCCCGCGCGGTGGTGCTGTCAGGCCGTCGAGGAAATGGGAGACCCGGGGTCCGAGGTGAGTAGTGCGCGTCGCGCCGTGGGTTTTCCCAGGCGGACCGCCAAGGTCTGAGGCCTGGTGCTCGGCAGCAGCCGCGGGGCGATGCCCGCAGCGTCTCGAGCCGAGCCCAGCTTTTGGGGCCGGTGCGGGTCTGAGCGAGGAAGCAGCGGCAGCAATGGCCGCCTGGCCTCCCCAGACCCCCTCCCTGCACCAGCTCCGGAATTCCATGTTGCCGCTGCTCTGCCGGTGGGAGCGACATTTTGAGACAGGCTTGTTCTCGGTAGTAGCTTGCATCCCTCCTCTTTGAGCCGTTGCATTGGTACCTTGTTTTCGTTGTCAGGTCCCTACAGCCCCAGGTATGCAGAGGCATAACCGGACTCCATCGAGTTGTTTTCTTAGTCGCGTTGCGTGGAATTAGGCTCAGGTTTCCTTTAAAGCTCTTCCTTTCACGTTCCTTTCGGGAAGATCTGTTGCTGCAAATACATGGCTGTACAGATAACCATGTTTTGTTTTATTTTTTTTTTTTTATAGACGGTAGAGTCTGTCCCTCCAGCTGGGCCTGAGGCATCTGAATCCACAGCGGATGAAAATGAAGATGATATTCAGTTTGTTAGTGTAAGTAGCAATGACATTCGGGTTTTTTCCCAGAGTCAGAGACAGTGCGTGGTAAGCCATTATGTGATTAAACCTCACTTGTTCATCATTCGGCAAATATGTATGCACGCCTGATAGATACTAGACAGTGTGAGCATGGCATAGGGTTAGGAAATTTACCAAAAGATATCTGAGCAATTACAGTTAGCCATCACAGGGACTGTGGCCTAAAGTACATGTACAGTTAATCACTCTTCTCATGCCTTCATTTAGATCCATTTTTTAATTAATCTACGCAAAGTTTTGAGCTCTTAAGACTTTTAAAATGGGATAAGAATACCTTCTAAAAGATGACACACATCTTATAGATGGGAGGGACAGCTAAAGATGAGGAAAGAGATAGAAAACAAGGTTTGCAAGAATTTAGAACCTAAGCATTATTGTAGCTTCATAATATGAAGGTAGATAGCTTGAAGGTCTCACGAACCTTACTGCAGTCATGATGTTAGAGTATAGTTCAACAATTGATGTTCATAATGAAGATCCCTTTGGGACAGTAGTTTCCAAGCAATATTAAGTGTAAATGTGCAGGTTCTCAGACCACACCCCAAACTTATTGAATCAGAATTTGAAGATGGGTACTGGGAATCTGGTTTTTGGCGCAAATGCAGGTGTATATGAATCTCTGAACACACTTTATGAAACATTGGTTTCGAAAACCAAAGGAGGTGTTATGATACATTTGGTATAATTTTCACCCAAAACTGTTACAGAGGTTCTATTTAAAGTGGTAATTTTTCTAGCTAAAGTCACTCCTACTTGAAACCACTCTCTAATTTCTGTGAGGAGTTCAGGTTTACTATTACAGGTGTATTTTTTTAAATGAGTGTTTAATGTGTGTATGTTTTTTAGTTGCTGTACGTTTAACCTCATAAATCACTTGTATTTTAAATCAAACTGTTTCCTCCCTGAACGTTCTGATGTTAACATTGTTTATTTTCTAGTAGGGGCTCTAGAAATTCTTTATAAGATTATTTCCTTAACATTCTTTTCCATGAATAGTGCATGTGGTACCATTTTCTTGACACTTGGAACTTATAAATTTGGGGGTACCAAGAGGGTTTGTATGCTGACTCTGCCTCCTCTGTGGTGAGGAGTAAATGATGTAACTGAAAATTGAAGAGCCACGGTGTCTGTTTTTTTATATCGAAGAAGAGTTGGGAAGAGGATTCTACAGGTTTATAGGAAAAGTTACTTTGGTTTCTCCTGACCGTGGTATGAAGACAAAAATGAATGAGACATTGTAATCTTGATGATATTTTGTAGAACCATAATCAGGAGTGACACATGTTTATGATCTGCATGCCTTATTTGAGAAACACAGAAGGAATCTACAAAATTCAGTTTGGAAAAATAAATAAGTATAGGTAATTACTCTGAGTAATAAATAATCATATTGTACATTCTGACTGAGTTAATATATCAGCTTATGTCTAGCTGAGGTTTAATACCCTTAATTTAAATTTTATTTTAAATATAGAGAATTCTTTGTATTATGCATCCAGAGTTTTGTACATCCAGCTTGATAGAACCTCTTGTATTTAGTTTCGTTTGCAAATAGAGAGAGGATTGAAGATTTGACAGCTCCATAAGGAGACATGAATTAAGTACTCTAAGTGGAATTGCAGTACCAGAAAGAACCTAGTAAAAATATTCCTATTTCCTTTAAATGCTGCCACATTTTTTTTTAAAAAAGGGTAATTTAATTCTTCACTAAAATACATTTAGAGACATAATTTATTTCCTCTTTGACCCTACCTTATGCTGGGCTCCACCAGGATATGCTTATTTCTCTGTGTTTTTACAGTACCATCCATAGAGATGAAGTGCTGCCAGGGACAGTTCTCTGCTTGAGGGTTCTCTATATACAAAAAGAAAAAATTTTATGTTCTTTTTATATCTTTTGTCAAGAAGTATGTTACAGCTTAATGTGTTCTGGTTTGGATTCCTCTTTTCGTGTAAATCTAATTTTCCAGCCTTCGTCTGCATTATGGCACAGCATCCTTTTTGTATTCTGCCATGTACTTAACCTCAAACTAAATAAAATGTGCCAAAAGAAAGAAACAATAAAAATTTGGCAGTACAAAAGAAGTGCTTATCTTTGGTGTACGTTTTATTGAAGTATACATATAAAAGAGTGTACTTCCTTATTGTTCTCCTTGCCCTCTATTTTAGTACTACAGATATCATTTGTCTGGATAATCTTGTTACTAGTCTTTCTACACTTAATAGTCTCCTAATCTTCTTCCAAGAGCTCTGATGTTCCCATCTCAACATTATTCATTGATTCTTTTGCCTATAGAATAAAACCTAGGTTTCTGACTGTTTAAGGCCTAGTCTATATTAGAGGTAGTATATATGTAAAGAAAGGATTGATTAAAAAGAAAGGGGATCAAGAAGATTTAGGTTTTGATGTTTGATTGTATAAGAATAGAGAAATTTAGGGTTTGATATTTGACTGTATAATGATATGGAAGAAGAAGCAGAGCTACCAGAGAACTCCATGATTTTTAGTTTAGCTATCTAAGAGATTACTGATAACCTCCCCAGTTAAAAAACACTGTACCATGATATCTGTGTCTTTTTATCACTACTCTTATAATATTTGCCATTTCCAAAAGAATCGCATGGTTTTATTCCTCTGTAGAGTTAGACTCTTTTTGAGTTTTGCTTTCATTACATACTGATATTCATCAACTCTAAATCTTTTCTTATGCTGCTTTTATTTCTGATTATTCTGTGCTACTGCAAGGCTTCCTTCTCAGAAGAATTCTTGCTAATTCTAACAACAAAAAACTCCACTGATTGTAAATGCAAGTTTGGTTTCGATGATTGTTCATGACTTGTACATTTGCTCTCTTTTTAGAAAGGACCATCAAGACCTATTCTTGAATATATTGATCTGGTCTGTGGGGATGAAGAACCTAGCACCTATCATAGTGATGTGAGTATATTATATTTATGTTTTCTCATTTCTGTGATTAGGTGCAATAGTGTGCTGGAGGTGGTTTGAACTGGCTTGCTAGAACCAGTTGTTAAATTTTCAGGAAGTTCATGAGCTGATTGTTAAACATAGCCATAATTAACAATTGAAGTATATAAACTTACAAGTAAATAAATTATTGTTACATTTAAGGTAATAAATACTCAAAACTCATTATGTCCTAATATCTATATATTTGAGGTTATTTACATCTGTTGTATCTGTATGGTAGAAATACTATATTACTCCCTTCGGCATGATGGCAGGATTGATATCAAGGTGATCAGCAAACTAGAAATCAGGGCTTGATTTATTGTTGTCTAAACTTACAAAAGTAAATATAAAATGTTGATGCAGATTAAACCTAAAAATGAGCATCTTTAACTGCTAGGCTGTCTGCTACACAAAAAATTGAGGAAAATCTTCAATATTTAAAAAATCTTTCATTGATTCAACAAAGATATTAATATTGTCGTTGATAAATGAGTGGAATTCTGATAAGCATTGTCATTATTTTCACTTTCATTGTATTCATTAATGTAAATTAAGATATCAACCACTCTTCATATTGGAACTATATTCATTTGTAAATCATATGAGCAACTTCCTTGTTGGCTTGGATGATAAACAGTCAGATTTGGTGACATTGGCTATAGAATTTTAAAAACTGATAGTGGATTTTTCAAGAAATAGCAATTTGTATTGAAGTTATAAGTGTAAACTAAAAATCAAGGTAAGTATTATGGTTTACATTTCAAAAATTATACAAAGAATTTTACTTACATGTAAAATTATTTTTCAGATTCTGTTCCCCGAAATGCCAAAACGACAGGGTGATTTTTTGCATTTCTTAAATGTGAAGAAGTTGAAAACAGACACAGAAAGTAATAATAGGAACAAAAATCATTGTGGATTGCCTAAGTTGAAGGAATCACATTTCAAATATGTTGAAAAACCAGTCATTGAAGAAAAGCCATCATGTTCATCAAAGGAAGAAATAGATAACTTTGTGCTTCCAGATTGTTGGAATGAAAAACAGGCATTTATGTTCACAGAACAGTACAAATGGCTTGAAATAAAAGAAGGTAAATTAGGATGTAAGGATTGTTCAACAGTTGGGCATTTGGGATCAAAAGCAGAAAAGCATGTTCATGTGTCCAAGGAATGGATTGCATATTTAGTAACCCCTAATGGCAGTAATAAAACTACTAGACAAGCTTCTCTGCGAAAAAAAATTAGAGAACATGATATTTCTAAAGCTCATGGTAAAATTCAGGATTTGTTAAAGGAATCAGCTAATGACTCAATTTCTAACATAGGGGATAAACAAAATAAAAATATTGATGCTACTGTAAAAGTTTTCAATGTTGTTTACAGTTTAGTAAAACATAATAGACCTTTATCTGATATTGAGGGGGCAATAGAATTACAAGAGAAAAATGGAGAGGTAAATTGTTTAAATACAAGATACAGTGCAACAAGAATAGCAGAACATATTGCAAAAGAAATGAAGATGAAGATATTTAAGAATATAATAGAAGAAAATGCCAAAATCTGTGTCATAATTGATGAGGCATCTACAGTTTCAAAGAAAAGCACCCTAGTGATTTATCTCCAGTGCACAGCTCAGTCAGTACCTGTACCAGTTATGTTATTTGTCGCTTTAAAAGAATTGGTGTCAACTAGAGCAGAGTGTATTGTCAGTACGCTATTGAGTACTTTAAATGATTATGGTTTTACTAATGAATATTTGAAAGCAAATTTAATTGCATTTTGTTCTGATGGTGCTAATACAATGTTGGGAAGAAAATCTGGAGTAGCTACAAAGATGTTAGAAAATTTTCCTGAAATCATTATTTGGAACTGTTTAAACCATCGATTACAGTTGTCACTTGATGATTCAATATCAGAAATAAAACAAGTTAATCATTTTAAAATATTTATTGATAAAATATATTCCATTTATCATCAGTCTAATAAAAATCAAGACAAGCTTTTAGAACCTGTAGCTAAAGATCTTGAAATTGAAATTGTTAAAATTGGCCGGGTAATGGGACCAAGATGGGCAGCATGTAGTTTACAGGCTGCCACTGCAGTATGGTGTGCATATCCTGTATTATATGTATATTTTTCTCATTCTTATTCTGGTTTGGCAAATAGATTAGCTAACATTAATTTCTTGCAAGACCTTGCTTTAATGATTGACATTCTTGAAGAATTTTCACTACTTTCTACTGCATTACAGTCAAGATCAACTAACATTCAAAAAGCACAAAAACTAATCAAACGCACCATAAGGGCATTGGAAAATTTAAAAATTGGTACTGGAAAACATGAGTCTCAAATCGAAGGTCTGATTAAGTCAGATAAGTTTAAAGATATTCCATTTAATAAAAATAATAAATTTAATGCCCTTCCTAGGAATTTGTTACTAGAAAATATAATTCAACACATGAACTTACGTCTTTTATCTGACAGACAGCATGAGGAAAGTATTCTCAGTTATTTTGATTTGCTAGAACCTTCTACATGGCCTTGCAAAGAAATAACTTCGCCATGGGTAGCTGGTGAAAAAAAGTTATTTCATCTATGCGAACTGTTAAAATATGAAATTGATTTAAAAGATTTTCGGGAGTTTGTAAGTAATAACATAAAATCAAACAATGTTTCAATTCCTACAACCATACAAAAAGCTAAAAAGATAGTTGGCACTATTGCAATCAATAGTGCTGAAGCTGAAAGAGGTTTCAGTTTAATGAACATAATTTGTACAAGGGTAAGAAATAGTTTAACAGTAGATCACATATCAGATTTAATGACAATAAATTTATTGGGGAAAGAGTTAGCAGATTGGGATGCAATTCCATTTGTAAAATCCTGGTCAAATTGCAACCATAGGCTGGCTACAGATACGAGAGTTAGGCAAAAATCCTCAAAAGCCTTTTATGAGAATCAGTTGGCTATGTGGAACTTAAAATAAAGAGTATTATTTATGCTTTTATCATTTGTAAGTTGTGTGCTACACATCTTTTATATAGATACATAAATTTTTTTTTGAAAGCCAGCTGTTAAATTTTTATCAGCTGCTATTTAAAAGGCATTCACCAAAAACAAAGCTGATGATTTTTTTTAAGAGGGATGGGTTTTAGGTGATTAGCCCATATCTGCTAGAGTTGACCATAACACATATTTCAGAGAGTCCTGTACAGAAAATCCAACCATTTCAACTTTTACTTTATTTTAGTAAGGAGGCAAAAGAATAACATAATCTAGATAAATTCTAAGCCCTGGAAATTACGTCAAAAGGAATGGAATAAAAACTGTAAGCCTTTTGACTCTTGTCTTTCTCATTCCCATATCTGTTCTAATATAGTAAGCATTAGCTACATGTGACTATTAAGCACTCAAAATGAGTTCAGTAGGACTAAGAAAGTTTTTTATTTAAATATAAAAATGAAAGCAGTGTAAAATATTTTTGCTTAACTTTTTTTTTTAGAAATATGTTTAACTTTGTTACCTTGTTTAAAATGTGATTGTTGTAGTGTACCTGTCAAACTCCTGTGTTTTGTCTAGTGTTACATAAAAACATTACTGATTGAGTTAGTGTTGTCAGATGGATTCAATGCAAATTATTTTTTTCTATAAATAAATGTAACATGTTTATTTAAACATTTTATACAGACAACAGGAATTAGTGATAGTTACGTAAATTGTAATTGGTAATCGAAGTACTTATTTTAATTATAATTAAATTATTCTTCTAGTTTAGACATGAATATGAACAAATTTTAAAATTTAAAATGAAGGCATACTGAAAAAGTCAACTGGACATGCAGAAACTAGTACTACAACTGGAACAGTAAACAAAAAGACTAGAAGGTATGTTGTGGATTTCATGATAAATGACAATTTCAGTTTGCTGTGACAGAAAAACAAACTGCTATTTAATAAAAAATTAGAGACCAAAGTGGACAATATTGAGATAGTTTTAGCGAATGCATAATGAATGAATGAAGTTATTTTTCACAGGTCAAAAAAGAATTGAAATTTAGTCACTTAAAATCAGAATTAAGTGTCTGACAGAAACTTAACAATTTTTAAAAGGATCAAGCTTATAAGTGTGGCCAGGTAGAAAATAGCTTGTATTCTTTCATGAAAAAACTAGTTTTAGATAAATAGGATAAATTATTTCAGTTATAATTTATTCAGAAATTGTTAGAAAATTATAAGTTAAAGCCTAAACATGTTTTATAAAAAAAAAAAGTGTGATGTCTTTAGTTAAGTCATCAAATATTGTAGAATAGAGGACCTAACAATAGTAAAGATTAATTGATTCAAAATCCAAAAAATTACAAGTATTTTTCTTTAGTTTTAGATGAGTTACGTAAGAGATACCACCCAAGTAATACTTAAAGTACATTTTGTGTTTTAGGACTTAAAAATTTGTGAAGAAACCATTTTGGTTCATGGCCTAAAAAATCAAACTTGTATAGCTATTATTTAATCTTTAACATTTGTCAGAAGAGTTTCAGCTTGATGAGAATAAATTATTTTCTGTCACAATAAATGGTGTTCCAGCTAGGTTAGGTCAAAAGTCAGATTTCATTGGAATTTTTAAATGAGCCTGATGTTTCTTTTCTTTCTTTGTTCCACCAAATGATACAGTTTAAAAATATTTGTGCTTAGTTTTCTGAAATGGTTTCTGACAGATGTCATGGTTATAGTTGTTAAGTGTCCATTATATGAGTGCAGTGCTATGAATCAACATCAGTTTATAGGCTTACTGAAGAATTAGGAGACAATGAATTTAGTAATCTCATATACTCTTGGTTAAATTGTGGAAGGGTTCTATAAAACCTCCTGTACTGTTAATACCAGTTCAAAATTTGCAACAACAGAAATGCTAGCTAAATATTTAGTCAAAGAGAAAATGGTAGTTTGTTTTCTCCCCAGTATCACATGGTATATGAATGATCTAAATTTGAAGCTCCAAGGAAGAAAAAGCCAACTTATACTCTACCTAGACAAGTACTAAAATTTATTTCGAAATCAAAACTTTTAAAAATAAAAATTTTACACATTATTCTAATATAAATTGGTATGTATAAGATTTTAACTATATTTGACAGTGTTATGCAAATGTACTACAAAACTACAAGAAAATTTGAAAAATATTTTATTGATAAATTTAGAGTTGCTTTTTAATTTACTAATAATTGAATTCAGTGTTAACTATACTGAGCTGACTCGAGATTTATTGACTTAATTTGGACAAATGTAGTTTTCAAACTGATATGCTTTTGCTCAGAATGCAAATCAATTCTTTTTAAAATTATGAATGGGATTTTTCTCAGCATGGATGTAAATAATAAAGGAAAATGATTTTCTTTCAGTTATTGGAAAACTTAACTGTTTGGAGCAATTTGGGTATATGAATCTACTTTTTCAACTGTAAATATATGAAATTTATATATAAATCAAGTATTTGTGGTAAAGAAGGCATTCAGATGAATTAAGCAATGCTTTAAGTGTTAAATACACATCAAATTTTAAAGACTTAGCATGCAAATTATATTAATAACTTAGTATGTTGAAATAATATTTTGAATATACTGAGTTAAATAAAATATTAAAATTTATTTTTATTTCAGAATTACATATATGGCTTACATTATACAGTTGACCCTTAAACAACACAGGTTTGAACTGCATGGTCCACTTATATGTGGATTTTTTTCAGTAAATACTGTAAATGTATTTACTTAAGATTTTCTTAACATTTTCTTTAGCTTTATTGTGAGAATACAGTGTATAATATATATACAATATATGTGTTAAGTGGTTGTTATTAGTAAGGCTTCTGGTCAACAGTAGGCTATTAATAGTTAAGTTTTCTGGGGGATTAAAAGTTACATGTGGATTTTTAACTGGTTAGGGGATCAGCACCCCTAACCCCTGCATTGTTCAAGAGTCAACTCTAGTTCTATTGGACAGTACTACCCATTATCATGGTAACTCTCAAATCTGGGTTTCTTCTATCCAGACCTCACTCTTGACTTCAAGATCCATAGTCATCTGCCGTATTATAATTTTCACATTGTTGCCCCATTGGCATCTCAAACTTGAACATGGCCAAAGCAGAACTTATCAGTCCCTCACTATATTTGTTTTGAAGAATGACACAATCTTTGAGCCTTGTGCTCAAACTAAAAACTTAGAAGACGTTTGAAACCTTTTCTTGATCCTCTTTCTGTGTGTCTTCTACCTTTTAAATATCTGTAATCTGTATTTTCCTCACTATACCCATTGTGGTTATCTTATTTCAGGCCCTTGTTTTTCTTGCTTAGATTACTATAATAACTTCCTAACAAATCTCCCTATCTTCATTCTTGCCCCTTCTTAATCCACCCTCTGTGTTCAGAATGGCCATTCTAAAATACATATTTATTCTTAGAACTTTTATTAGAAAAACAGGAAGACGTTCAGACTCAGATAACAGAAAACCTAACCTAAATCACTGAGATAGACTTATAATTTTGAATAACAAGAGATCTGGAGATGGCTGCAGGCTTTGCTTGAGTTGCTGAATGGTGTCATTGCTGTGTTATCTGGGATGCTTTTGGTCTTGCCTTTAGCATTACAAGGTGACTGGCATAATTTTAGACATACTGGGTTTATGGCAAATTAAAGGGTAGAGCAAGCCCTGGATATTCATCAGGAAATCAAAAGCTTTGCCAGAGTATTTCAAGGAGGTTTATATTTCACTGGCTAGAACTATGTCAGAATGGCCATCCTTCACTGCAAGGGAGGCTTGGAAAGGGAGCTTTTACCTTTCGTAACTTGTATAGTAAAGTTGGACAGGAGAGAGGAAAATGGAGGTGGGTTAGCCAGTCTGTGAAGTTTACTATATTTTTCCTCTTGAAAATCCACTGGTTTCCCACTTTATTCAAAATACTGAAGTTCAACCTTTCTGGGTCCCTTATAATAAGAGTTCAATTTTTTGCCTTTCTCCCCTAGTAGATAGCAAGTTTCTTGAAAGGAGTCTATAACCCTGGTTATTAGCAGTTCCTAGCACATAGTAGAGGCTCAATAAATGTTTCTTTAGTATTTGAAGTTTCCTACATAGCAGTTCATTTTTATGAACTTTTACATCTCTAAATATTTCTACTTCCCAGTGGATTTCTAAGGGAAATAAGATGCTCTTAAATTTCAGGTATATCATTATGCCTTAATTAACATTTCATGTTTACTTTGAAGATATATTGAGGTACCCTTAAAATGAGTTGAAAATATCTCCTGTTTTATTTTTTACTGTAGAGATTTTCATGGTTTCGACAATTTTTAACAAGAATTTTAATATTTAGTGTTTTTTAAAAGTTGTATTTGGTAATATGAAAAACACAAACATCACCTTATAACCAACTTACTTTATAATCAATAGTGTCACCAGTTTCATTGTGTAAATTTCTGTTTTTACAAGCACATTGGTGCCAAAGGATATTTCTTTACTTTTCATGACTTAAATAAGGAAGGTCAGAACAGTCTTAATATGAAATATATGTGTTAGTCCATGTAAGGGTAAAATAGTGCTGCACTTTGGTAATCTTCAAGTTCAATTAATTTCAAGTAGTGCAAATTTGACTGGAAAGCATGAGATATAGTAAATAGAGAAATATAAAAGACCATTTTTCTTGTTAATTTCTTTAAAATAAAGCAAAAATTATAACATGGTTTGTCATTTGTACTAGACACATGACAACTAGAGCATAAAAGGGAGGGATGGTCGTATAGGGAAGTATATGGGTACCATGTTTCTGTATGTAAAGTGGTGAAACATTAACTAGGTAGAAAGTTAAGAATAGGTCATAATTTTTAGAACAACAATTTTGAAAAGAATGCAAAGAGGTATAACAAAAAAATAAAATGAAAGAATTTTAAGTGCTTAAATTTTTTAAGTCAGAGAAGGTATAGAAGAACAAAAAACAGAAGACAAAACTAATACATTGTAGTTATAAACATAGCTATAGCAATAATTACATTAAATACTAATGGTCTAAACATACAAATTAATAAGGCAGAGATTACTGAAATGAGTAAATAGCAAGACCCAACTATATCTGTCTACAAGAAATAGATTTTAGATATAAAAAATCACAATTTGAATGTAAATGGATGGAGAAATGTACTTTGCCCTCTTCCTCACAACTAAAACCCTGAACATTACATATCAACAAAAGAAGACTGAAAGATGAAGGGAACGCCAATAAGCTAGGGACCCTAGAACTCACGGAATGACAGTGATGAGTTCCCTGAATATTCTCTTTGCCTCATATATCTCAGGCTTGGAGCTGAAGAAGCTAGCAACTTAGAAATACCAATGAATGCAAGCAGAAACCTGCAAAAATCCTATCCTCTATAGTCAAAGGATCAGGAAAGGGTAGGTTAGCGAGACAGAAAACGTTATTTTACACAGTAACCTCTGTACTTCAGCAAATGCCACAGAAAGAAATGTGGCTTCGCCCTCATCCAAGCTGGCAAAGACTAAGTAGGGAGCCTAGACTTCCGTCTTTGCCAGTTTATGAAGTACACCTGACCCTGAATCCCACCCCAGTGGGCTGATGTCAGAGGGAATCTAATTGAGAGTCATGGCTTACCTTTGCCCAGCATTAAGGATCCCCTCCTCCTACCTCAGGTGTTAGCAGAAGCTAACTTAGGGAGCTGGGACTTCTTCATTACCTGGGAGTAACAAAGTAGAAACATTCCCCTTTCTGCTCCTAAAGTGGTGTCTGAGGAAACCAACTAAAGCAGAAAGATTAAGAACTGGAGTCTCATAACAACCAATATATATCTAGGTTTCAATTAAAAAAAAATCATGTCGTTCCAAAAACCAGGAATATCTTGACAAAAAAAAAAAAAAAATAGATGCCAACATTGAGTTGACAGAGATGTTAGAATTATGACAAAGATTTTTAAGTAGCTGTCGTGAAATGCTTCAAGCAATTAAGATCATGCTTACAAAGCAAATGAGAACATAAAGTATCTCAGCACAGAAATAGTCAAACAGCAAAGAAATAGGCAATATGAAAAAGAACCAAATGGGAATTTTAGAACTGAAAAATACAATAACCTAAATCATTCAATAAATAAACTCAATGGATTGGCTTAACTGAACAGAACAATGGAAGGGACAGAGGAATCAGTGAACTTGATAGAACAAAAGGACCCAGCCACAGAGACCTGTGGAAATACGAAAAGGATCTACTGTTCATGTTATTAGAGCCAGAGGAGTGGAGAGAAGGCAGAGCTAAAAAAGTATTTGAAGAAATATTCTCCGAAAATGTCTCACACTGAGCAAAGACAGAAAACCTCAATTTATGAAGCTGAATAAACTTTAAACAGGGTAATCCAAAGAAATCTACACCCATATATATATATAAGAGTCAAACTTCTGAAAAGAAAGGCAAAGAAAAATCTTGAAAGCATTGAGGGAGAAAGACACTGTACATATAGGGGAAAATAATTTCAATGACAGAAGGGGCCAGAAAGAAGTGGCACATTTTTCAAGCACTAAAAGAACTGTCAACACAAAATACTGAATCTAGGGAAAATATCCTTCAGGAATGAAGGAGAAATTGAAACATTCTTACATGAAGGAAAACTAAGAAAACTTGTAATCAACAGACCTATGCTAAAAGAATGGCTAAAGGAAGTTCTATAAACAAACCATTAAAGGAGGAATCTTGGAACATAAGGAAGGAAGTAAATACAGTAAATAAAAATAAGAGTAAACATGAAACAGAATAGTCTTATTTGAAAGTGGACTTAGATTAGTAGTAAGTGTATGTTTCAAATGCTAGAGTAACTAAAATATTTTTTTAAAGTATAATTGATATGCCGAGAGGAGATAAAATATAATCATAGAAAACCATCAATTAAAACCAGAATAGGAGGAGAGTGAAAGACAAAACAAGAAAGAACAAGGTCACATATAGTAAGGTTATAAATGTTGTATAAATCCATCTATATCAATAATCACTTTAAATGTGAATGGTCTAAATATACAAATTAAAAGAGATTATCAAGTATACACACAAACAAGATCCAACTATATGTTGTCTATAAGAAATACTTAGGTATAAAACTAATAAAATATGTATAAGATTCATATGAGGAGAATTCATGAAAGAAATCAAAGTTCTCAATAAATTCCAGTTTCATGGGTAATAAAACTCAATATTGTTAAAGATGTCAGTTCTTAATTGATTTGTAGTGTCAGTGCAACCCCATTAAAAATCCCAGCAAGTTACTTTGTGGATATCAACAGACTGATTCTAAGGTTTATATGGAAAAGCAAAGGCCCCGAATAGTCAACACAGTATTGAAGAAAACAAAACTGAAGAAAAGAACAGTATTGAAGAAAAGAACGGGGGAAAAAATGACTACGCGACTTCAAGATTTACTATAAAGTGACAGTAATCAAGGTAGTTTTGATATTGGCAAAAGAATGAACAAGTAAGTAGATTAATGGAACCAAACAGAGAGCCCAGAAGTAGACCCACAAACACAATCAACTGATCTTTTACATAGAAGCAAAAACAACTCAATGGAAAAGGATCATCTTTTCACCAAATGGTGCTGGAACAACTGAACAGCCACATGCACAAAGACATTGTGGTATATCTGTAGCATAGAGTGCCACTCAGAAATAAAAAGGAACAAGCTATTGATATTTTAAAAACTTAGATGACTCTCTAAGAAATTATCCTGTGTGAAAAAAGTCAATTTCAAGCAATTACATATTGCATAATTCCATTTGTATAATATTCTTGAAATGACAAAAATTTTTAAATGGAAGATTAGTGGTTGCCAGGGGTTAAGGAGGTGATGAGGATGGGAGGGAAGCGAGTGTGACCCTAAAAGGGCAACGTTAGGGTTCTTGCGATGGAACTGTTCTGCACCTTGACTGTATAATTATCAGTATCCTGGCTGTGATATTGTACTAAAGTTTTACAAGATTTGCCAAGGCGAAACTGAGAAAAAGATACAGGGAATCTCTCTGTATTATGTTTTATAATGCATGTGAATCTATTTTAAAGAAAAATTTAAAACACTTAAACCTTGACATGATTAATGAGTTAGTCAGATACAGCACTACCCTGTAAGTAGTATAGTGCTAAATTTTTTTCTCTTCTTCTAAGTTGGTTAACAGAACAGAAACCTAAATGTAATGACACATATTCACTCCTATATATACTTTCATGGGGGCGAGGGGATTTTCCTAGAGTCATTATTAGCAAAACATTGTATACTGCATATCATCAAATTTATACAAGTTTTAATGTGTCCAGGAAGCCTCGCAACCCTTGTCCTACTGCCCTGTGATAGGCTGTGCCCTACACCCTGTAGTGAGTTCAAGGAAGCAGCCGTTGGCCTAGTTTTGAAGGGACAACTTAAAGATGATCTAGTGGGATCCCTCTTTTTTGTACACAGTGAACCGAAGTTTCAGGAGGTTAAATAGATTGCCATGGTCACATAGTTTGTCATGAACAGAAAACCAACACTATCGTGTGGTTCTTTGTATTTACTATCTAATATTTTGGGGACTAAAAGTGTGATTTTAAATCACATTCCACCTTTTAATATCTATGTAACCTTGGAGAATTGATTGATCTCTTCGAACTTCGATTTATTCATCTTTCAAAGGATAATAACCCCTATATGGTTCTAGGTTTAAGTATATATTTACTCTATTTACTTCCTTCCTTACGTTCCATGATTCCTCCTTTAATAAGCCTGTTGCTTATTGAATTTGGTGAGCTCCACTTAAAAAAAAAAAAAACACAAAATTATGAATACACTGTTAGGTACAATTTGAAATATTTATTTAGACCAATAAAAGCATACATTTTTTTGAGTGTCTCTTCATTTGATAACTTTATAATATCCTTTTCTATAGAAGGAAGATAAAACTAATTTTAAAACTATAGTTGATGGAAATTTGCTTATTTTTGACATTTTACAGAGGTTTCTTTCAAATTCTCAACTTTTTATTAGTAATAAAATATAATTTTCATAATTGTCAAATTTGAAGAAACCTCTATTGAGTTTCTTTGATATCTGAGCTATAAGATTTCAGGGCATTTCAAATTTTCTGTGGAGTGACTGCTCTTCAATATTCTTCGAATCAACCACATTCAAAATATTTCTAGAACACATCCCAGACTGAGATGGCCAGCAATAATGTAATTACACATAGAAGAGATTTTTAAAGCACAAAATTATATCCTAGTCAATCCTTAACAAAATTTCAGAAATGCTCACTGGCACCCCATGTTTGTAATAGGAGGGGAAAGTATAAATGAGGGGCTGTTGAAATAGAAGGAGAGGATGAGCTTAACTGATTATGGTTGAAATGTCTAATTTTTGCAAACTTCATAAAAACATATAAACATGTAAAGATATTTCTAAGGCCCCTTTTGGGGAAGATATCCATGCAAGTAAACTTAATTAGTGTTATATCCTGACGCTGACCTAGTTCCTTGTGTTCTTTTGAGTTTTAATGGGGTAAGGCAGGCTTGGGAAATTTTCAGACACTTCACAAGTAATCAGTGTGTGTTACCTGAAAAATGACAGAATGGTTGATAATTTTTTAAAGATAGTTGTTAAGTATGTGTGTAGGGGGGTTCATTTAACTTTTTGTTTTAAAACTTCCCTAATTTCTTTTGAAGTCAATTGAGACAAAAAAAATAAATATAAAATATTTTGTTTTCTATGCTGGAATTCCTCTGAATAAATTATGCAATATCTAACTCACTTCATGAATAATGGTTATTAACCATTTGTATTTTTAAATAAGATTGTAGTAGATACAAAAATAACATACAACTATTAAAAGTTTTATAAAACAATGACATAAATTTGCCCTGTTTTTTAAAATTTGCTTTTTATAGGTATTACAGGTACCCGAAACAAAGCACCTTCAGTTCTGAATCTAACATTGGATTTTGTTGGAGAATCTACAGCCTCCCTGGCAGTTAGCACAAAGAGATGTGCAGTGACAGAGACATCTGTAACATTGCTGACTCTTGATGGAGCAACAATCTTGCTAAAGAAGAATTGGATCAAACTAGAGAAATTCTGGCAGCCAAATAAGCATGAACTATGTTGTTTGGAAATACACATTTTCCCATCCCAAAATAAAATTAGTATATGGAAAAGTTTTAAGTTAATTCCTACATCAAACCAAGTTCCAGAAAAAAAATTAAAGAGTTAAAATTGAAGCCATAGAAGAAAAACATTGATAAATATCTTTTTGTTTTATAAAGGGAAAGGACATTCTCAATATAAAAGCAGTTCAGCAAAAGTGGCAAAGTAAAAACAATGAGTTCCTGAATATCTGTTCTGTGGTCTTCCTCCATGGAAATGATAGTTTCCTTAAGATTTTTACCCCGTGGTTTCATTTTCATCTGTGACAGCATTTTTCTGTGAATGTCTTTCATGCATTTGTCAATTTTGCGGCTTTCTTTCACATTTTTTTAAATAAAATGCATGGATGCTTTGCCATAGTCTTTCTTGAACACATTTTTTAATGACATGGTTTTTTCTGGTCTAGCTATTTGCATGTGGATTAATGAATGGTGGAAGGGGCCTGGGTTCTTTTCCAGGCTTCAAACTATTCAAAGGCCTTCTCTTTACTGTCACAGAGACCACTCATCTGGTGGGTATGGATCCTCAGAAATTTTTTTGTGTAGCCCAGCTTCTTCTGCTTCTCTGACCTAAGCTGAGTCTGGAAGGATTTCTATCACCAGCCCTGCATCCCCAGGTCTTTCACCAGCAGCAGCAAGCAGAGGAACAAGCCCTTTCACTTCCAGATGAGCCCTTCACCTTGAAGGGTTATGATTTTCCTGGATCTTTCTGAGATCTGCTAAGAGCTCTATAGATACTCTGTGCCTTTTGTCTCTGCATCCCAATCTCCTGTCTTCTGCTGAAGTTCAGCTGACTTTACCCCTCAGTTGTTAGATTTATAAGGTATAGACTTTGCATTTCCACATGAGTTTCTTCTTTTCGGGAGGTGTAATTTTACTGGTACTGAGATCTGCCACTTATGAGCCCTATTGAAGTTCTCCAAATTTTCTGTTAAATTTTAATTCTTTGGGGTTCCGCTGATCTTTGTCCATCACCTATTTGCTGAGAAAGTGGGGCAATATTTTTTTAGTCTTTATTTTCTTGTTTCTATTTTTTTCTTGTTGCTCTTTTTGCTTTCTCTGAGAAGGAAAAGGACAGTGAAGTAACCAATTTGTTCATACCAGAGTTACAGCCAGTGTTGCTATTCAGAAGCCTAATGCAACTCGGATCCTCATTCTTTTATTCAGAACCTGCCTCTTACTCCTTGAGGCCCTTTTAATCTTCTTTTCTCTGATATACTAGAATTGGATAAAAATGTGCTTGTTGTTTATCTTTTTTATTCATTGTGCTGGGTACGTCATGGACCCTTTCAATCTGGATACTTGTATCCTTCAATTCTGGGAAATTTTATTTTACTGTTTTTCGTATACTTTCTATATAGCATTCTCCTCCCCACTCATCATTTTATCTCCTGGAATTCCAACTCTCCTGGGAATTCAATGATCATGTACTGAGTCTTGTATCTTTTCTCTACATTTTAAAAAAGCCTCTGGGGTTTTTTTTGTTGTTGTTGTTGTTTTTCTATTTTTGAGAGATTTCCTTGGCTATATATATATTTCAGTCATCGATTGAATTTTTAATTTTGACTGTCAAAATCCTAGTTTCCACGACCCATTTCTTGTTCTCTGATTGTTTTCATTAAAAGACTGTGCTTACTTCTGGATGCCCTTAATTTTTAATATTTAAAAAATATTTTCTGGGCATTATTTGTTTCACTCGAGATCCTTTTTCTCATTATCTTAAATTTTCTTTTCCTCTCCAGGGCCTGTTTTTATCCTTGAATGTTCTTTTATATTTAATCTATTACCTGGGGAGGTTCATTTGCAAGTAACTGGGTAGAAAGCCATTTCATTTTTTGGGGAGGGGGGTGAGTATTCTACATGTCAGTCTGATGTTGAGTCTTTTGGTTGGTGTTGTGTTCTTCAGGAGATCCCTTGGTTCTCCTGGCTGGTAACAGTTTGCACACAGGACAGGAATAAGGGGCCAAAGGTGACCATATTCCAAAAAACAGACTTTCAATGAATTCTTTTTTCACCTCACACTCGTGCCCACACCTACACTTGGTGTACCGGACCCTGGATATCTTCTTTTAACTTAATACAGAGAACATCTTGTGAGTAGCTACGTGGAAATGTGGAAGAGGAGGGATTTACAATTTCTGTGTGCAGTCTTTCAACCTCTCTTTGTTATGTAGAACCTTCATCTATTGTACCAGCTGTCAATTCTTTGCCTGTCTTGGGTTTCCTGGGGCAAACTGATTTGCTTCCTCTGCCCTGTGAAAGCAGTTACTACTCCATCTAATTTGTGTCTCCCAAAGTTTTCTCGATTGTCTAATGAGGTAATACTAGATAATGCCTCATAAAGTTGTATGGATCAAATGAAGTTATGTATGTTATATGCATGTGGGGAGATACATTCCAAGACTCCCAAATGGATGCCTGTAACTGCAGATAGTACTGAACTTTAGGTGTCCTATGTTTTTTCCTGTACATATATACTTTTTCAATTAAAGGTTGCACTGTATGGCTTCTCTTTGGCATATCCAAATTGCCAGCATCATAAATACTCCTGCACTTTGGGGCCCTTAAGTAAGATAAGGGTTACTTGAACACTAGCACTACGATACCATGACAATCAGTCTGATAACCGAGATGGCTACTAAGTGACTACCAGCTGGGTGGCATGGATGTCTAGATAAAGGGGTGATTGACGTCCAAGGCAGGATGGAGCAGCAGGACAGCCTGAAATTTCAACATGCTACTCAGAGTGATGTGTAATTTAAAACTAATGAATTGTTTATTTCTGGAATTTTATTTTTAATATTTTCAGACCATGGTTGACCACAGATAACTGAAACTGTGGAAAGCAAAACCATGGATAAAGAGGGGACTACTGTAATCCATTATGTATGAATATACTACATTTTATTTACCCATTTATCAGTTGATGGATATTTGGGTTGTTTCTGCCTCTTGGCTATTATTAATAATGCTGCCATAAAGATTCTTGGACAAGTTTTTGTATTGACATGTTTTCACTACTTGAGTACATATCTAAAAGTGGAATTGCTGGGTCATATGGTAACACTTACGTTTAATAATCAAGGAACTGCCACACTACTCTCCAAGTGGAAATGTCATGAAGTGGTATTTCTTCATGGTTTTAATGTGTGCTTACCTGATAACTAATGATTTTGAGCATGATTCCTGTGTTTGTTGGTCATTGTATATCTTTATATATCTTTGTATATATTTATATTCTAGATATAAGTCTCATCATATACGTGATTCATTTTCCTCCAATTCCTTAGGTTTTTTCATTTTTTTGGTGGTTTGTCCTTAGAAGCACAAACGTTTTTAGTTTCGATTAAGTCCAATTTATCTAGTGAGTTTTTAAATTTTTCAGTTATTGTGATGCAAGACAGGGCAAATCCTCCCAAGTGGGGACTCAAGTCTTTCACTGAAAGTCCTTGAGGGTTCTTGACAGTGCACAGAAAAGAATTCAAGTGCATGCAGAGTTAAGAGTCAAAAGGAAACTTTACTGAAGAAGTCATAATGCTCCATAGAGAGTGGTCTCTTCTCAGAGACAGAGAATGAGAGAAATGAGTGAGACTGAGAGGGTCAGAGAGGGACGGAGAGACAGAGAAACAGAGAGGGAGACAGAGACCATAAATGTTCCGGGAATTCAGTTTATATATCATTCTTAGTTTCTGTGAATTACAATTTAAAGACTTTGTTTACCTATTTTCTTTTGATGGTGTGGGTATGCAGCATGAAAGGTATGCTAGCAATCCTGGCCTTTGATCTATAGGTTCACTATAATTTGGCCGCTGGGAATGAATGATTGGGTTTATTTTGTGTAGGGGATGACTTAAAGACTCTGTTTTCTCTTCACATTGTGGGTAAATGGTGGGTTAGTAATTTCAGAAGGAATCTTCCCTTATTCTGCAGGTTTCCTCCTGGTCTGGCTTTAGGGCTGATCAGTACATTGCAAGCTCTGAATACAGCTTGATTTAATATTTAGTTCTCATGCCTCCTCTTTATATTAATTGTACTTTCCAACTCCAGAATGTTCATATTTTTTTCCTATAATTTCTATCTCTTTGTTGATATTCTCTATTTGATGTGACATTGTCATCATGCCTTTTTTACTTCTTAATCACGTTTTCCTGTAGTTCTGTGAATGTGTGTATAATGGCTAATTTGAAATCTTTTTTACAAACCCATTCTCACAAGCAGTTTCTATTGCCTGCTTTTTTCTCTGTATATGGGTTATATTTTTCTGTTTCTTTGCTTGCCTTTTGTTTGTTGGAAACCAGACATTTTAGATAACATACTGTAGCCACTCTGTGTACAGGTGTCCCCCTCCCTTCAGGACTTACTGTTCTTATTTGCTCATTTATTTAGTGACTGGCTAGGTTATTTCTGTGAGTCTACTTTGCACCTCTCCCTTAGTGTAAAGCTTTCATGTTGCTTCTTAGAGAGGTGCAGCATCCCACAGTCACCAGGGGATGACACTGGTTTGCGTAGGGCTCTCTTGCTTTTTCCCTGAGCACATCCAAAAGTTAAAATGCACTAAATTCCTGCTGGTTGCTATATTGTTTCCAACAATGCTATGCTGGGATGGGGGATAGATTACTCTAAAAGTAATCCAGTCAAATTCTATCTCTGAAGGAACAGTTTCTGAGATCAGTGTTTGACATTTATTTTTTCCCCAAGAGGACTCCTTTTAGTTATCACATTCCATGGTTCTCATGAACACTATGTACCTTACAGTTTATCTTGTATCTTGAATGTCCTCCCAGTTGCCCTACACCACAATTTCCACTGTTCTTGAGAGCATCTATAGGGTTCAACTTCTCCACTATCTGTTGCAAATGAAGTCAGGAATTTCATGAAAGAGATTAGGAGCTATCTGTTTTACAGCCTTTCTCTCCCAGGCAAAAATCTCTAAATCAGGACTCTGAAGCTAGGGGTGGAAACAACTGCAACCTTCTCTTTTGGTGATATCCCATTCTAGCTGAACACTTGGTAGAGGAGTCGGGGCATCAGCCTGATGTCCTCTGGTCTTGTCTCTCCTGGCATACAACCCATTGCCTTACCAAGTAGGACAAGGGTGATAAAGGCCCCAGAATTCTCAGTGCACTGTGTTCAACTAGAACTTCTGTTCCGTAAGTGTCAGTTTCACAGAAAAGGAGAACCTCTATCCCTCAGTGACACTCACCCAAGGCTTACTCTTAGCAACAGGTAGCTGGACACAAGATGAAAAATGCTGATGTCTTGTTCCTTCTAGGAAAAGAGCTCTCTGACTGGGACTTGGGGGTGAAGGAGTGGAGAGAGAGCCCTTTATTCTTCTCTGCAGCAATCCGGAGTGCTCTCTGTCTCACTGAGCAGGGAGAGGGGGCGATAGGAAATTAATTGTCTTGGTTCAAATACCATAGACTCTTGCCTTTGTTGCAGAATTTTCATAATTTTCTCGAATAGATATTTCTTCATTTGCTGTTTGTCCTTAATACCACTTCCATCGGCTTTAAGTATTTTTAATGTAATTTTCACCAGTTTTACTTGAGAACAGGTCAGCACAGCTCTTCAGCGCCAAAAGTACTCTGTACTTTTTTTTTAAACGGCATGTGAATGTAAAATTATCTCAAAAGAATAAACTAATCAGAACATAAATGTATAGCATGGCTAACACATCTAAGACAAGCGTTATAAATTTCATGGTAGAAAAAGTAGACCCACAGAAAATTGTTAATCAATTATCTCTTATATTTGGAATTCCTAATATCTACAAAGTAATTACCAGGTAACATGCAATGAAGGCTCTTGATTTGATTCTGAATATCTGTTCTCTGTGCAAATGTCAAAAAAAAAAAAATCATGTAATGAAAGGTTTAAAAAAAAGGAATTAAAAAAAGGAATTAAATGAGTTCATACAATAACATTTTTTTAAAAAGAGAAGGTAAGACTCTTTCTTACAAAAAAATGCTTATTAAAAAATGTTGAGAGAACAGTAGAGTTGGAATATTACTATTTTGTAACCATCATAAAATCATCAGAATATGCTGTATATGAGGAGCATGATGTTTGCATAGTGTGAAAGTGTATCACCACAGATTACTTATTAGTTGTAAGGGGGGAAAATACATAATGATGATATTGGATGACACCTTGGTTTGATAATTAATATTAATGTCCTCAGTGAGGGCAGATAGCCTCTAGATGTGACAGTCTATATAAAACACTTCAACATCACTTATAGTATTTTTTCTGGTAATGCATAACTTGAATCTAATGAGAAAAGATCTGACAAACAAAAATTGAGGAATATTTTATAAAATAATTGGCCTTGGTACTTCAAAAACATCAATATTGTGAAAGATAAAGACTTAAAAACTCCACATTAAAAAAGAATAAAGAGATATACAACTCCATGCATGATGTAATCCTGGACTGGACAAATGATAAAATGTAATAAGGACTATAGATTAGGAAAAAAGTATATCAGTGTTAAATGTCCAGATATTGATAATAATACTGTTATGGAACTGCATGTGTGTGTTCTCCTCCTCCCCCACCCATTCATATGTTAAAACCCTAATCCCCTGTGGTATTTGGTTGGTATTTGGAGATGTGATCTTTGGGAGGTAATCAAGTCATGATGGTAAGAGCCTTCATGATGGAATTATATCCTTATGAGAAAGATACAAGAGAGCTTGTTTCTCTGCTGTCCTCCATGAGAAGATACAAGAAGACTGTCTGCACACCAGGAAGAGTGCCCTCGCCAAGAATTAATTCTGCTAGCACCTTGATTTGGGGCTTCCCGACTGCCAGACTGTGAGAAATAAATTGTTGTTTAAGCTCCCAGTCTATGGTGAATTGTTATAGCAGTCCAAGTAGACCAAACAAGTACTATGGTTATGTCAAAGAAAATCCTGATTCTTAGGAAATACACACTGAATATTAAGGGATAAAGAGGGATGATACATGCACCCTAATCTCCGATGATTCAGAAAAATATATATGTGTGTGCACATATATATACGCCTCTATGTATATGTAGAGAATATAATAAATGTTATTCCTGCAATTTATCTGTAAGTGTAAAATCATACAAAGGTGTCATTTGTTTAGGATTTTTTACCTTCCTTCAGTTTATGGAGAAAAGCAAATATTAGGTAGTTATACCTGCCTTAAATTCCTCCACAGTTGCTCTTCAGTAAACATATTTTGACACCTATTCTAACATGTAGATTATCATAAAAGTGGTTAAATAGATCTTGATATTTATGACCTGCCAGCAAGATTGTAACAATTACCTCTACATTTACGAACCACTTCCAATACTTTTGGTTGTCCAATGTATTTTCAAAACCCTTGTGACCCACTATAAGTTGAAACATCAGAAGTCTTATTCGGTAGCCTTACGTGGATGACTAGTATTACTATGATGCAAATAGTGAACAATGATCCTCCAAATATTTCTAGAAAGGGGGTAGAAGTTTTGCAAACTACTCAAAATGTGTAATAATAGCACCAAAAACTATTTTCAGTTTACTCCTAACAACAAATACATTATTGCTCGAAGCGGAGAGTGCCCATAGTCTAAAGAAGTAATTAATACAGCTTGCTCTTATTAAGAAAAGTGGATTGTACTTATGAACCAACCCCAGAAATGAGATACCCTCTTTTGTCCTGTGCCCCTAAAGGCTTATTTTTCTTATTCACAACACTTATACAGAATTACAGACCTAAGAGGAACAAAGAAGTTGCAGTACAGACCTATCGGCTAGTCTTTTATACCAAGGTCCCCAGTCCCTGAGCTGTACTGGTCAGTGGCCTGTTAAGAACTGGGCCACAGAACAGGAGGTGAGTGGCAGGCAAGCAAGCAAAGCTTCATCTGTATTTGCTCCTGCCCCCAAGTGCTACCATCGCTGCCTCAGCTCCACTGCATAGGAGTACCAAAAAGGTTGGGGACCGCTGTGAGAACCAAATGCTCTTTGTTCTGATCCCATAACTCACAGGAAATGACAATGACAATTGGTTCCATAGTAGACAAAAAGCCATCTTCTTCCCTGAAGGATATTCTGTTTTTTTAATAAATGCCTTCACATCTATTCCTTATTTTATTAGAAATTGTTAAAGAGACCATTCCAATTGCGAGGTTTTAAAAGAAGAGCATTTAATCCAAAGCAAATATGGTTCTTAATAATTGCATTGGAAATATTTGTGCTTTTACTAAAGCATAATAAGATTTGATATTGTGTATACATGAACTCTTTCACCCAAGTTGAATTTTCCTTAAATGAGTACAATCTCATGCTGGCCAGACTTCCTTTTCTATTTTATTTTTTTGAGATTTATGATTATTGGGTAAAGATTCTTAACAAGAGTTTGAGCCTTATCGATGAATTTAATTTGCCTCTTGGTAGCATTCCCTTAGTCAAGAACCAGGTCTCCAGAATCTTAAATGCTGCTGTGCAGCCAATACTCAGACAGACTGTTCTATAAATAATCATTCAATAATAACAGCAAGTAGTCAACAGAAAACCGATGAAAATAAAACTAACGTTGAAATCTTTACTCTTTTGTTACATAATGAGTTGAAGGAAGAATGTTAACATAATGTCACTGACATAGATCTGGAAATCTATTATGATGTTGCTTAGGACAAATCTAAGAGAACTAAATCCAAGCAGTTATCAAAACCAATGATGGGCTCCCTTCAAGACCTTAACTCATAAAGCAAAATAATGGATCTGCAGCTCAAGTAAAACATAAAATTCCCTCAGTCACACAAAAAGCATTTCCCCATGATTAAAAGTCTCCATTTTAAATCTCGAACCAATCAGCAAACAACTCCACTTTTTCCAATTCTAACCAATTCCCTACTTCACAGACGGGCCTTAAAATCACAAAACCTAATGTCTTCTTAATTTCCTAGGACTGAGAGACTCCTAAGCTTTGCCTATGGTTTGTTCTCCTTTGCTACACCAAGCTAAATAAACTGGGCTTCGTGGGAACTACAGGTAGTCTCTAATAAATATATTAGTGGGTTTCAAAGGAGTTTCTTATAAACGCATAGTCCAGGATACAAAAAAAAAAAAATCACTATTAAGTAGTTTTTCTATTTCAGGTACGGTTTGCCTGGTGGGTTGACATGGTTCTGATTATACTACATATATCTTACAGTTTTCAAAAAACATGCTTGCAGAAATTTTTGCTAAACATTTCAGTGACAGTAAAAACACTATAGTGTTATGTTGGTAGAGTGCATGCCAAAGTTGAACCATTCCATTCCCCAATTATTAGATATTCAGATGTTTTCCAAGTTTTGCTATTACAAACAAACCTGTGATAAATAATTTTGCATAAAGCATTTCCTGCAGATTAAGTTATGCAGATTAAGGGTATGAGTGTTTTGGGGCTCTAGCTGTATGCTTGTTTTCTAAGAGTTTTACTCACTCCTACCTAAAACCTGTTAACGTAAATGTTCCACTGAACTTTCACCAGCATATTAGAAGAAACTTAAGTACAAGTTTTGCCTTGACATTTAAGTTTTAGAGATATTTACATATAGCTTTTGAGGAACACCACAGGCATTTCTCATTCTCAATTTGCCTCTAAATTTCTCAAACTTACTAGGTCGAAAAGCAACTGAAGTCAAAAGGCACTTGGAGGAAATGCAGGAAATATCAAATATTAAGTAATAGTTACTACAGGCATAGGTAAGTTTGTTCAGCTGGTAGGTTTGTATATAGACAAAATCAGGAATCTAAGATTTAAAAGAATTTTCCAACTTGAATTATTTTCAAAACCTTTATTGACAGTTGCTGGTGCGTTAAAAAAAGGCTTTTTGTAAAGTATTGAGAAAAATTAAAACACAGTTGAACGTGAGGGAACCGTTTTATAGACTGCTTTTTGAGTGAGAACATTGAGAAAAGTTCAACGATCCTATTTATTAAGGAAATATTCTATTTAATAAGATATTTAAAAGTACATTTTAATATCATGGGTATAAGATATTAAAAAATATTAAAAGTACATTTTAATATATTTATCACAGGTTTGTTTGATAACGATAGCTAGGCCTTGGCCTTCCGCCCGACTGGGCCACGGGCTCTCTAGCTTTGCCAATGTTCTCCAGAGTAACCTAGAGACAGCAGCTCTGGTCCTCAATTTTCTTCCTCATAATACACGCTGCGGCTGGGAAGCTGGAACTGGGGAACGGGTAAATAATGTAAAGGCACATTAGATTTCTTTCCCAATTTTAGAATTCAGCTAGACCTCCACATTCCTGGTCTTCCACAAAAAAAAAAGAAAGAAAAAAAAAAAGGAAAACTGAGAAATTAGTCTCCACCACCCGCTTCGCTTCCACAACCATTCAAAATTCAACTCGGAACCCTCCTCCACAACCTCGTCCCCGCCCCTCTCTATAAAACAGAACCTAGCACGCCCACCACTCCGCGGAACAGCAAAAGACAACACCCTGGCGAAACGCATGCGCTGTGCCTTGGGGTCCTTTTCTGATCCTTTCCACCGTCGCTCGGGGCGGTCTGGCGAGGGGAGGGGTGGGAGGGTGGGAGGCGTGCACAGAGAACTACAGTTCCCAGCATCCTGAGCGGTGCGGGGACGGGAAGCTGGGATTGTGCGAAAGAGGCCCCGGAGGCTAGCAGGCCAAAGCTGGCTGCTCCTCCCAAAGCGGTTTTGCACCTCTTTCCGCCGGCCGCGTCGGCGGCGTCGGCGCTCACGTAGGGGCGGGTCACGGCGACGCGAAGCGGTGCTGGGCGGGAAGGGAGGTCGTGGCGGCGGCGGCACGGACAGCAGCAGCGGCGGCGGCCGTGGGGACAGCAGGCAGGGCAGTGCTATCAGTTAGGCCGTCGGAGAAATGGGAGACCCGGGGTCCGAGGTGAGTAGTGCGCGTCGAGCCGTGGGTTTTCCCAGGCGGACCGCCAAGGTCTGAGGCCTGGTGCTCGGCAGCAGCCGCGGGGCGATGCCCGCAGCGTCTCGAGCCGAGCCCAGCTTTTGGGGCCGGTGCGGGTCTGAGCGAGGAAGCAGCGGCAACAATGGCCGCCCTGCCGCCCCCGGCCCCCTGCACCGACTCCAGAATTCCATGTTGCCGCTGCTCTGCCGGTGGGAGCGACATTTTGAGACAGGCTTGCTCTTGGTAGTGAGCGTGCATCCCTCCTCCTTGAGCAGATTGGGGAATTCGAAGGGGCTGGTACCTTGTTTTCCTCGTCCGGTCCCTACAGCCCCAGGTATGCAGAGGCATAACCGGACTCCATTGAGTTGTGTTCTTAGTCGCGTTGCGTGGAATTAGGCTCAGTTAGCTTCCTTTAAAGCTTTTCGTTTTTCGTTCCTTTCGAGAAGATCTGTTGCTGCGAGTACATGGCTGTATAGATAACCGTGTTTTGGCTTATTTTTTATAGATGGTAGAATCTGTCCCTCCAGCTGGGCCTGAGGCATCTGAGTCCACAGCGGATGAAAATGAAGATGATATTCAGTTTGTTAGTGTAAGTAGCAATGACATTCGGATTTTTCCCAGAATCAGAGACTGTGCGTGGTAAGCCATTATGTGACTCTCACGTGTTCAGCAAATATGTATGCATGTCTGATAGGTGCTAGACAGTGTGAGCGTGGCATAGGATTAGGAAATTTACCAAAAGAAGTCTCTGAGCAACCACAGTAGCCATCACAGAGACTGTGGCCTAAAGTACGTGTTGTACAGTTAATCACTTCTCATGCCTTCATTTAGAGCCATTTTATATGTAATCTACGCAAAGTTTTGGTCTTTTAAGACTGTTTTGAAGTGGGGTAAGACTGTTTTCTAAAAGATGACGTAAGTGAGGGAGAAGGATGTAGAAAACAAGGATTGCAAGAACTTAAAACCTGAGTATTATGTAGCTTCATAAGATGAAGGCAGAAAGCTTGAAGATGTCACATATCTCTGAGGTCATGATGTTACAACATAGTACAACAATTGATGTTCATAATGAAGATCCCTGCATCACCAGGAACTTACTGTATTTTCTGATTTTATTTCCTTTGAGATAGTCGTTTTCAAGCATTTGTTTGTATAGGTTCCCAGGCCACACTCTGGACCTATTGAACCAATTTGAAGGTGGAGCTTAGGCATCTTCATTTTGGAACAATGCAATGACAGACAAATATCCAAACCACACTTTATTAAGCATTGGTTTAGAGAAAAGGGTGGTATGACATATTTTGGGATGATTTTCACCCAAAACTATTAAAGTTATCACAAAGGCTCTGCTTAAAGTAGTATCTTAGCTAGAGGATATTTCTACTCTAAACTACTCATTTTGAATGCTATAGTTAGTTGAGGTTTGCTATTAAGGGTGTATAATTTTTTTTTATTTAATATAGTGTCTGATGTATATTTGTTTGTTGATTTTGGGGCAACTTTGTAAAACATTATTTAAACAATATCTTCTAGTGCTCCAGCATTAGGGCCTTTGTGGTGATCCATTGTTGTGTTTTAATTAGTTCGTTAACAGGAGTCTTTCACAAGATCATTTCTATGGCTTTTTCCCCAGTGCTAGTACATATGGTATTTTGTCCGTTTCATTTTAAAGTTAAGGATTGGAGGAAGGGGTAGAATTGTATCCTGCCCCTTTATTTCTTGTGGACTGAAATATAGTAACAGGATTCCATGTCTCTTTAGGACAGATATTTCAGGTTCTTCTTGAATATTGATATATTCGTGAATAAAGAATATTTATTTTGATATTTTCTGCAGGTAAAATTAAGAATGGCACACTTTTTTCTGAGCTATGTGAGCCTTGCTTTAAAAGTCACACTCTACTAAAATAAGATTTGAAAAACTTTTTTTGATACTTAATGGAATGAAGAATTGTAGTGTAGCTTACAACTAATTAACATAAGCTTGTATTAATTGGAAGTTTAAAAATAATTTTGTTTTATTTTAAATTTAGAGATGTTATATCTTTGCATCGGAAATAAAAAATATACAATCAATGTTTTGTGTGTTCAACTTGATACATCTTATATTTATCCCTGTTTCCAAATATAGGTTCAAAGGTTTGATAGTTGCAAATGGGGAAATGAATTATATGTATTAAGTGCAATTACAATGCTAGAAGAAATCTATTAAAAACATTCCCCTTTGTCTTTTTAGTGACAACACTTAAATGGCAGTAATAACCTTAATTCAATTTTAGAAGACATTTAGAGACAGAATTTTCTACTTCTCTGATCCAATCTTACATTTGACTCCTCCAGATATTACTTATCCAATAATGACAAATAGTTCTCTGCTTAAGATTTCTTCAGAAACCAAAAAAGCATTATGATGTCATTTCTTGATTTACTCTGGTTTGAATTTCTTAGTTCGCTGTTATTAATTTAGTTTTCTCATCTTTAATCCACATGGTAGTACAGTCTCTGTGGTTTGCAAAATGTAGAATCTGAAGCTAAACATAGCATGTTGAAGGAAAGGGATAATATAGACGTAGAACTGCAAAAATGACCTCTTTCATTTAAGTTTTGTTGGAATATAATACAGTTCATAAGTGTACTGTTTGATTTTTGCAAAGCCATTACACCTCTGTAAACAGTGATCAGATTAACAAACAAAATGTTACCGTAACAAAACTTTTCATTTAGGTCTTTTCCTCTCATTTTCTGTTAAGTTTAATGATATGACTCTTTATTCAGCCATCATCTTCATGTCTTTCTTTGAAACTGCAGATATTGTAATTTACTCCCAGAAAACTTTTAGCCAAGAGCTGACGACATGATTTTGCACAGTGCTACTCTGGATACAAAGGTATAAAAACTGCTGAGGCGGTTTATCATAATCTTGAGAACAGCACATGAGATTTAGGTTTCAGCCAAGATTATTGGTATAACGTGGAATCATTGAACATGTACAAATAGTGAAGGAAATCAAGGTCTAATTTCATAAATAACTTCAGGAGCACAAAAGGCAAGTGATGATACTTTAACTGCAGTAGAAAGCAGTCGTGGGCAAAAAATTAGGGTATCTTTTGGCTGGGTGTCATGCAAAGTCATGAATTAAGTGGATTAATTAGAAATACATCTTACCCATAAGTATTAGTGTGGGAGATGAAATAGGAGATGAGAACTGTGTAAATAGTTTTAGTAGAAAGTTCTTTTATAAAAATACATGATGCTATCAAAAAAAAAAAAAAAGATTTTTCAGCTTATTACTTTGGTTAGGTAGCATTTAGTATTTGTATATGTTTAAAAAGGCATTTGGAGAAAAGGAAAGGCATCAAAATTGGGAAAGCAGGATTTTGTGTAGTTCTGGACAATAAGAATTTTTTAAGTGAAAGAGGGAAGGATGGGCCAGATAATATAGATCTTGAATTGTGGACTGAATTTGAACTTAAAGTAGGCAGTTGGGAACCATTTGAAATTTTTGAACTGGGCAAGACTGCAGAAGTAAACTATGTCCCTAACTTTTCTATGTGGGCAGGGGTGCATGGTAGTGATTGGGACATGAATTATTTAGGGTTTTAGATTGTATTTTTGCATTTGTGCCAAAGCCATATCCTTTGTTTTAGGCTAGAGTAAACTTTTTTGGGGTGGGGGGTATGGTATCTTGGTGTATTAACATCACTTTTCAGTTAGTAGGTAATTGGTGTTTTGGTTTTATATGAGAATCAGTTTTCTAGCAACAGGAATGAAAGCTTTTTGTTTCATTAAATTTTTTTTTTTTAACTTAGAATATTAATTCAACTGTGTCCCTAATCTGTTTTGCTTGTGCCTGTGCTTGTTATTGGTACAGAGGAGATGGGACTTGCTACAGAGGTTTTCTAGTTGATGGATGGAGCACATTCAAATACAATACCTTGTAAATGGAGGACCACATGCATTTATACTTGTTAAGGATACAAGCAGTCATTATAAATATTATAAGAAATAATTTCTTTTTTATCTTTGTATTGGAGTGTTAACTTGTTTTTTGGTCAGTATTATGAATTATTTGGAGTTGGGCATAATAGCAGGTAGTCTTTTTCTCTTATTGAAAGTTATCTTAGAAACTTAGATAGTAAGCATCGATTTAAAAATAGTATGTGTATTTTGAACTACCTCAGAGTTGCATTGACCACATAACCAATTATGTGTTTAGAGAACCAGGTGTACCTCACTTAGTTTTCTTGTTTGTTAAATAGGATAATAGTAATAATTCAGTATTTCATCTTGTAAAGTAATTGTGGGGATTAAAAGAAATCATGTTCATAAAAAGTTTAGCACAATTCCTGTACAGGGCTCAGTGACAAATGTTTTTGATTAGCAGTAAAATAAATGGAGTACTAAAATGTTTTGCTAGAAGCTTGGTAGAAGTTTTTCCATAACCACTGTGGAAATTAGCTGAAGTGTGGAGTATTTGTTTATAAGTAATCTTTTCTTTTGTGATACTTCTCTTTATTTTTACTCAGCCTCTTTGCCTTTTCAGTTGTCTCACATGCTTGTCATCATCCTCTGCCATTCTGTCACAACTCCATAATCATTTGTTGAGTAAATGACTCCTGATTTTTCTTACTTTTGGATTTCATATCCTGATTCTTTTTATTCTTAGTGTGAACGACATGAAGTTGTCATTGTTTAATTCAAAAGTGGTTGCATATCAGTCTAACAGTTAATTCCTATAGTATATTTCTGATAGTCTTCTCTTACCTATTTTTACAACTGCCCCTTCTACTATTTCTGCATCTACTTTGTAATCCTATTTGTAACCATTTTCCTTATTCCATTTTTTCCTACCCATTCTACTTTTTGCTTTGTGGCCTGTTACCCTCTGTCATTCTCCTGATTTCTTTACCTCCTGTCTGTTCATGGAAGCTCTGGCCCTACATCTATGTATTTCTAGTAACCTGGGGACTATCTCGATGTGCTGTTGTTATGGGCATGTAATAACATTTCCTGATGCATATTTCTTGAACATCTCAACCCTCAACCTCAGGTTATTATATGAACAGGAGAAGCTATTTTTATCTCCTCTATTTCCTTCTTAGATTGACCATGTGATTTTGATAATACTAGTGGTAGGTTTTAGTCACTTCTTTATGTGATTAAAGTAGATGATGCATCTCTGTTGACCATACATTGGGAATTATCTGTCTTTTCCTCTTTTTTAAACTTCTTTTTTTATAGCTCTGGCAAAAATCCCGATTACTTTATTCCATGATCTTTGCTCAGAAGTTATGCTCTCTGGTTTTATATCAGTGGCTGGATCACTACCTGCCAGGATAGCAATTTTCTACTTGAGTTCTCTCCCAGTTGTAGCCTAGGGGGAGAAACAAGCTATCTTTGAGACTGGTTGCTTCTTTCAGGAAGAGATCTTTAATTAGATCTTAGTTTCTGTCTCCTGACTGTAGGGTCCCTTTCTGTTAGTTTTTCTACTGAGTTACTTTGGCTTACCAACAGTCAATTTTTTCTATCCTAAAAAAAAATCTTGCCTTCAGCCATCTTTTCCTGTGTTCTTTTCTCTCGTTCTCAATATATTAGATTATTTTAAAGAATAATCTTTATTCATGTCTTTTATTACCTTATTTTTTACTTAATTTTTTAGAGAATGGCTTCAGTGCCCACCACTTTCTTAAGTTGTTCTCTCGAAGGCATTTTAAAATCTCCTTGTTGCCAAATTCAGTGGCATTTTTTTTTTTTTTGGCACATTTAGCACTGATAACTTAAGTTGAGGTTTACTCTATCTTTAGCTTCTTTGAATTTATGCATTCCTGGTTCTTCTCCAATCTCTGATTACCTACTTAGCTCTTCTTCCTGAATCCTAAAAATGCAGCATTTCTTCAAGAGCCTCCTTAAATCTCTTCTCTTTGCTTTCTTCCTTGGCAACATCATAATTTCAATTTCAACCTAGAGTTAATAGTCTCCTGGAGGAGCCACTCCCAAATCTCTGTTCTCAGTTATGGTCATACATCCAGTTTAGAGACCTGCATTTCCAGCTCTCTGCCAAATACCTCTGTGTACCACTGGCACATCAACTTATTAAAGAATGTCAGCTTGCTGTTTCTGTATTCCAAATTTATATTAATGGCATTAATGAATGTTCTTATAGTTGCCCAAGCTTGAAACCTTAGGGACCACTTCAACTTCTTGTTATTGTTAGGGTTTTGTTTTATAGCCAGTCATTCCCACGCCGCCCCGCCCGCCCACCTCCATTAGACCCATGTATTCTCTTGTATATACACCACGACGCCATTCTTCTTGCTACCACCACTATTTTAGTTCTGCATTATTATGTGCCTGGACTGATTAATTATCCTGCTTTCCCCCATGCCCATACTTGTTTATGTGATTAATCTTCTTAAAGTACAGCTCTCATAATGTTATTCTGTCTTAGTATTTATTGATTTCCTTTTGCCTGTAAAATAATATCAAGGCTTTTAAGCTTAGCATTCAGGGCCTAGTCCATGATGGAGTCAGTATGGATGGAAAGAAAGGATGGAGAAGAATCAGGTATAATCTTTGACTATAAGAGTGGAAGATAAAGCGAGACTTTTAATCAAAGGATTCCGGCCATGACTTTGAGCTTGGATATCTAACAAACCATTGACATCCATCCTGTTTGAAAAGAACTGGATTATAATATCTGTGTCCTTCCTTGTAGCCTCTTTCTATATTAATAAGCCTTTCTCCAAAGAATTGATATAATCCTAATACTCTTACTGGGGTTTAGGCTCTTCCTTTTAGGTTTCATCATCATTTCTTATTCATGTACATACTCTGAATATTTTCCTTTTGTGCTTTTTCTGATTATTTTCAGCCAGCTGTAAAGCTTCCTCTTCAAAATTCTTGCCAATCCTAACCAAAGCACACGATTGTTTTAGATGCTAGTTTAGTTTGAATAACTGTTCATGACTTGTTAATTTGCTCAATTCTTTCATAGGAAGGACCTTTAAGACCTGTTCTTGAATACATTGATCTGGTCAGCAGTGATGATGAAGAGCCTACCACCTCTCATAGTGATGTAAGTACATTATGTTTGATTTGCATTTCTTTACTTTTGTCATTTAAGAGGCATTCTCTAAAGAGAGTTATCAAATCAATAATGGCATTGTTTAGTGCTTTAGAGAATGGCACACTTCTATTAGGATGGGCCATAATAGGTAGTCCAAGGAGTCCTTTGCCCAGAATGTCTCCTACCTCCAGTTTTGTTCCTCTACTTTCAGTAAGGATGTGAAAGGATATCATGACACAGGAAAACTTCTAAGCCTTGGAGGTGATATCTGGTAAAAGGGTAATGGAATAAAAACTTCAAGCTTTTTGGCTCCTCGTGCCCTCCTCCTTTCCTCTCTCTCTTCAGGTGCCCTATAGAACTGGATCCTTTTCATCCAGAACCATGTGGCCACAGAAAATTTGTTTTATCTTGGAAGAAAGGATATGTGAAGATCCTTTAGGAAATGGAATGTGGGGAAGGGTTATAGGTGGTAAATTACTTCAGTCGTCATTCCTTTTAACCTCCTGCATCCCCCATGTTTGGAGTTTTCTCTCGTACCTGTGATTTTTTTCCTTGTGGGTATGACCCTTAAACTAATACTTCCCTTACTTCGAGAACCACACTAGCTGAGCCCTTTATAGCAGTCTTGTCTTTCATTTGTCTTAGCCCAAATTGCTATTAATGGGCTATTTTCTTGATGGATTAGAGAACTCCTGACTCTTGTTCAAGGTGGCCAGAAATCTTCTGGCTATGTGATATAGGGGATTGAGACTTAGACTTGGAATCAAAATACCTAGGTTTTAGTCTCAACTTTACTCCTTATTCTGTGACTTCAGATAAATAGCCTTTTAACTGTAGTTTCTTTAACAAATAAGAATACTACCTACCTCACAGGGTTGTTGTGGGGATGAAATGAGGTAACAAATATGTGTAAGCTCCTTGAAAGCTACAAACCATAAAGTAAGGACTAAGTAACTGGAAAGTTTTGTTATTCATGGAGAGTAAACGGAGAGAATTTTTAAAGGGGCTTAAAAGTGATTCTGCAATGGGGGACTTTTCGGTGAAAAAAAATTTTTTTTACATTTTTATCACCAAGTTTCATCACCTCTTCTTGTCCTAGCATGGGACCAAGCAACAGGCTAGGATGGCACCACTTGAACTGGGCTTATTTATACTCTCTCTTTTTCTTAGAGTACCAGATTAATGCCAGTAGTTTGGGCCTTTGGGGTAGTGAAGTGTGTGGATTTAATTTCTGTAATCTCCTTGCTGATCTGTAGTGGATTGCATCTTTCATTGTTAATTATAAGAATTTTAAAAATTGAATTCTACTTACTGGACATGCATCTCTGCACTTGAAAGTTAACATATTAAAAGCATTTTTTTTTCTTCCTTGGTTTTCTTGTTCATGTGGATAACCCAGAGAATGCCTGAGTCTAAGGTGCCATCCTCTGAGAATCATCGCCCAGAAATGTGCTCTAGCTGCAGTGTTCCTCTTCCCATTGGAGACAGCAGCTCCTCCTCTGGGAGTTGTACCAGCAGTCCACAAAGGATAGTTTCTCAACCTCCTTCTGTTGAGAACCCATTGGAGAACCAGAAAAATGATCAAAACAATTCAGATACTAAGATCTCTGAGACAGAGACATTTAAACCATCACAAAATTGTCAGACTCTGCCTTCATCTCCACTTGTGGTCCCCCAAGAATCTTTGGCCTCTTCAGAGGTCAAGGAGGATTTACCTCCAGAGTCTTCAGCTTCACAGCATGGACAGGATGCCATCCTCTATCTCCAGACACAAGTGGCTGAGATGTCCCGAGTGATACGTGATCTTCAGTCCAGGAGCTGCTTCAGATTTCATCACTCTAGGTCAGGTGAGAACAACTCAGTTCCTTGGGACATCTCCACTTCCAAGGAAGAAAATTTATCCACAGTTGAAGAAGAAGGTGACTACAAATCCCCCTCAGCTGATGACAAAGCGCAGCCAACTGATCCTAGTCAGTCTAGTTTCACAGGTCTTTTGAAGAGAATGGAACAAAGAGGTGTTATAAAGAGAGTAACATTACAATCTGAAGCAGAATCATGTGAGGGGAAACCTGATTATGTGAACTCTAAGAAACGTTTGGTTCCTCCATTGCATCCTCTTCTGAGAATTGCCACCACTGAAGTTTTTAAAGACCCTGCTGATTGCCATCCTTCTTCCTTCATGGGACACAGGGTATATCCTGTGGCCAAGGATACCTCTCCCTTTCAACCAAATCCACCAGCTGAGGGCCCCATTGTAGAAGCGTTAGAACATAGCAAAAGAGGAAGTACGACATCTCCTCTAGATTCTACCTCAAAAGAAATGGAGATCATGGGTTGTAGATTCTACCACGCAGCTTCCATTGCAGCCCGAGCCGCTAGCTACATGGCCTATATGACTCAATATCAGCGTAAACTATGGGAAGACATGGAAGATCTGGTCCATGACCCAGAGTTTGATCGTGGAAAAGCAAGATGTATAATATCTGATGGTATGGATGCAGGCCTTTGGCAACTTTGTACTACTAGAGACATAATGGACTCTGTAGTCAGAGTTATGGCAATGGCAGTAGACTACAGAAGGCAAGCCTGGCTCCGACTTACATCTCTCACTAAAAAAACCCAAGAGAAGATCTCACACTTGCCCTTCGATGGTACTTCCCTCTTTGGACAAGATGTGAATGCTGTTGTTGCAGAAGAAAACAGTATAAAAGAAAATGACTATAAAGACCACAACAAATACTATAACCAACATCGATATTTTTATGGTCATGATCAGAAAGCACATTACCACAATAGAGGATACTCCAAAGGGGATTGGTACAAACCCCGAAACCACCCCTATAGATATAGAAAAAAAGGAGACTCTCCAGAACGCCATGGGTACAAGAATTAATAGCCTATTTTGTTCAGCAGTATAGCCATCCAACATCCTACATATTTTACTTGTTCCTCCTGATTCAAACAGGATCTGCAGGTAGGAGGTCACCTCAAAAACAATGTATGTCTGGAATTGCCACAGCTTATATTTGAATTCTCATCTTTTGGAATGAAGTGTGAAATAGAATCATGCTTATTAGCCAAGTGAGCAGTAAAGACTTCCGTCAGAGTAGAATTGGACAAAAATTTACCCATTATTTCTGGTCCAAAGTAAATCCAGAGGAGGGTACTCAGGAATCTGAATCCTCTTGTGATTAAAGAAAAGTATAAAAATTTATTCCTCAGGAAAATCTTGTAAACTGAGGACTAGCAGATTTTGGATCTGGATATAACCTACTACTAGATCTCTGTTTAACACCAGAGGCAAATCCTTTGTTTTTAGGTAATCAGTGCTTCCTTGTTCAGGCAACCGCTTTTCAGATCTTCACAAAATGACAAATCTGTCACAATTTTTTATGTCAGGATGAGTCCATACTACTCTCAAGCTCTATGAGACTTCAAAACAACAACGAAGCTATTTATCAAGAATGGAATTCAAATCAAATTTTGCCAAATCCAGTTTACTTCTAGTGGGATGGCTAGATGTCACAGGTGTACTGTGGACACCAGCTGGAAAAAGACATTTCTTCTGCCTGTAACATCTCTGTAGAAATTTTCACAGTAACACTGTCTTCATCAAGACTGATGGTTATCACTCCAAGTTATATGTGAGAGGATTCTTTGTTGTCATCACTCATATGTTTTTGACCTCTCAAGCTCTCAAGCTATGAGATCCAACACTAGTGTTCTCTCAGTATAATCGGCCTTTCACCAAGATGATCATCTTAAACAAACCTACCTTCTAAACAGTTAAGTTTTTTGAGCTGGATAATTCATCACACTCTAAATACAAAAAAAGATACGTGCATTAGTGCCCTGGAAATAGAGGATGTTACACCATCCAGGCATGCAAATCTGAACTCTTAAAAGAGCAAGAATTTCAAACATGCCTGACAATCTAGTCCTCTTATTATAATAAAAAGGGATGCCATCAATCAGTGTTACTCAGAAATCCTTAAGAGTTAGAGTATAACTGTGGATGTAGTGAAGAGAACATCTCACACAGTTCTGTTTCTGGATTTCTATTTAAATCATATTCATTAATGATTTTTTTGAAAGTCTGAAATCAAGACATCAGTGACATGTTCTTGGTTTATATGTCCCTTAATCTAGTCAGACTCTTACTGTGAGAGACAACTTACCTTTTTGCTCCTGATTAGTTCAATTAATAGTTCTCCACCATACTGGAACTGGCAGCAGATACCTCAGTTACATGTCCTACAGTATCTTTAATCTCAAGGCAGTGGCTGTGCAGTATACCAGCTCTTAGATCTTTGTCTTTGCAGCATGATTTCAGAAATGGAGAAAATGTCAAGTTTGAGAGGTCTGAATACCTCACCTAGTATTATTGCTTGGCAGACAAATTTTTTTTATCAATAGACATAATTTTGTAACTTGTTTTTCAACATGTACACATCTACATTTTTTTCATCTGCTTGAGCAAAGTATATTGGGTCTACTGTTAGACTATAACACTGTTGAAGGGTTCATGTGGTTTCTTTTTTCGGCCATGGTTTTTGCATAGTGATAATTGACAGTTTCCCTGGTGCCCTACTTTTTAATGATTTATTGGAAGCTCATTCTCCCTCCCATCATCAATGATTTTCAACACCCTTTTTATCTATTTTCTATTTTCTTTTCCTATAGAGGTTGAAGAGGCAAATAATACTACTTGGTAGAAGTTATTTTGTCAGATAATTTCAGGGTACTTTTTCTATATGTAGATTAAGCCTAAACTGCAGTCTTGATGAGATCATCATGCATATTTGGTCAAGTTATATTTAGAGTTAACATTTACCTTGATTTCTCTATATTTTCCATAAAATTTTACTTCGGCTTTTTAAGGTCCATGCCAGTGCTTTAGGAACTCTCAAACTGAACTCTAGAGGAGCATTGATTAACTACCTGTAAAGAAACAAGGGCCTAAGCAATCTCACAAAGATTTTTATAGTTCATATGTACTATACCAGTCAAGCAGTCTCATGTCGTCTTGACATGGCACTATAGTTTCTTCTGTGAAAGGACTGGCTACTGGGGAACTCATTGGAGAGAGAGAGACCTCAGAACTGTTCTGTAGGCTGCACATAGGTATCCCCAATTAGCTAAGGCTACTTCAGACTGTTCCCACTTTTCCATTTCTCTCTTTTCCTTCTCTGAATTAAAACCTGGTTACAAGCTTGATGATTTTTTTAGGTACTCTCATTTCCCAGAAACCAAACCAAATAAATGATGGTTGAAGATAATGATTCTCTGAAACTACTTTGGCACTTCTGCTTAAAATGCTCCTCTTTTTCTATTTTTTGTTAAAAAAGACAACATAAAATTTACCATCTTAGCCATTTTTTAGTGTACAGTTCAGTTGTGTTGACTATATTTACATTGTTGTGTAACTACTTATTTGTATAACAGCATTGCTATTCTCTTTTTGTGTTATGTTCCTCAGTAATAGAGATGAATAGCACTGCTTTATCACTCTAATTGGTATGGCCAAGCCTCTCCAGAGAATTTTTCTAGAAGTAAGAAGGTATTGGGAAATTATTGAATTCAAGTAGGTAATTTCTGAAGGGATTTAACAGGCAGAATGCTGTAGTGTGGGAACAGTTTTTAGCTATAGATTAGTCTTGACTACAGAAGAAACAGTCCTTAACCTGTTTTTTATTTTAAAATCTTTATCTGGCATACTTGAATGACGATGGTGTTATAAAACTAAAAATGAGGACATTTGGTCTAGAGAGACAACCCCGATAGTGTATGGAACTCATAATTAGATAATAAGTTTTCATATTGGGCTGGCCATATGTAGAGCCTGTGACAAAATTCTTCATTAGGCCAACCTCTTATGTTTAAATACTTTTAGGTTTTTTTAGGAAGCCTTGGAATGATCGCAAGTTTAATGATTTGCTATTATCAAAAGGGAGGTGTCTGATGACCCTTTTTCTTCAAAATGTTGTTTCCTGACTAGACATAAGATGTATGTGGTGACAATATGATTTTTTGTAGTTACTGTGTAGAGAGAAATACTTTTTCCATTTTTATATGAAGTGCCTTTTTAAATTTCACACTATTGTTTAAAACTTAACATTTTGATGTCTTGCCTATGTTGCTGGTGGTATGTGAATTTTGTACAGTGATTTTTAATCTTGTAGTTTATTCATAATTTGTACAATTGCACTATCTAAATGTACTCTCCTTCTAAATGTTAGTTTTCTTTATAGCACTGTTGATCTATATCAGAAGGTTGTAGACTATGCCCTTCTTTTATTTAAATACTTCATTGTAGTTTATTTTAGTGATTAGCTTAGTTTTTTGGGTATTAAGGCAGCTTTGTTTTCTATCTGTAGGTTCTAGGCTTTCTGATTGAGTCATTTGTTTCTAGCAATGGTAACAACTTATATTTGATAGGTGGATGTGCTTACTTGGCAAGAAGAAACAAGGACATTAGTAAAATTAGCAAATTTGCTGACACTATCTTTTTTTAAAAAACTGCGACAGCTTCCTTATCAGTGTAATTGCATTTAAACTTTAACTGTGTAGCAGTGTCTTTATCAGTATAATTCCATTATTAGTCCTCAAAATGACATTTTGAGAGGAGCACAAACTCTTTTAGGGTACTTGGATACTATTTAGTATATTACATTAGTACTATACTAATATACTGAATGATGCCTGAGTGGCATGATTTATAATGTCCTTAAGGTCCCAATACATCTAAGATAACCTCTTAGGTACTATAAGCAAGGAGATTGGAATAGACATAATCCAGAATCCCTTCTAGCTATAAAATGGATACACAGTTAAATGACATGGATGAACAGTTAAATGCCACATTTAGTATTCTTGAGGATATAATTGACTGGGATTCTGATGAAGGTTAGAAATTATAGATTACATCTTTGTAGAAAGTTTTAAAGATTGCAATAATTGAATTTTTTTAATGTGAGGCATATTTTGCCTGTGCCTTGCACTATTTAATTTCCCTTTTAAAATTTATCATTCTTAATGTTAGCAGCGAGTCCAATAATTGTCATATATGTGCATCTTATGTATGTTGTTCAGTTGACCAGATTCATTCTATATAGTTTTTCATTAGTGGATACACAAACCAAGCAATTCTTCATTTTTCACTTAAGAAAATATACACGTTATTGGTAAACTGATGATAATCACTGTATTGAATGCAAATCTTTTAGTTATTTTTTTCAGCTAAATGAGTTTTGTAAGCCATTATCCTTTTTTGGAATTTCCCTTCCTTGGTGAATGATGAAAATACTGTTTTATTAAATCTCTTTTTCTCTTATTGATTAGTGGGTGATATTTTTATACTACTCTGTCTTTTCATTTGCTTGACTTTATAGTAATGAAAACTTTTTTTATAGTAGTTTTTGATACCACTGAGGTATCTTATTACTGGAAATTATGTTTGCTTCCAGTTGGATAGATCTGGAAGTGGTCACAGTCCAACTATATCTTTTTGGCATTATTATTATTATCAGTTATTGTATTGATCTTCCTCATGTAAAATCTCTTTCTAGAAGGATGTCTGATCTTCCCTTTATCTCTTTGTTGTAGATTATAGTTTTTATTCTACCAGTATATATTAGCTGGGATTTTGATGTGGCTTTGTGTTTGTATATTTAAATACAATGCCTTCAGCATTATTGTTTTCTAGTTTTCTCTTAAAATGTCTTTTTTTTTTTTTTTTTTTTTTTTTTTAAGTAGCCAGTCCAGTCTCTCAAACTATTTTCCTGGCTATTAAACTTTCATAAATTTTTAATACCTTCTTGTTTAATGGTAGTATCATTTTCTCATTTTGATATATTCCCACAAGTGTATTGTTACATATAGTTTATGGTCAATTGCATCTTCACCATGAATTTATAGTACAGCTCTGATATATACTGTATCTTAACATTAACCAGTTTTCTTTTGAGTCTTAAGGGCTTTACTGGTTTTGTTGTGGTAACTGTCTATTTCAAGCGGTCTATTAGATTTTCTGATGCCCAAATGGTCTATTAGATTTTCTGATGCCTTGTTAAGAATTCAACAAGAGTTCTCAGGTTTACTGGACTTACTTTTAGGATTTTGGAGATCTCTCAAGTAGTATTGTATTTTCTAATATTCCTGAGTATATTCCTTGGTAGAGGTGAAAGTAAATGCTTTATATCTGGTAATAATTTAAAACATTCTCCTTTGACCTTAAATGCTTTAAATGTTATTATGTTATGAGTTTTGTTAGTAGTCCCTTTGTAAGACTTTTATATGCTATATTTGTCTCAAGAGCTATCATATGCTTCCTGTTTTTCCATTACCCATAAGAGTGGTTCTATCATAGCATTCAATTTTAAGGGCTATAGTTAGACCTCTTGTTAACTTCCATTTTTATCTGGCTGTTTCACACTACCTTGATTTATAATATAGTAGTGTGCTAAAATAACTATCATGTTTGTGGCCCCTTTATATTGCTTTTAATGAATGAGGTAATGATGTGAATGATGGGGAGAAACATTTTTCAAGTCATTAAACAGTTTCAGATTTTCATTTCTCTTTTTTTAAACATTTATTTACATTACACTTCCTGCTGTTGTACAGCCCATTCCTTTCTGTCTTGGGTAGAATATAGTTATTCTGTAATTAGTCTCTTTTAGAATCTTAGCAGAGTTGCATGCATGTTGTTGATCTTTGTTTAATGTCTTATAACAATGCCTATTTTCATTTACTTTTGGCAAAAATATATTTTGACAGATCTTAGAAGCACCTTGGTAGCCTTGGGTCTAATTGTCATCCTCTTGCCTGGGAAGGAAGTAGTGTAGAGAACCTTCATTTATACTACACTTGATCTTAGCCAAAAGGCCTAGAAGTGATGAGAACATTTATAGGGCTTATATTTACTAGGCTCTCAGCTAGTTGCAAGGCACTCTTGAGGCATAAATTCACCCTTATTTTGCAGATGAGGAAATAAAATTTACCAGTAAGTTACTTTCTCAGGTGGTGGAACTGAGCTTTGAAAATAGATTCTGTTCTGTCAGTCTCAATTCAACATTGTACAAGGCTGCCTCCATGTGTTTGTTAAGGCTCAACTTAAGTCTTACCTCTCTGATAAGCTAATTTGACATTTGCTAATCTTCGTCTTCCTGAGCTTTGTGTTTATGGCTGTACTTTCATCCCTTAGTACTTGATGTCTTATATTAACTAATTCCTGGTTATTTTCTTTTTAGATCAAAAACCTAACCTTAGTTTTCCCACTGAGGTTTCACTGTGATGAACTAAGATTATTCTGTCTTTGGCTTCTCTTACATATATTGCTTATTTGCATTCCATTTATTTTTGGCGTTATTTTTAGTTTCTTTGTTGTTGCTTTTTTTTTCTTCTACCTGTTTGTTACACTTGTTTTGTTTGAGATAAACACTCAGTTTTTTTTACTGGTAGCTAGAGGGTTTTGGCTTAATGAAAGAAAAGTGGAATGATACAAAGCACGTGGTATTTGAATTCCAAACACCTTGATCTGTGTATTAACAAGTCACTCATTCTCTGAGTTCATTTTTCTACTCTCATGAAGTAATGCCCACAAGTACTTTGAAAACTCAAAAGCCTAACATAGATTTCCTTTCTTTAGTAGTTGTGCTGTTTCTATCCATATTCCTAGATTTGTAACTGTGGGATGGTATTAGATATAAATACAGATACATTTTAAAGATGTATTTAATAGCATGTAATAGTTCATTTTATGTCATCAGATCATGTTCCCCTTGTTTGCAGGTTTTTTTAAAGGCTGAATCATTAAACTATATTACAAGCCAACAGTGGACTAAGTCATTGAAAGACATTTAAAGTGAAGTAGTCTTTTCTCAAGTGCAAGCTAAGAAATGTTCATAGTTAACAAAAAAGAATATAGAATGAAGAGCTAGGATATATAGGTATGTGTATACAATTTTTGATGGTATTTTGTCATTTTGTGTCAATGTTGGAAACAATCTTTTCATTTGTCGAGCATCTTTTTCAATACTTGCCACATACAGGCAGGTACTGAAGAAGGTCTGGGGATACTAGGAGTTAATAAGAGGTGGTATATTCTCTTAAGAAGAGAAAGAAATACCAGTAGAGTGTAATTATCCTGTTTAGAGGGATGTCTGTGATGAGGTTGGGACAAAAGAGAGGGCCATCTGTAGGGGTCAAGGAAGCTTTTCTTACCAAATTCTTGAGCTGAAGTTTGCAACATGATTAGAGAAGAGGTAGGTGGATTAGTGGAGAAATAAGAGCCAGGCGTTCAGGTGAAAGAATCAGTGTGTGCATACAAGGGCATAAGGAACATCATGTTTCTGGTTCCAGATACCTTTACGAGATCAGAATTGGAGATTACTCTGAAAAAAAGGATACCTATGAAAATACATTGGTTACTATCTATTCAAAGAATACTGTTTGTGTAGCCTTTACTTGTAAGGTTATAGAAATTGTCTACAGGTTGGTTTGTATCATAGTCCACTATAGACATCTAGAGCAATTATTTTTCTTCCCTGAACTGAGCCAGTCAGTGCACCTCTAGCCCAAGGGACAGACAAGACAGTTCATACATTGAAATAGAACTGAGATACTGCTAGAGAACAACTTTGAAGATGAACAGGATAATGTCACTAAAGTGGAATGTGACATCTCATTATGGGTGTATAGGACTGCCTATGGGCAGTGTGTACTCAGTGTAGCTAAATATGGGTAATTTCCTTCTATGTTGGCTTAGAGATAACTTGAGGGTACACTTGGGGAAAATGAAGATATTTCTAAAACTGTTGTTTTGTTGAAGTTTGGAGGTATTGTATTGAAGAAGGACTTGTGAACCTTGTGCCAGTGGTATCTCCAGCAGCACCCAAAACACATTTTGTTAACTCAGTTTGTCATTTTCTTAGGTTTGTGTTTCTGTCCTTGCATTGTTGCCATTTTCACCTTTTCACTCCATAATTCCTCCTTTTTCTTTCTGTGACAGATGTAGAGAGCAGTAGCACGCAAGGTTAAAAAGTTGTAACTCCCCTTTGCTTTGCTTTATTTTTAGAGATATTTAAAAATTCCTTTAACTTCTTGGGTCACATTTATTTATTTTTGTCCTGTACCGAAGGAAAATCAAAGTCATTCTTCCTAGAGGGCATTTTTATAAATATAGACATTGGCAGTTTACCCAAAAGACAGCACAGAATTAATCTGATTTAACAGGTTTGGTGGTACTCGCCTTCTTAACTGAGTACAGTACTTTACAGAATGGGGTATATCTGTATGTATGTTTTAAATTTGTTCATATAAATCAGATGTTCTGTGTATTTTGTAAACAATAACCAGTTGGGGGTGGGAAGGAGATTGTACAAAAGGGTTGTTTTCTGGTTCCAAAGTTTTGCTGCTGGAGATAGTAAATAAACATTGTACTGCTTTGCTGTGTTCATCTCTTCTACTCTATCTGTATTTGAGTATATAAAATTTTTGAGAAAAACTGTTGCTTTTCAAAATGTTATTTGGGATGTGGTTTGGGTTACAAGTTGGGTGGAAGGAGCTTCTGGTAAACAGCACTTCTGGAAGTACAAACTTCAGACCAAACTATGGACCAATAGCTTTAGGATGGACAATAATCAGGCTTTGAAATTTGACTTTGTATGAACTAATGCAGTTGTTTCAGGAATTCTGTTCAAACCAAGTGCACTAGTCAGATGGATAATACAATTTGCAAAGTTAATTCATTCCAATTTTGCAATTGGTTGCTTCTTTGAGCTTCTCTGAACTTAAGATTCCTTACACAGAAGATAAGGTGATGGAATAATCATCCTCCAATTGGTGCCCCTTTAATCAGTGCTGGCTGGCTGACATTCAAAGAGAGAGAACAACCAATAAATAAATCTCCGCCTTGTATTTTATTTACATTCTCCCTTTTCTCACCCTCACCACTACCTCCTACGAAGTTCATCTTTTTTTATTACTGACTTTTTCTGTAGACAAAAAGTGCCTTTGGTGAGTCAACAACTGAGTTGTTGTCACCACTTCTCTAGATAATAACTATTTTTACAGAGTGCTTTCTCATGGTGCTTTCTCACAGATGTACCCAGTGTGGTACATCAAGCAGAATTATTGTTTTACAGAGAGGTCCAGTGACTATTCACATATTAAAGAAAGTAATTCTGTAGAAAATGCTGAATTTGATCATTTTTGTAAATTACCCAAGAACTAATGTGCTTATGAGAGATTAGTAATAATGATTTTAAAATATAAATTATTTGCTTATAAAAAAGGCAACAAAATGATACAGTGCACAAACTTGTAAAATTTCTTCTGTGAAGCTCTGCTTTTCAGTGCTGTGTTTCTAGAAGTTGTCTCACAAAGCAGAATTGCTATTTTAATTCTACATTTCCCTTGACTTGTTCTTTGCAAATATTTTTAGAAAACTGGTTTAGCTAGTTGTGACAGTAAGAAGTGACTTACAGGCTCAAATTTTGGGTGAGCAGATGAGTGAAAAGTGAAGTGAAATATCTGATAGTATTTAATGTTTGAGAAAATTTGGATGCAGAAATCCTCAAAACAACCAAACTGAATTCAACAGATTGAGAGTCATACACCATGATAAAATGTGATTGATTCCAGGGATGCAATAACAGTTTAACATCTGCAAATCAGTTCATGCGATACACCACATTAACAAAATGAAGGTTAAAAATCATGTGATCATCTCAATAGATGCAGAAAAAAAAGCATTTGACAAATTCAGCACCCATTTATGTTGAAAACTCTGACCAAAATGAGTATAGAGAGAATGTGGTTCAACATAATAAAGGCTGTATATGACAAACCTGCAGGTAACATGCTCAGTGGTGAAAAGTTGAAATCTTTTCCTCTAAGAAACAATCCAAGGATTTCCCACCCTTGCTGCTTTTATTCAGCATAGTATTGGAAGTCCTAGTCAGGGCAATTAGGGCAGAAAAAGAAAAGGAATCCAAATTGAAATGAAATAAAACTCATCATTTGCAGATGACGTGATAAGATACAGATGGTCCCTGACTTAAGGATAGTTCAGCTCAATGATTTTTTGACTTTATGATGGGGTGAATGTGATATGCATTCAGTAGAAACTAGCTAGGCTAAGCTATAATGTTTAGTAGGTTAGGCGTATTAAATGCATTTTTGACTTACAGTAATATCAAGGTGTGTTATTGGAACGTAACTCCGTTATAAGTCAAGGAACATTTGTATATAGAAAACCTTAAAGACTCCACCTTTAAGTGTTGGAGAAGATGCAGAGTAAAGAGAATCCTCTTACTGTTAAAACTGATAAAGGAATTCAGTAAAGTCACAAGATGCAAAGTCAACATACAGGAATCTGTTGCGGTTTTATACGCTAATAATGATCAGAGAAATTTAATCCCATCTACAATTGCTAAAACAATAAAGTACCTGGGAACAAATTTAACCAAGGAAGTGAAAGACCTGTACACTGAAAATTATAAGACACTGGTGAAAGAGACTGAAGAAGACACAAATGGAAAGAGATTTCATGCTCATGGATAGGAAGAATTAATATTTTTAAAATGTCCATGCTATCCAAAGCAATCTATGGATTCAATGCAATCTCTATCAAAATTTAAACACTATTTTTCACAGAACTAGAACAAATCTGAAATTTGTATAGAGCCATAATGTCTCTCAATCTTGAGAACGAACAAAGTTGGAGATTATCACACTCTGATTTCAAACTATATTACACAGCTATAGTAAAACAATATGGTATTGGCATAAAAACATACACATCAGTGGAACCCAATAGAGAACCATTATTTGGACAATTTAGGAAAAGACAGTCTTTTCAATAAATGGTGTTAGGAAAACTGATCGCCACATTTAATATAATGAAATGACCACTGTCTAAAAAATTAAAATATGTTAAAGACCTGAAACCATAAAACTCCTAGCGGGAAACATGGGCAGTAAACCCCCTGATATTGGTCTTGGCATTGAATCTTTGGATCTGACTCCAAAAAGCAAAGACAGCAAGCAAAAATAAAAACAAGTGAGAATACATCGAACTAAAAAGCTTCAGAGCAAAGTAAACAAACCATTAACGAAATGAAAAGGCAGTCTACTGAATGGGAGAAAATATTTGCAAGTTATATATCCAATAATGGGTTAATATCCAAAAAATATATAAAGAACTTAATAAATCAGATTAAAAGTGGGCAGAAGTGATAAGTAGACAATTTTTCCAGAGAAGACACAGATGACCAATGAGCACACGAAAAGATGTTCAACATCAGTAATTATCAGAGAAATGCAAATTAAAACCACAATGAGAGATCACCTCACGTCTGTTAGAATGACTGTTAATCAAAAAGACAGGAAATAACAAGTGTTGGAGAGGATGTGGAGAAAAGGGAACCCTCTTACACTGTTGGTAGGAATATAAAATAATACAGCCACTATGGAAAACAATATGAAAGTTCCTCAAAAAAATTAAAAATAGACTCACCAGCTCTATCACTTCTGAGTGTTTATCCAAAAAACCCCTGAAAATACTAATTCAAAAAGATATGTATGCCCCTATAATAATTGCAGCATTATTTACAGTAGCCAATATATGGAATCAACTTATTGATGGATGAATGGATTAGTACTCAGCTATAAATAAGTCATATAAAGAAGTAAGTTACTATTTGCAACAACATGGTGTTATGCTAAGTGAAATAAGACACAAATACTGTTTAATTTTACTTATATGTGAAATCTAAAAGAAGCAGCATAGATAGGACAAATTAGTGGTTATCAGAAGGGAAGGGGATTAGGAGATGGGAAAAATGGGCAAAGGGGTCAATTCTGTGGTGACAGATGATAACTAGACTTATGGTGATTACTTTGTAGTATTATCAAAGATCAAATTATTATGTTGTACATCTGAAACTAATATAATGTTATATACTAATTTTACCTCAAAAAATTGGTATAAAAATATTTGACGAAATTTATTCATGAGACTGTAGAAAAGTTTTATAAAACAATTTATAGCCAGTTTTTTTTTTTTTTGCATTCAATACCAAGATCAGCTTTTAACTACCAAAGTGGGGGTTGGCAAGCATGTGGCTCTTAGCTACCTAAACCATAATACATTTCAGGATTGAGGGTGAATGTTGCAAGTAATATGCATTTGTAGGTGAAATTTTTTTTAAAGTTCACTTGTGAAGTCATTTCAGTATGTGTTCATCAAGACTAGTCAGAGGAACAGATATTAAGGTTCTAGTAAAAATTTCTTTGTGACATAATTAGCTTCCTTTTGAATAAATCTATTAAACATTAAGAAATTACCTTTATGTTTGAAAAAGGCTAAGAATTTTGCTTTTTATATTTACAATCCAAATGAGAAAAGAGGAAGGTCAGGTCTAAGCTGAATAGTCTAATATTTTTAGGTTTCAACTTTTAATTTGACTACATGTACTTTTAGGATTTTAAATATATTTTAAAATATAAATCAGTACATGTGCGTTGGATTTTTTAAAAAGCATTTACGTAATTAAAGAAAAATACAAATTTATAAGTATGCTTCAGCTAAATGCTTTTTGCTTTAAAGTGGTAATAGTGTTTGACATCAAAACTGTGTGAAAATATTTCCCAGTAGCTGTGAAACCTGTTAAACTGAAAATAACATACCTTAATTCTTGTTTAGTATCTGTTTCTGTTAGGTTTGGGAAATAATGTAATTCAGTCATTGTATTACTAGAGCCAAATTTTTGCCTATCTCTATGAAAGGTATTTGTTAAACTTTTCTTTTTATGAGGTGTAAGTCAGTGAATTAAAACAAATCCATTATTGTCCATGGCCATGCTACCCTGAACAAGGCCGATCCTGTCTGATCTGGAAGCAAATAAGCAGGGTCGGGCCTGGTTAGTCCTTGGATGGGAGACCCTAGGAAGACCAAGTGCTCTAGGCGTAAAAAATAAAATAAAATAAAAAACTAAAAAATAAAACATAAAAAAAATCCATTACATTCCCAAACGAGAGATTCTCAACACTTTTTGTCTTTATACCATTTTGTTCATTAATAATTGAAGTTTTGTTAACAATTTTATTACATATGCTGATTTTAGAACTATTAGAAAATAGAGATAAAGGAAAAAAACTTCAGACAAATAACTACTATTAACATTTTGATTTCTAGATTTCTATATTTTACTTACATATTTTTACAAAAAAAGAATCATCTTCACTTAAAAACAAATAAGTGATAGGGAAAAAAAGACATTGTTCTTTTCTAGCTCTTTAAGATATAATGTTAAGTTGTTTATTTGGGATTTTTCCTTTTTCTTGAGATAGGCCTGTAATGATGTGAACTTTCCTCTTATTACCACTTTTGCTGTATCCCAAAAGTTTTGATATGTTGTATTTTCATTCTTATTTGTTTCTAGGTATCTTTTGATCTCTCCTTTTATTTCTTTGACCCAGTCCTTCTTTAGTAGCATGTTGTTTAATCCCTACATACTTGTAGTTTTTCCTGCTTGCTTTTTGCAGGTGATCTCCAGTTTCAAAGCATTATGGTCAGAGAATATGCTTGGTATGATTTCAGTCTTCTTAAATTTGTTGAGGCTAGTCTTGTGTCCCAGCATATGGTCTGTCCTTCAGAATGTTCCATGTACACTAGAAGAGAATATATAATCTGGTATTATTTAAGGTTGATTTTCTGTTTAGATCTACCCATAGCTGTCAGTGGAGTATTTAGATCCCCTACTATAATTTTTGTGTTTTTGTACGTTTCCCCCTTAAGTTATGTTAGTGGTAGCTTTATATATTTTAGTGCTCCCTGATTGAGAATATATATATTGGTAAGACATATTCATCTAGCCTGGAATTAGTTCACTTTCTGCCATGTTCCTGACAGATAACACCACAGCTTTAATTCTGCATTTGGGTCAGTAACAAGGTGGCCTGTAGTAAGTTTTTTCCCCCTTGCATTCTGACAAGTTAAAATTTATGTTTCTGAATGTATCAGTTCTTTGAATTACCTGTTTTATACTTGTATGCAAAATAAGGCCTTCCTCAACCTAATGGGTAAAATCCCTAACATGCATTTTAAGGTTCATGATCCGTCTGTTTTGCCAATACCAGCTTTCCCCCCCCTAGAACCACAGAAGAGTGTAATTCTGTAAGATCTAGGGGCCACCCCTCATCTTGGATCACTAATAATTGAAATCTAAGAGACTTGACTTTCTTGAGAGAATAAGTGTTCATAGATAACCTATTACTCATGCCTGCCTTTAACTAGCAACCGTGATCCCCAAACCCTTGATTTCCCATTCCCAATTTTGTGATGGGAAAAATCATATGAATTTTATACCCTGCTTCTTATACTTAATTTCCTCCTAGTTTAAGAAAAAACATCTTATTTTAAATACTTTAATTTTTCTCATTTTTTTAAATGGCGAAGGTTTCAAAGTTGAAGTTCTTCCTATTGCTAACTACTGTTCCTTTTCCTTTACCCCCGGCAGATTGTCTCTCAAATCTAATTATCTGCTTTCAATATATTTAACAGCTAGAGTTTTTCTTTTTTCTTTCTTTTTTTTTTTTAAAAAGAAGAAAATAAAAATTTTCCCTTCGAGGGGAAGGAGAAGGAGACCAGTAATTCTAAATGTCTTTTATTTTCAGCATCAGGGCTGTTAGGTCTTTTGAGCCCTTCAAAGTTATGAAAGATAATAAACAGGTCATCAGAATTAGTTGGAAATAACAAAGGTAATCTTTTTATTGACATAACCATATATAGTTAAATGAAAGATAACATAGGCTACTGACAGCTAAATATAAGAAAACAATAATACCAATAGGTTTTACTTATTTAACCTTCAAAAGGGCTAAAGATTAATTTCAGAATGAAGCTGAAGAGATTTAAACAAATGTTTAAATGTTCATTGAAGGACTCAGGGAATTAAAGTTTTAGAAACATACATTTTGTATGTTTAACATACATTTACTAATTGTGACAATTACTAAAAATTTTTCCCATTGGCTATATAATCATTGTATTTCTAACTTTAATTTTCATTTTGCTTTGTGTCCAGAGTATATGTATATTTTATAATGTGATTCAGAGAATCATTAATTGTGCTTTAAAGTGAACTTTAAGAAGAAAAAATGTGTAAAGTCTTCCTAAATTAGTGTAACTTCAGAAGTAATTCAGAGTAGTTATTTTGTTGTGGCCTGGGGAAAAGTAAAATGATAATGGAACCAACAATTCCAGGGTAGCTCTTCCTAGATTAGTATTATCTTAATCTAAAACATGTCCTCCTTCCTGTCCCAAGAATATTCTTCTTGTTGTGACACAACATTTTATTGTGAGTAAACACTAATTTATACCTTCTCTACCTCTCTTGTGTGTTGATATGACGTTGGTTTACGTTGCCTTCCAAGCATGACTTTTGCTAGTGTTTAAAACCCCAAAAATGTTACCTCTGTCAGGAAGACTAACGCACTCTAGGCCCATGTTTAAACATTATTGACTTCTTTAAATTAATTTTTTTTAAAGATGTAATATCTACATTTTAAATAGAGATAATACTTTTTTGTCTTCCTAAGGAGTAAATTACTTTTAAGAGAGAGAAATTTGCCTTTAGAAAAAGGTCAGAGCTTAGATAGCTTTTTGTAACTGTTATTTCTAATAAGCTGCATTATCTTATGACTTATAAAAGGACATTTTGAAGTTAGTAGAATGTCACCTACTACCTAGTACGTAGCCTTGCCAAATAGTCAGAAAGTTAGCTGAGACTCCTTCCACTCAGAGTGATCCTGTGGTCATTCCTTCTTATAAAGTTGTAGCCTCATACTGAAAATATGAATTTGCCCTTTTTATATATGCTTTCTCCAGTGTAATTTCCGTGTACTTGCAAAATCACACCTGCTGTTCAGTTTTGTTGATACAACTCTCCTATCTCACCTTAGATAAAATTTGGATTATATATATATGACTGATTTGCTTAAAGAGTAATATTTTAGATAGTAACCCAATCTTTCTAGTAGAAAATTTTTTTAGTAGACTTTATGTTTTAGAGAAGTTTTACATTCACAGCAAAATTTAGAGGAAGGTAGATTTCCCAAATACTGCCTGTTCTCAGACATGCATGCATAGCTTCCTCCATTATCAACATCCCACAGCTTAGTGGTACATTTGCTGTAACTGATGAACCTACACTGACACATCATTATCACCCAAATTTATAGTTTACATTAGGGTTCACTCTTGGTGTTATAATTTTGTGGGTTTGGACAAAGGTATAATGACAAATATCCACCTTTATAGTATTATGTAGAATAGTTTTACTGCTCAAGAAATTCTTTGTGCTCTGCCAGTTCATCCCTTCCTCTTCCCCTATCCCCTAACAACCACTCTTTTACTGTCACCATAGTTTCATATTTTCCAGAATTCCATATAGTTAGAATCATATATGGCCTTTTCAGATTGAGTCCTTTGATTTAGTGATATGTGATTAAATTTCCTCCATGTCTTTTCATGGCTCGATAGTTTTTCTTTTTAACATCGAATAACATTTATCACCTGATGTACCACAGTTTATCTATTCATTTACTAAAGGACATCTAGGTCCTTTTCAAGTTTGGGCAGTTATTTATAAAGTTGCTATAAATACATAATTAACACAAGTTTCTTTACCCCTAACTACTGTTTATTTTATTCGCAGGTTTTTTTCTCTTTTTTTTTTAGGAAGATCATGTCATCTGTAAACAAAGAGAGTTTTCTTCCTTGATTTGTGGTTTGGTGTCTGACATTGATTTAGGGAAATTCTGTCACTGTTGCATCAAATATTTCTTCTATTCCTGCCTTTCTTCTTCTGCTATTCCTATTATGCATATGTTATATCTTTTGTAACAGTCCTTGGATATTCTATTTTTTTTTCAATCTTTTTTTCTCTTTGTTTTTTAGTTTTGAAAGTTTCTGTTGACATATCCTCAAGCAGAGATTCTTTCCTCAGGAATGTATAGTCTACTAGTGGCCCTTAAGGCATTTTTCATTTCTGTTATCGTATTTTTGATCTCTAACATTTCTCTTTGGTCCTTTTTTAAGATTTCCATCTCGCTTACATTACACATCTGTTCTTTCACATTGCCAGTTTTTTCATTAGAGCCCTTAGTCATAGTTGTTTTAAATTCCTGATCTGATCATTCCAACATCCCTGCCATGTCTGTCATTCTGTGCTTGTTTTGACTCTTCAAACTGCGTTTTTTGCCTTTTAGTATACCTTGAAACTTTTTGTTGAAAGATGGACATGATACACTAGGTAAAATAAACTGGTAAATAGGCCTTTAGTAATGTAGTGGTAATGTTGGGAGAAGTGGTGGCATTCTATAGTCCTGTGATTAGGTCTTCTTCTTGGTGATACTATGTCCCTGGACTGTGAACTTCAGCAGTGCTTCTTAGTTTCTCCCCTCAAGTGGGACAGGCTAGCTAGAGGGGCCTGGGATTGAGTATTTCCCTTCTGCGGGGTCTGATAAACCTCTAGCAGGTGAGGCTCTAGGAAAATAGTTTCTCTTGAGGGCAGGCCCTGTTAGTGCTCTGGCATATTTTAAAATGCTTACTTTTCCTCTCCATGCTGGAAGCATGAAAGGATTTTTCTCCAGTCTTCACAATGAGAACCTAGAGAACTCACAAAAGTATGAGGGATCCCATGACTGGGTTTCTCTGGAGTTTTTAACACTTAGACTGATCTACACTGAGCCTTTAGCAATTTATTGATTACAGTTCAGGCTTTTCTACCCAGTACTGGTTCCTGCTGAGGTTTCTATTCATGGGTTTCTGCTCCATGGAGTTGTGAGTCTTTGTGTTTGCCCTGCTTTCTCTCTAATTTTGGGGGTAGCAGCTTATGCTGTGACTTCACTTCTTTGTTGAATCTAAGAAGAGTTGTTGACTTTTTCGTTTGTTCACCTTTTTACTTGTTAGGATGGAGTGGTGACTTCTGAGCTTCTTACACGTTGGACCAGGAACTGAAAGTTAGATCTGTTTTTTTAGTCAATAGTTTCTCCTAAGTAATACTGTCCTGGCATTGCTGAAAACCAGAGCCAAGAATGTTTGTTCTGTTAGACTTTTTTGGAGGGTAGACTAATGGCTTGATGGCATTACTTTATAGACTCAGAGCAAAGCAGTGCCAAACTTGTCAATATCCAGATGATTATAAAGTAAATCAAGATGATAAATGTAGCAACTAGTTTAACTTTTTGAAAACAAAGATGCTGGTAGATGATTGGCTGACCTACAGAGTACCACATAAAATGTAAAATATGCAAGCCAGGTTCTTAGAAATTTGATAATGATAAAGGTAAATGGTTCTTTAATACAATAACTTTTTGGTAGATGGGTATATATTATCCCAAAGCTAATTTTGTTTGTTAAAAGGAATGAAAATTGTTTTTTCAATTTTAGGATAAGGTTAAACATAAAGACCATATTGACCATCAGAAGGATAAAGTTGCATTAACTCTGGCTCGTCTAGCCCGGCATGTTGAAGTGGAGAAACAGCAGAAAGAAGAGAAGAACAGAGCATTCAGGGTATGTGGCTGTTTTAATTGATATTTTACTAAATTATAGAATTGTTTATAATAAAACTTTAAAGACAAATTTGTAATAAAAAATGTATAATTGAATCCATGTTAAGCATGGACTCTAGATAGTTCATCAATTTAGTAATAAATCATGATATCTTTTTACATCTCTGTTTTTAGTTTGTTGGATCCGCACATACATATATACAGGAAAAAAAGAAAAAAATAGAATTACTTGAGTGGATTTTATTTTTGGGAATTAAGAATCATTGGATTTCTCAAAGCAAATGAACTATATTAAGGGTTTCTGGTTACTTCATCACAATAGTGAAAAGAGTTTATCAGGTTTGTGACATAAATTATTGAAAGATTTTCTACTAAAGACCACTTTCTCAAACTTCAGCCTGTCCTTTCAGATTAATGTGATACTAAAAGGAAGAAATTTGAATCAGGGTTGTAGAAGAGCTGCAGTGTGGAAAATGAAACCTAATTTAGACTCTCACATGATATGTCTGTTCCTAAACTTGCTCTGTAAAGCCCCAAATGAAACTACTTAAAAGAACTTCCTCAGTATTGACAAATGTCTGCTAGGAGTAGAGTATTGACGAGTTGGTAAAAAAAAATCTTCATAGTAGGATTTAAAAAATAGATTTTAGCGGATCACTTAACTTTTTTTATATATAGACTTTGGGCTTCAATCTGTAAAGGAGCAGAGTTGGAGATGATCTCCCAGGTTGGGATAAGCACTATGATTTTATAATTTTAACATCTGTTTTTGATTCCTTGAATATTTTTTCATTGGTTATTATAAAGGAATTTATATATTTCCATAGCCTGTTTTAGTATCTCCTAATCTGATACAGAATAAATTAATCTTTAGGTTTAGAACTAGATTTGTTTGGGGACTTTACTTGTAATACCAATTAAGTTAGAGCATAGTATTTTAATTGTATATTTAAAATGCTTAAGGCATAGAAATATTAAAAAAATAGGATTATTTCTTTTCTGGCAGAAACACAATTCAATTTTAAAGAAGATTCTTTCCCAAACTATGTTAAGTGTATTGTTTACAGGTCAGGGAAAAATGTCTTTGAGAGGAGAGTTGTTTACAAGCTGTCCTTCCTTTCCGTGGAATTCCTGAGTGATGCTAGCTTCTTTTCTTAGGCAGTGTTAATGGCCACATAAATGATAAAGCTTTTGTGATGAGTTCAGACTCTTTTAGTCACTATGACAACTAGGATTTTTCTCAAGGATAGTTTCATCTTCCATCCATGTAAAGGTTCATACATTGTGTTAAGATTTTACTTTAGCGTTGAAGAAAGTTTTTTTAAATTTTGAAATTCTTGTTTAAGCAATTGTAAAGAATAAATTTATCAAGATTTCCTTATTATTTCTAAGGTAGAAACAGATTCACACAGATGCTTTAGCTCATTGCTTGCCATACACTCATGATTTTTTTCATGATTTTTATTTGGTTTTCTTTATGGATTAGTTGTTTTTTAAAATTAAATGGCAGAAAACGAAACAATACAAACTATGCAGAAAGGAAAATAATGAAACTGAAATAAAAATTCTTGATAGGTAGCTCTGACTGAAAATAGATAATAGTAGAAAATGTCATTTAACTGTTCTAGGCCTTTGTGAATAATTGATGTCTTGCTGTTAAAGTGGATTATTCGTTTTTTATGATGGAGATGTTTTTATTTTTATTTTTATTTTTTAGGTGAGGCAACCCATGGTTAATTACACAGATTGCAACTTACAATCTTTTTTTTTTTTTTTTACACCTACAGCACCTGGTCTTCCTAGGTGGTCTCCTATCCAAGTACTAACCAGGCCCGACCCTGCTTAGCTTCCCAGATCAGACGGGATTGGGCTTGCTCAGGGTAGCATAACCATAGACTATGATGGAGATGTTTTAAAGATAATAAAAGAAAATTCATTAAAATCTTCGCTGGGTAAATTACTTTCAGAGGTAATGTGCTGTGATGACCAGTTGACCATCTACCAGCTTTGCTTATTGATATTTTAGGGTTAAAATGACTTGCAAGAAGTAATATAACCCTAAAATTTGTGACATAGGACGTGGATGGCTTATTTGGAGATGATTTCAGCCAGCAAATATTTTTTGAGCATAGACTATATATGGCCACAGAGTTCAAATTCTATAGTGAAGAATACTAGAAAATTTAAGAAAACTTTTATTTTTAATTATTGGCAATTATTTAAAATAAGTAGACTACTAGTTGGTATTTAGTAATATTTAATCTTAATATGTTAATTTATTTTAAGAGTTTTTATTGTGATATATTTTTGTAAGGAACTTTGATAAATGGTTTAATTTTATAAATAAAGTCATTATAGTCTACCAGAAGCTTGCCATATTGCTTTCTTTGAATAAACTAACTTCGTTTCCCATAGCATGTTATTCAGAGCACTGATCCTTTAGGATACAATTTGAAAGAAAAAATATTTGGTGATTTATTAAGTTGAGATACTGTGAGTACTCTATGGGAAATCACACACTCGTTGGCACTTTAAGGCTTTGAAAATCCTGCACTGAAGGAACCTTTTAAACTTTGTATTAAAACTAGTGTTTATGAACTTAAGTTGATTACAGGGGATTTTAAAAAATGTTTATAATGCTTCTTAACATCTTCAAGAATTAGTATTCTATGGTTGTACTTAGAACAGTGTTGTGTAGAAGATTTTTTCAGATTATAGTCTTGAATCTCCCTGTCCCCCTACTTACCTTTCCTGAGATCCTGTTACATTGCTAACTAGGCCATTTATTATTCTGACCTATATCTTGCAAATCTAGTGTTTGTGAATTTGTGATTTCAAGACCACAACCTTTTTGAAATATAGTATGGCATATGTGTAAGTGCATGGATCCTAGAATCAGATTGCGAGAGTTTAAATCCTGGCATTGTTATCTGACTTTCTGTACTTCAGTTCTCCCATCATAAAATAGGAACAATAATAATACCTATTGCATAGAGCTATTGTGAAATTAAAATAATTTTAGAACAGTGCCTGTCACATGGTAAGTGGTTATTGTTAATTGTTAGATACAGCATGATTAGGGAGTATGCAAACAGATTTATAAATAATATAACTAGAAAGATTTAGAGACTTTAACAGTCTAAAGCATCTAATTTAGTGGTTGGTGCTGGCCGGCTGCCTGATTTGTGAATAAATTTTCATTGGAATATAGCCACACCCATTTGTTTACATATTATCTATGGCTGCTTTCATGCTACATTGTCAGAGTTAAGTAGTTGCTGTAGAGACTGTAAGGGCTGCAAAGCCTAAAATATTTACTATCTGGCCCTTTTTGAAATAAGTTTGCCAACCCTTGATCTAGGTGCCAATAAGTGCTTTATATTGGAACATATTAAGTATTAATGATTGTCTGCTCTTAATTAATACTATTCACCGAACAGATATTTAATAGGCTTCTGTACACTTCAGACTATGTATGGAAAATTTGGAAAAAAAATGTGTAAAAGTTTAAAAATGAAAAATCATCATTTCTATCTCCACTCCCAGAGATAGCCATTGACACTTCATATATTTATTTGTGGACTTTCCCCCTCTGCAGATAAAATTACATATAAGCTTGAAATTAATCCTTGTTAGTATTTTTTCATATTTGGCCTCATTGGTTTGATACTACTTGGTAATCTACTTGATAGCAAAAGTATATTCCTACTTCACTGAAAAAGTTTGGTTAGTGTTTATCTAAAGACTTTAATGAAATGTACTTACCATAATTTACCAAAATAGTGCCCTATTGTTGGAGATGTAGGTTGTAGTGAACTTTGTGCAAAATAGGTAAACACTGGGATCAGCATATTAGAGCATGAACCTTTGTTTTGACTTATCTCTTTGGGATATATATTTTTTAGATGTGGAGTTAGTTCCAGGGCTAAAGGGTAATCAGTATTTTCTGATCACTGATGTGTCAAAATCTTTTTCTCAAGGAAATCAGGTTAGAAATCACAGGTTAATTGATTTTTTCTTAATATCTTTAGGAAAAAATTGATTTTCAGCATGCTCATGGGTTACAAGAATTGGAATTTATTCGAGGACATTCTGATACAGAAGCAGCAAGACTGTGTGTGGACCAGTGGCTAAAAATGCCAGGTATTCTTTAGAGATCACAGTGGAACACTAAGGTTACCTACTTTCCCTAAAGCCTTAAAATATTATGACTGTTTATTTGATTGCTAACCAGTATGTAAAGTATTAAAATTTAGTTTCAGTGATACTTAATAATGGCCTGCTTTACCAGTTGTCTTCCTACTTTGGCAAAAGTATATTTTGAGTATAAGTAATATAGGTCATTTTATTCATTAGATATTGCTTATTTATTTGTTCATGATGTAGTTATGATGACATGAGATATTACATGTGTCTGGGTGGGTGTATAATAGGTTATTTGAGGTCAGGAAAGGCTTCTCTGAGGAAATGGAATTAAAGCTGAGATCTAAAGGACTATTGTTTACTTATTTATTCCTCAGTGCAGCCTATGTAGATACTTTGTAAGTGTCCACATAGGAGGCTCATCTAAAGCATTGGGTAGTTTCTTCATTATTAACTCTTTGCAGACCTGAGATTCCTGGAAGAGTCACTGTGGAACATTTTCCCCCTACTAGATAATTTGATGGGATTTTTAAGAGCTAGTAGTTGCTTGTCCCACCATGACAAGCAACTCTTCTAGCCTGTCTTGTAGAAGACCTACTACTGAGCCCTTAAACGCTTAGGATATCCACAGAAACCTTAGCTGTGGAGTTAATCCAGAATAAGGTTTAATTGCAAAGTCATTAGAAATATCTATGCACGGAGTACTCAGTGTTGAGCCTAGATATCTTGTTCTAAAGTAAGTTTTCAGAAGGTTTTCTTTTTCTTTTGAGTAGAGTCAAAATGCCACTTAGAAAATAGTTCCAGTAATTTGTAGTTATTTTGACATTTGACCACTCCCTGAAACTATATTTTCTTCTTATCTCCTAATCTGTTTGTGCCTGACAAATTCCCAACTGGCCCCATCCTCCTTTTTAAATACCTTTTCTTCTTTTTTTCTTCTAACTTGCCTGTGGGGTTAGCCCCACAGATAATAACACTAGAGTTTGCTAGGTTTATTTATTTCACATAAGTTTGGTAGCTCAGCCTTCTTTGGTCTCACAGTGCTTTATTCATTTCTCTAATATAGTTTTTACCCTGTTCTGTTGAATTAATATGTTTGCATGTCTGTCTCTTCCACCAGACTACATGCTCTATGGGGATGAAGACCAAGACAATCCTATTTAGTGTCAGTGCCTAAAAAGAATGTTCAGCGTAGAAATGCTTGATAAATGTTGGTTGACTATTACACCAAAGAAGGCTATAATAAACTTTTGTACATAAAACAGAAAACAAGCCTAGACCTTGGGCTCCAGATATGACTTCACTCACCTAAATAAAAGAATTGTTTGGCATTCCAAACCTACTTTAGCAAAAGATACTTAGAAATGATGGCAAATAATTTTATTTCTTGGAGTGTTCTTTTAAGGCTATAGTTATTTTTTTAAAAATCCTTCTTGATATGCATTCAATTCTCAGTAGTTGTTAATGACTAGTTCAGTGGTTTTACCTTAGCTGCATCACAATCACCTGGAAACTTTTAAATACAGGCCTGGGTCTCACCTGCAGAGATAATTAGGGTATCTGTAGTTTTGGGGCGATTTGTAGGTCACTTTGATAGGAAAGTGGGCTGGAACTACAAGACTTTATCATCTCTAAGATCTCTTCTAAAAATCATTTATCTCATATGAATCTAACACTTTCAAGTCCTGTCTAGAATGGTTTGCCTCTTTAGTCCTAATTCCTGGCTTCCAGATTGTCAGAATAATTAATGCATTGTAAATTAAATTCATGAGCATCTGTTTGTGCATTTACCCAAACAGACCAAGTGGGAACAAATAAGTCATTTAGCTGTGTCTATGATTCTAAGCAAGGCTTGGTATTTTATATATCTTTAGGTCACATCTGGTTCATCAGTGGCTGATAAGCTTGAGCCTGTAGTTAAAGTCTTTTAAAGTTGTATTCTTATGTGATCATTTGATCTTTTGCTTGGTCTGTGTAACACTGTAAAACTGAAGTTTGGGATCTATTGCTAGAACAGCTGTTTTATCATTGGACTGTATTTGGAATGGGTGTTTATCTTCCATAAGTGGGCTTCAGAGGTCTTTGAAGAGGATGTCAATGGGAAAAACAAAGATGAGTCATTGTACTCTTTAATTTTAAAAAGTGAGATTTTACTTCTCAGGAAGGGACTCATTCAGTCCATTCCAAAGTATCTAGCTATTGTAATTCAGTTTTTAGATTAGAAGTAGTTTAAGTCCTTTATAATTACTCTAACTTTGGAAATCCATCTTTTATAGACCTTTATAGTTAGGCCAATTTGCATACATTTAATACTTAATAACTTAGAAACTGCATTCTCTAGTCTATTTAAATCTCTCTCTATGTTGTCTTTTTATGAGTAAAGTTTATTTTCTTTCATTTGATTGTTTTCTCTAATTTTTATCTAGCACTCTTTGGCTAAATAAAGGTTTTAATGGGTGACATCTGGAATATGTATGGATAATAAATAAAAATTATCATAATTCTGACTGCATTAAAAAAGGAAATATAAAAAGGTGTATTGTTATTGAATGCCTCTAATATTAAAATATGATTAATGCTATGCTCTTCATTGTTTGTTGGAAGAACACATGTATAAGCATTTTGGCAGCTTTTAATAGTGGCATTCTTCCTATAAGGACTAAAACAGCAGAAAGGCAGTTGAAACCTTAAGCATATATAATCACTTAGAGATCTTAAAACTAGATGACGTTAAAGGAATAATATTCTACTCTAGATAAATGCTTAGGGGCTTTGTAGAATATGTCATAAAGATAAATACCCAGTTTTCTGTTGTATGAAATAGTTAATTTGATTAAAACAGTCCACAAGAAATAATAAGAGACAATAATCTAACTATCTGTATGTCAGAATACTCCAGGCAGTCTGACAATTATTTATACAACATAATTCTAAATTTTCAGTTGTATATCATGTATTGGGAGTTCCCTGGGAACAAAATTTGGTTAGGGGGTATTAATTACAAGAGTGTGTGACTGTAAGATTAAGATTATAAAAGAAAAGGGATGAAGAATGGACCAGTAGAAGAGGGCATTAATTAAGAGAAGGTAATGATGGACACACTGTTTTTTAATTGGCTTTGAAAGGAGAAAAAGAGAAAGGGCAAAATAGGATAAAAAGAAAGGAGAGAGATAACAACAAATAAATCTCTGCTTTGTGTTCTATAAATTTGTTATCACTGATAACCTTCATTACTTGATATCCAGGTTGGAACTGATTCATCAGTGGCTAGATTCCTCAGAAGTATTGCTCTTATTCTTTCTTTGCCTCCCTAACTTCTCCACTTCTCCCTGTTACATTGTTTAACATAATTTTTGTAGAACTCAGATCCTCTATAATATAATTAACCCTTATAATGTGTTTAAGATAGTTTAAAGAGAAAATAACAGTTAGAAAAGATCTTTGCAAACTTACATAAATGGGAAGAGAGGTTTTATAAGGGTTCTATAGAGCAACTGACTTTCTAATATATTTGATCTTTGATATTTCTTGGCTGTCGAATTTAGAAACATTTTTTTTTTTCAAGAGAATGCTATTTGGAGATGTTAACTGCTTTCTTTGTCCCAAATAACTATTTACTTTTGGGTTATTATATCTTTTATAAGAAAACTTATAAGCATTTAATTACAGTTAGTACCACCTAGTTGATGCTGAAATATCTGAAATAGGAACTTAAGAATTTATATTCCAATGATGCAGGACTCAAAACAGGCACAATTAATTCGGGAACAAAAAGTTCATTTCGAAGAGGAGGCCAAATGCAGGTGTCTGGGAAACCAATTTCATGTCCCATAATGCACTGTAACAAGGAATTTGATAATGGGCACCTTCTATTAGGACATTTAAAAAGGTAAGTGTGGTATTAAGAGTAGTGGATGTTGAAGATCAAAATAAGTTACAAAGTGATTTCATAAAATGAAATAAAGCATGATGCACCTCTGCCATTGTGATTATAGCTTTATATTCCAACTCAAATTGTTTTGTGCTGTTATGATATCATTTCTAATTTATATTTCTTAGGTTTCTTAGAAGGCTTGGTGAAATCAGATTTTTCTAATAATGTTCTCTCTTTAAAGGCATATAACCTTTAAATATGTATTTGTTACTAATATGTCTCATAAAATTACGAACAGACTTTTTGCATTGATATGCAGTTGGATCAGTTTTGGAGAAATCCAGCCCATACATGCACATTTTAAGAGACATAAAGCAGTTACAGATATTCTGTCTAGCCTAAAGAAAGCTAGTATGGCATTACAAAAGTGCTAAAGGCAAACCAGATGTTGCAAAATGAACAATAAGTATTCTGTTTATGAAACTCATCATATTAATTTACTGAATTTGGAATAGTAGAGCTTGAGAAAGTAAATATCAAGGAAGGCAGTATTATAGGCATTAAACATTCTTATCTTCACAATCACTTTCTGATAGTTTAAAGATGGAAATTGAGAGTTTGAGGCTCTATGCCATTATCTTTTCTAGATGTCTCATCCTACTTATGCTTTACCTTACCAAGAGAAGCTTTTAGAAGGAGCTTCAGCATTTAGCAAATAACTGGGTATCATACTGTATCTTAACTATTTTAAAAAGTCTTTGAGGGCGTTTGCAATAATAGATTTTTTTTATGGTTAAGATGAACATTAAAAGGATTAAAAGCCAGTTTTAGGAAACAAATGTACCAGAAATCTTGACACGAGATTATTCTAATTGTTCATTTAAAATTGTGACTTTTGTGGTAAATAAGGCAAAAAGAAAAGTTGATGGGTCTCTAATTTTCAAACTGGAAGTTTACCATTTTGGCAAGACACACCTAAATCCATTTTATTGTATCTTGAGTACTTTTATGAAATCTTGAACACACTGTTTGTCACTGTCTGAAGGGATTATATCACATATGGGAGCCACTTGATATTTCCTAAATATGAAAAACGTTATTTAATATTTCAGTAGAGAATTGTAAAGTTCTGAATGTGTATTTGTGTTTTGTGTTTTTTTTAACTTAACAAATGAAGCTAAATAGTTCTGTCCCTAGAATGTGGGCTTTTTTCTAATGTTACCTCTCTTTTGCCGAGTAGGTTCGATCACTCCCCATGTGATCCAACAATTACACTCCATGGATCTTTCATCAATTCCTTTGCTTGTGTAGTATGTTATAAAAATTTCGTTACTCAGCAACAATATAGGGATCACCTTTTTGCTAAGGTAAGAGCATGTCCTAAGTTAAGAGTAGTTATACTTTTTCTAGAGAACCAAGGAGTTCAATGAAAGTTCTTTCTTGCTGCTCTTAAGCTTTCATTCACCAGTGATACACTAAAGAATCAAAATTGTGATATTCTATGGAGAATAAAATTATTTGGAACATTAAATTATCGTGGACAGAAAATTTGATAGCTGAAACCAGAAATCCAAAAGATTATTAGAGAAACCCTTCCTTTTATAGAGTTGTTCTGCGAAATTAACTTACCGTATTTAAGATGCTCTGTGAGTTAGTCACATAATGAGAACTAGAATCTTATTCTTAAGTCCACTGTCTTTCACTGCCTGCTGAAACATTGGAGCCATTTAGTAAATAACAATTATTTTATTAATGCTAATATTAAGAAATAGTTCTAGCATTTAAAAGGCTATGTTATGTAACTCATTAAGTGTTATATTTCAAAGAACATGAGTTGATTCATGGTATATGCAAATCCATGTAATATGGAAATCTGTAATGAGTGTTTATCATATTTGATATGATACAGCTCTCTCGATAAGCTCTCCTTATTGCTTATTCTTTGGAATCTGTCACAAGGACTCTAAAGGAAAGTAGTATGCTTTAGATTGTAATTGTCTATCTTGAATCAGCCAGAAGAGGTCGCTAGAAGATTGTATACCTATGAATTCTATTTTGTGAAGATGGCATTCTTCAAGGAAAGATAGTAAAATTATCCAGTTTTCCTTGTTTGCCTTGCTTGCCTCCTCTTTTCCTTTCATCTCCAATTTGTTCTGACTAGACTAGTGCTTCTCAAACTTTAATGTACAAACAAATCACTCAGGAATCTTGTTAAAATGCAGATTTCTGACATAGGAGATCTGAGGTGGGGCCATTTCTAACAAGCCTCAATGTGATGTCAGTGCTGCTAATCCTGAGTCATACCGAGTAGCAAGTATCTAGTATTTTTTGACATAAAGTCATCTAATGGATATATCACTAGATAGCTTCTCAGCTTTGCTCCCTTTTTGATGGTAGTGGTGGTAGTGGTGGTGGTAGACATATTATAAGCTCCATGATGCCTCAGTGTCACTTGTGGATCAGTAGGTACTACCAATGTTCTCATCTGTTTGTAGGGCCATTCTATCATCAAAGGTTATTTTTTCCCCCTTGCTAGCCTATCCTCCCCAGCCTTAGGAAACCAATAAACTACGTTTTGCCTCTGTGGTTTTACCTTTTCTGAACATTTCATATAAATGGAGTCATAGAATATGTGGCCTTTTGTGACAAGATTCTATCACCATAGTAATTTTCAAGGTTCATTTATGTTGTAGCATGTATCAGTACCTCATGGCTTTGGTTGCCAAGTGATGTTTCATTGTATGGCTATATTCTGCATTTTGTTTATTGGTTTATCCAGTAGATGAACACTTGGGTTGGTCTCACTTTGGCTGTTGTAAATAATGCTGCTCTAAACAGGTGTTCAGGTCTTTGTGTGGACATATGTTTTCACTTCTCTGATGAGTTAAATTATTGGGTCGTATAGTAATTATGCTTAATTTTTTGAATAACTGCCAAACTGTTAATGGACACCCTATATACTGTTTTACTTTCCCAGAGCAATGAATGCAGGTTCCAATTTTTCCACATCATTACCAATACTTATTGTCTTTCAAAATAGTCATTTTAGTGGATATGAAGTAGTATCTTACTGTTATTCTACTTTTTATATATATATACATGTATATATATATATATATATACATGTGTATATATATATGTATATACATACATATATATACACACACATACACACACACATTTTTATGGTATATTTTATTTTAATGTAGCCTGATTTATCATGGTAAAAAGAAATTGAGTACTTTAACTTACCAGACATTCCATTTCCCATTCCTCCCCTCAGTTTGTAGATGGTATTTGCAAATATGTAATAGGTATATTCCAGTAAAATTTTATGTAGAATTACATTTTTGTTCTATTGAGTAAATAATTTAAAAGCTGTATATTGAATCCATTTATAACTCACAGTTGAACTAAAAATTATTTTCTTAGTTTAGAATTAGGGAATATTTGTATAAATTGGTAGTTAGTAAATGCCTTTGGTACCCTTATCACTTAGAACCTTCTAATTGAAATGCAAAATATCTTCCTGGGTGTTATCTTCTGTGTGGCACCGAATTAAAACACAATGGGGAATAGTGGAAAGAGCACAGAATTTATAACCAAAGATATAAAACTATATTTGAACGGTAGTTTTGTCTCTTCTAAGATTATACCTTGGTTGAGGGAACTGGTAATTTTGTTGACTTACCTAAATTTCATTTTCCTTATTTGTAAATAATGAAAAGAGTAGTTCATGGGTTTTTATAAGGATTAAATGGAAAAGCGCATTTTGAATCCTAATATGGTGCATGACATGCTAATTATAAATATAAATTTATTATTCCTCTTCCTGTTGCATTTCATAAGACTACACAAACTATTTTGATATCCCTAATGTAAATTTAAGATAGTAAATATAAAAAGACACAGTACACCTTTTAAGTCTATTATTCTAAAGACGGTTAACAAGAAGTTAAACTACATTAATACACAAGCACACACACATACATATACATATAAACATACACAAATATACACTTAAAATATTTCCAATTTTGGAAAAAAGAGGCTCTTAACTAAGTTTGGAAACTTAGACCCTAGAACAGGCAGACCAGTTTGACTATGTCAAAATTTTAAAGCGAGCATGTGCAAAATTAATTGACAGATATTTGAAAAATATTTGCAAAATGGAGGATGATACATAGAGTTTCAATAATGAAGAATGATACAAGTTGACTAGAAGGGGATAAAACAAAACCAGTAAACATGAGGTTAAAGAATATGAATAAGCAATCCACAGAATATAGACTATCCAGAGAATTGTATAAATAAATACTTAAACTCATTAATAGACAGGAAATGCAAATTAAAGTAACAATGAATATCACAACATCTGTCAGACTGCAAAAATGAAAAAAAGTTTCATAATAGCTATTACTGCCAGGCTTATTTAGTGCTAGGAGATATATGAATTCATATAGCTATTTTGAAAAGCAAGCATACAATTCAAATAATACAACTTTTAATTTAATGGGGCCACTCCAGAGAAGAGAAAAGCACCAATAAATAAAGATATATGTTCAAGGATGTTTACAACACCATTGTTAATAGTGACAAAAAAGAAAAAGACTTTAAAATGAATACTTGAATAGATACAAACCATGGAGTAGTTTGCCACCATTAAGAAGAATGAATTAAAGCTATGCCAGTTGATTTTTAGGGATTTCCATTAGGTATCATGGAATAAGAAAACTAAGAGGCAGAAGAGTCTGTAAGTTGACAGTATTTGCTGAAACAATGCAATCCCTCTTGTATATTTATATATGTATTTTGTAAATTATTAAGCATGGAATGACTTATGGGTACATATTTGTAAACATAAGTTATATTGCAGAGTAGAGTTGAACGAAGCAAAACAAAAAACATGTGATGTGAAAACATTTATATAATATTCCAAATGGATGTGTATTTATAAAAGGAAATATATATAGAAAACAAATGTATATTTACTGTCACAGAAAGATGATTGTAATTTGTTTTCATGGAAAAAATTTTATTTTCATATATCAGATCTCATTTATAATATAAGTTCCATAGTTCACACTCAGGAAAGAAAAGTTTTCATGTTAAAAACTGATAGGTAATATTCTAAATAAATAATAAACATTTTGAAAGTTGATTTTGAGAAACCAAATATCAATTTATTTTAGATGTGTATAATACAGCTTTGCTTTATATTTTAGGAAGCTGCAGATGATGGACATAAAAACAACCTTCTTCCTCAGGTTATTCAATGTTTTGCGTGTCCAAGTTGCTTCCTTCTTTTTAGCAGCAAGGATGAGTGTTTGAAGCATATGTCTGGAAAGAATCATTTCCATCAGCGTTTTAAACTGGGTGGTATGTTCATACTCTTTTCTGAAAATTATTAAACTTCTTAATTTTTACTGATTTATCATACTTCTGAGATAATTCCTGAGGTTACTTATTCTCACATTAGTTTAAAAACCAGGAAAGTGAAAGATTTTTATTTTAATTTTTTTTTCCAAAAAAAGATTATAATATTTATCTGTACCTAAGAGCAAGGTTTACTTACTTTGAAGAATGAAGAGAAACTTAGGAAGAGAACATTTATTCAGAATGTTTTTGTATATCCATGATTATCTGGAAAGTTTTTTTTTTCTGTATTAGGACTCTAATTTTAATTTGAGCATGAGTTCAGCAGCTTTTAAACTTAAGTCTAGAAAATTATTTCCTTTAGATTTTTATCACATACGTATCTTATTTTATTTATTCCAGCTGATGTTGAGAAAGGCAAAGGCAGGGGGTGGGGAAGTTGGATCACTCTCTGCTCAAATCTTTGCAAGTTATAGTTTATTTTATCTTTCAGATGGCAAGGGAATAGCACATCCAATATCATTTCCATCTTTTGCAAAGAAACTTTTGATCTCTCTGTGCAAAGATGTTCCATTTCAAGTTAAATGTGTGGCCTGCCACCAGACACTGCGTTCCCACATGGAGCTCACTGCCCATTTCAGGTTTGTACAGGTCTAGTCTTAGGCTGTAAGGGAATCCTTCCCAACAAACTCTTAACCAGTAAGATTTAACAAATACTTTTCTATTCCATGTTTCTTTCCTTTTAAAATGAATATGCACATTTGCCTGTAAATCAACAAAATTAGCAAATTGAGATAAATTAGAAGTGTAGGAAAAGTGGATATATTGATATTGCTGTGAATGTAAAACAAGCTAACATTTCTAAGATATGTAAATAATTTTCCTGTGTGTTCTGTAAGTGTGTGTATAGGGAGGAGAGGCTTAAAATAGAACTTTGGCTTTAAGTCAACCAGAATGGAAAGTATTATATATGTGTGAAAGATTAAATTTCAGTGAAAGGCTAAATTTATCAAATAATCAAGAAGATTTTAGTATGATTTTTTTATGGTCTTTTCAATGGAAATTATCAAGCAATACACAAAAGTAAGGAGAATAATATAATGAACCCCTATATACCTTTCATCCACCTTCAGTAGTTATTAACAATGGCAGTGGTGTTTCATTTATATTTTCACCTCCTGCAACTTATTATTTTGAAGCAAATCATGTCATTTTATCTGTAAATATTTTAATATGTACATATAAATGATAAAGACTCTAAAAAATGTTGTTATCCCAGATTAAAAATTAAGTTTTTTGGTATCTAATACCTAGTCAATTATAAAATTTCTCTGATGCATGAAATTTTTTTCCTGTTATTTCTTTAAAATGTATTGAAAGTTTATTTACAATTGCATTTGTTTAAATAGAACAATTGTTTTCACAAACTGAAATATGTCTCGATAAAACTAAGGCTGCAGAGTGTAATTACTCTCTGTATACTCAGTATAATTACTGAGGTTAGCAATCCTGGTTCTGATTTATATTTCTTGAGTTTAAATCCTGGTTCTGCTTTTATTTTTATTCTTAATTTTTTATTATGGAAATGTTTATATGAAGTCAGTGGACTAGTTTAATGAACCTCCATTTACCCATCACCTAGCTTCAATAATAACACTGCCATTTTTGTTTTCTTTATACATCTGATTGGTCCCTACTCCCCTTTTAAAACTTTTTGTTTGTTTGTTTTTGAGGTAGAATTTAAATTCGTTCAACTGTACAAATCTTAACTTTCACAGTTTTGACAAATGTATACATCCGTTTAACTCATATTTTTATCATTATATATTCCCTCTCTGTGGAAAGTTCCATTTTGCCTCTTCCCATTTTCCACTCCCTCACCCCCAGGCAATCTGTATTCTGATATTTTTTTCACCTTACATTGGTTTATCTCCTCTTGAACTTCATGTAAATGGAACAGTATAGTGTGTACTCTTGTGTTTGTCATAGTATCTGTCTATATTGATTAGTACATTGTTCCTTTTTATTGGTGAGTAGTATTTTATTGCATAAATATAGCACAATTTGTTTATTCGTTCTCATGTTGATGGACATTTGGATTTTTTACCATTTTTAGCTATTGTAAATAACGCTGCTATGTACATTTTGTACGAGTCTTTTTATGGATATACATTTTCATTTCTCTTGGATGAATATCTAGGAGTGGAACTGTTGGGTTAAAGAGTAGTTGTGTATTTAGTTTCATAGGAAACTACTAAATTTTTTCCAAAGTGTTTGTACAAGTATGCAAGGTATGAGAGTTCCAGTTATTTTACATCCTTGCCATGATTTGGTGTTACCAGTTATTTTCATTTTAGCTGTTCTTTTGAGTGTCTCATTATGGTTTTAGTCTACATTTCCCTGTGAACAATGATATTAGGCACTTTTTCATGTACTTTTGGACTATTCATTTATCTTTGTGAAGTGTCTGCAAGTCTTTTGCCTGTTTCAAAAAAAAATGGATTATTTGCCTTTAGTGAGTTGGGATTCTTTATATATTTTAGATATAAATCTTTTGTCAGATATATGTACTGTGAATATATTCTCTCCCAGTCTAGTTACATATTCATATTGTTAATGATGGCTTTTAATGGGCAGAAGTTTTAATCTCATGAAGTGTAATTTATTGATTTTTTAAAAAATTGATATGGTTATGTTTTCTCTCTCCTGTCTGAGAAACCTTTGCTTCTTCTTGCTTCAGGAATATATTTTGTTTCCTTCATTATTTTTTTAAAAATCAGCTTTTTAAAAAGCTTCTCTTAGCTTTTATGTTTATATCTTAACACATTTTTGTTGATCTTTAAAACAACCAGCATTTGATTTCACTGATGATTCTTTGTTGTTTGCCCATTTTTTACTTTGTAAATTTCTGTTCTTTAAACTTTGGGTTTCATTGCTTATCTTTTTCTAGCTTCTTAAGGGAGAAGTTTAGATTAACTTTGGACCTTCTTTTTCTGTATAAACGTTTAAAGTTATAAATTCTTTAAGCATTGCTTTACCTGCGTCCCTCAGATTTTGATGTTGTTTACATTTTTATTAAGTTAAAAATATTTTACCTTTCCTTTTTTGATTTTTTTTCTTTGACCCCATAGATTTATTAGAAATGTGTTGTGTAACTTCTAAAGGGTTAGGGATATAATTTCCAAATCTTTAGGGATTTTTATTATCATTTTTTGTTTCTAATTTAATTCCACTATAACTGAAGACCATATTTTATATAATTTTCCACTTTTAAAATATATTAAATACATGGAATGGTAGCAGATCTGTTTTTTTTTGGAGTTTAGTAGTGAAAGGAAGACAGTTGAAGACAGTTCCATTTTTCTTTTCCCCTAGAGAAGTTAACTTATTTTTAGTTAATATTTGGAATTGTGTGTGGTCTTAATTGAGCCTGATTCTTTAGTATAAAAGCATCTATGGGTATGGCATATTCCTGACATAAAGTAAATCAGTTCTTAAAGAGTAGGTATCAGATTATTGAGAATCTTACCATAGTGTTCCTCTACACAGTGTAATTATCATAAGTCCTCTATCAGTGCATTTGATATTGTTTTTAGCTCTCTGAAGTATGTCTGAATTTTTTGGATATTTTGACTCTAGTTTTACCCTTTTTTATATAGGATAGAAAGAGACAAAATGTAGGTAATACTCAGGTATTTTGAGATGCTAGAATATTTTATCTTTATTGAAAAAATACCTTTTAGTGCTTATGTATACACTGTTTGTTTTGTAATTCCTGCAATAAAAGCAGAGATACTCTATTTAGGAAATACTTATGAAAGAGTTTATTTTTCTTATCCACTTTAGAGTTCGTTGTCGAAATGCTGGTCCTGTAGCTGTAGCTGAGAAAAGCATTGCCCAGGTTGCAGAGAAATTCATATTAAGAGGTTATTGTCCAAATTGCAACCAAGTCTTTGTGGATGAAACCAGTACCCGAAATCACAAGCAGAATTTAGGACACAAAGTCCGAGTCATTAACTCAATGGAAGAATCAGTCTTACTTTATTGCCACAGCAGTGAAGGGAGCAAACCTCCTTCTGACTTGAATCTATTGCTAGATCAATCAAAGTTTTCATCACTTAAAAGAACTATGTCTCTTCAAGAATCTAGCTCACAAGACTACAGCACCATTCCAAAAAAAAAGATGAATTTAGAAGGTAAAAGCCACGAAGGTATGGTTTGTGCCCAGAAAGAAAAGTCAGTTATTAAAACCTGGTTTTGTGAATGCCATGAACGATTCCCAAGTGAAGATTTAGTAGAAAAGCACGTTTTCTCAGCGAATACAATGTGTTATAAGTGTGTGGTGTGTGGAAAAGTGTGTGAAGATTTAGGAGTCATTCGTTTACACATGAGCCGGATTCATGGAGGCGCTCATTTAAATAACTTTCTTTTCTGGTGTCGGACATGCAAAAAGGAGTTAACAAGGAAAGAGACTATTATGGCACATGTGACTGAATTTCATAATGGTCACAGATATTTCTATGAGATGGATGAGGTAGAAAGTGAAACTTTGCCATCATCCTCTACAACATTGGGGAGTAATTTGGCTGCTAAGAATCCTTCTTCAACGATTACTATTATTGACCATTCCCCAGCAAACAGTCCTCCAAGGGGTAAATGGCAATGCCGAATCTGTGAAGATATGTTTGATTCCCAAGAATGTGTGAAACAGCACTGCATGTCTTTAGCAAGTCACCAGTTTCATAGATACAGCTGTGCTCATTGCAAAAAGACTTTTCACAAGATAGAAACACTGTATCGACATTGCCAAGATGAGCATGACAATGAAATAAATATTAAATACTTCTGTGGGCTTTGTGACCTTACCTTTAATGTGGAAGAAGCATTTTTGAGTCATTACAAGGAGCACCATGGCATAGATTATGTGTTTGTATCAGAAAAAACTGAAACTTCAATTAAAACTGAGAATGATTATTCAGTAATAGAGACCAGTAACCTGTTAACCTGTGGTTGCCGTGAGAGTTACATCTGCAAAGTCAACAGAAAGGAAGATTATAGTAAATGTCTCCAAATCATGCTGGATAAGGGCAAACTGTGGTTTCGCTGCAGTTTGTGTTCAGCAACAGCACAGAATGTTGCCGACATGAACACTCATATCCGTCAAGTGCACAAATTAAAGAGCGAGGAGGAGGAGCAACAGTATGTGATCAAGTGTGGCACCTGCACCAAAGCATTTCATGATCCCGAGAGTGCTCAGCAGCACTTCCATAGAAAACATTGCTTCTTACAGAAACCCAGTGTGGCTCATTTTGGATCTGAAAAAACAAGCCCGTACAAGTTTGCTGCTAGTGCCTCACGTACAGAGAGAAAACTGAAACAGGCAGTAAGCTATCCAAAAAATTCAGACACGGAGAAAGGAGCCGAGAATGACCTAAGCTATCAGAATATAGGTATGGCTTTACAACTCTAATGTCTGTGCAAATTTCACATATTAATATAGAAATATACATGTATTGTAGCCATCATTTTGTGGAAGCTAATAATGATTCAGTTTTGAAGCAAGAAACATAATAGGATGATATATTAATTACTGTAGCATATGCTTTTTAGCCAGAATGTAGCTATTACATTTAGCCAGCCATTCTCTAAACTTAAGGGGACAAAGAATATATGTTAACTTTAAATAACATGTAGTTTAGATAAGATTTTTCTTTTCTTTTACAAAAGTCTTGGGAATTTTGAGAGATGAAGGAATTGACAGTGTTTCTGAAAGTAGAATATGAAAGTTATCCTGGACATATTATTCGATTTTGGTTCATTCAAAAGATGATAAATCAAGTGAATTCTTTTGTTTCTATTTTGGCTTTATTCTGTAAGTGTGAGAAATCTTGAAGTTCACTTTAGAATTTGTATATTTTTGTTATGATTATCTTGGAAGCAAAACTTTTGCTTACAGTTAAAATAGGAATTAGAAGTAGAGTTACAAGTGGTAGCAAGAAACCATGGAAAGATATGAGGTAAGGATTCCCCTGTTTGTACTTACTCTAGACTTTCCTTCTTCCATTTGATAAGGTTAGATAAGTCTAGAAGAGTGCAATGTTTTTATTTTGTTTAGAGTATAATTTATTTTGTTTAGAATATAATTTTAAGTCTACATCCTTTTAAATATTAACTCTTAGTTAAGAGCAGAGACTATGAGGATATGTGAAAATTTTAGTTAATAAAATATTTTTTATGAAACATTGAATTTTTACAGGCTCACTCTATAGGACATGTAGGTATAAACATCACCTTTAGTCATGGCATGTTTTATGTAAGAAATGATTAAATTAAATACTACAGTTCCATTTAACTCTAAACTGTGAAACAGCAGTCATACCATTTTTGTTCTCTTGTACTTTTCTTTTGCTCTTCTGATTACTTTTTGGGAATTTGTGTTGGTCTTTGATAGAACATGATTCTAGTATCTAAATCTGAGAATGGCTGAGAATTTTAAGAAAAGACAAGGTGATGGGTGGCTTGAAAATGGGAGGGGATGCAGTGTGTATTTGAGAGTGTCTCAATCGGATAGAGGAGAAGCTATTTGTTTTAAAAATAATTTAATATCTTAAGGTTTGCATTGCTGCCACTAGAAACTTTAAGGTCTTGTCAAGGTAGAAACGAGGAAAAATAAAGGAGAATGAAAGTTGGCGAATGGTACAAGATGAAAGAACCTTAGAGAACCAAGAAAGATGTTTGTGGTGAATGGTGCTGAAGTGCCACTGGTACCTGTAATGCACCACTTTATGGTAACAGGGTTGTAGGTTACCTCATTTCTGCTCTATAAGGTGTTTAACCACAGAGCCAGAGGAGTACTAATAAATCAGTCTTGGTTAGGAAAATAACGAAATTCTTATAGGGAGAACATTTATCACAGGTAACCTTGAAATTTTATTTTGATGATAATGCAATTTTTTTATTATTTAGCCTTAAAACTTTGTCTTCTAGTTCTTCTAGTACACTGTCTTTTTTTTTTTTTAATTACTTTTATAAATGACATTTTAAAAAAATTCTTAGGATCAATAGCCTGTGGTTTTAGAAAGGATACATAATCAAATTTCTGAAATATTCAGAATATTTTTTATTTGATTTAAATGTACTGCGTCATGTACAGGTTTGGACTTTATAAAAAGGTTTAGCTAGAAATGAATAACATAAGATTAATATTTTGCATATTAGTTCTCTGATATCTTTTAAACTTGAGAAATTAAAATGTTTCTAGCTAATTCTTACCAAATTCATGTAAATGTTTCTTTCTTAGATGAAGAAGTTGTTGAGCTTCCAGATTTGGATTACTTGAGAACCATGACTCATATAGTCTTTGTAGATTTTGATAACTGGTCAAACTTTTTTGGTCATCTACCAGGGCATCTTAACCAAGGAACATTTATTTGGGGCTTTCAAGGTATGGTTAATAAAAACATTTGAGGCAATTTCTCTGTTTTCCTCTTAGTATATGGTTCACTTTAAAGGACTCCTCTTGAACCTTCCTGAATAGAACACAGGAACATAATTGAAATACTGTCACTTTGCATTATAGTTATTCTGCTAGAATATTTTTCTCTTTACATTTCTCTGTGGTAAATGTTAGTTCTATTTGGTGACCCAAAGTTTGTGGATCTTTAGATACAGATTGAAAAAGACTTTATTTAATACCTACATGTGCCAGGTACTATATTTGGTACTAATACATGCTTACTAATTATTATAGTTATCTCTCTTTTAAAATATAAGGAAGTAGGCTGAGAAGTTTTTATTTTTTCCAAAGTTTAAAACTAATAAATAGCAGTTAGCTTTTGAGCTTAAGCTTTGTGGCAATTATGTTAATATGTTAATTATTTATAAATATGCAATTTCATCTAAATCTCTTTACAAACCATTGACCAAACCATGGAGAGAGACTTCTTTGATTTATAGTTTAGTATAATGAGCATCTAATATATTTCATGTTTGATAGGAAACGGCATATAACGAGAATTGGAATTTAAGATAGAAACATATCAATCTGGATAAATTAGCCAGTACAGGCTTTTAGTAAGTTTGACTTTACTGATTGCTCATCATGACTGTCCACTGAACAGCCTTGACTTATTTGTAAAAAACCACTAATGCTTACATTCATATAGAATGATACCATTCAAAGAATTTTTACACATTACTTTTGATTCTCCTTAACATCGCTGTGAGTTTTCAGTTGAATAGGTAGATTCAAGGAGGTTGGTCTACTTTCCCAAGATTGTAAAGTAAGACAATGACGATAACCTGCATTAGAACTGGGTTCTTCTGCGTTCTCACCTGGTACTTTTTCTCTAGCAATTTTTTTTCTGGTATGTGTTTTTCCTTGATAGAATTTTCAGTTGTATCTAGTGTTTTTTTCTTTTTCTATCATGACTTTTTCTACCATTTGATTATCATGCCTTTTCTAAAAATAACAGGAGGAAACACCAATTGGAAGCCTCCACTCAATTGTAAGATCTATAATTACCTGAATAGGATTGGATGCTTCTTCCTTCATCCGCGCTGTAGTAAAAGAAAAGATGCTGCTGATTTTGCCATATGTATGCATGTGAGTTCTTGTTTTATTCAAACTAATGGAAATATAGGAACCATTTGGATTTTTTTTTTTTTTTTTTTTTTTTTTTTGCTTTAATCATAATGACTCTGTAGGTGATTCTTCAAAGGTATATTTTTGTATAACCTTCTGCATCATGTTCTACTTATGACTATTATGTGGGCAGGAGCCCATAGCATAATTATTTGCTGCTTTATCCCTAACTCCTAGCAGAATCTAAGCTACACATAGTAGACCCTCAATTTTTTATGGAATAAATGATAAAGAGATGACACTGTACTTGAGATATACTGAGACACTTTCACATTTCAACATTTCTGAAATTGGGAGGCACCTGAACAATCACTGTTGGCTAGATGGGGTTTGCATTTGTTTCTGTCTCTGCCCGTCACCTAGAGAAATTACCAACCTGAGACACAGTTTAAAGTCTCTGCTTAATGGTTTTATGTGTCACACTTATAACATGAATTTACTCTGAAAACTTGTTGGCTGATGCTTATGTTTTAAACCACAAGAGATTTCTTTTTCTACCTATCCAGCGCCAAGATCGAGTGTGCAAATTACATTGCCTACCTTTTCTCTATAGTTGATTTAAAGCACTTCAACTTTATGAGGGGGCCTCCTATTGGACTTCTTTTGGTTTTTCTTTCTTTCTTAGTGGCACATAAGATAGCTTATAATAATTGATAACATTTTATATTTGATTAAATATGGTATATTTCATTTACGAAGGAGGTCTTTGGTGGGAACTGGGGAACAAGCTAAATATATCTTACTAGGTGTGCGTTCATTCTGAAATATATGTAACTTGATTTGAAACTCAAATGCTAATTTTCATCAACATATGCCATTTATTCCAACTTAGGCTGGCCGTCTAGATGAACAACTACCCAAGCAAATTCCTTTCACCATCCTCTCAGGAGATCAAGGTTTTCTGGAGCTAGAAAATCAATTTAAGAAGACTCAGAGGCCAGCACATATACTAAACCCTCACCACTTAGAGGGAGATATGATGTGTGCCTTGTTAAATAGCATATCCGATACCACCAAAGGTATGCAGCTGCAGTCACAGTGCAGACCATCCAAGAGGAGGAGACTTCACTGCTGAGAGAAATCAATAAACTGCTGTCCACTAGTGTACTGTTGGCTGCTCACTAAACATCATGCTCTCATACTTCTATCTTATTTACTTTTCCTTACTCACTTTCATTCTTTAGTGTTTTAAAAGAAGATGAATTTATACTTTTCTGGAATCTTTTTGATCTAAGAGACAAACTCTTTATTAATGTATATAACATATATTCATGGTATGAAATAGTACAATTTTGTAAGCCTCAGAATCCAGATCTTCACTTTGTTTCTGAAATTCCAAATTCATCTTTAATTTTTCAAAAAGGAAAATCTTATAGGTGAAACCAGAAAGCAATAAATAATATTATGGCAGTACCATACTCTCCACCTCTCCTCCCCACACACACAAAAAAAGACCATTTAAGAGGTTAACAATGACAAAAGTGAAGCCCCAAAAGATCTTTAGTTCCTTAGAAGGGGTAGGTACTTCTTATCTTATTCCTGGGACTTAACACACTCTGCTTTACCTTTCTGAGGTTGTTTAAAGAAAGGCAGTACTGATGTCCAATTTCACTAACCAGTATTTAAGAAAGAATGTCATTCTATGGATTCAGAAGATTTTTTTTCATGATTTCTGAAATAAATGTAGAAAAGAATATTAATTTTTAAATATCCTAATAATTTGTAGCCATGAGTAAGATTTGAATGTATTAATGAATGACCTCAATGAAAAACTGACTACTTTTGGGCATTTTTATTATGTGCCTTTAAATTTTCCAGCTCTGCTTGCCTCCTAGCTATTTTTTTCTTTGAACTTACTCAGAGCCACATTTTGATTAGAAACCCATTCTGAAGAATTTTGCTGTAATCATACATTACAGTGGATCAGTTCACTTCAACAAAGTTAGGGATCATTAATCTAACTGATCTGTGCTCTTTAAAGAAAAATCACCTCTGTTTTGCATATCTTAGTATTGAATTTTATCTTTCTATTCTGTAATTTTTGTTTGCATTCACTTGTTTTTTCTCTCTCTGGCTTTTTTTTTTTTCTTTAGAATCTCTTTTTCTTTTACTTTATTGGCATCCCTTTCCCAGTCTTTAATGTTTATTTAATATTCTGTAAAATACTTAACTTTTTACCTTTTCCACCATAGGCCAGCCTCCTTTTTCTTCTCTTGCTGATGCTTTTGGGAACATTTCTTTTGCAATTTAGAATGTGAAACCTGTATGGTTTTGCCTTTATTTCAACTTTTTTTGGAATGAGAGCTGCATATGAGTAGATCTGCATGGGTATATCAGGGTTGGAGGTGAGAGAATAGGTTATTGTTATATGCTGATTGTTTCCTTCTGAATGCTTCTTATACTCTTTTTTTTTTTTTTTTTAAATCACTCAGTCATAATCAGTGCTCTTTTGAACTTACTGTTCTTTGGGGGTACATGTGTACTTTATTCTGAATTTTTATGAAATGCAGGGATCATGCAGTGCTTAAAGAAGGGCATGGGCTTTGGTTCATACGCTGACTTTGTTGCTTCCTAGCTGTGATTTCAGTCAAGTTACTTTTTCTGAGTCTCACTTCATATCTTTAAGGTTGTAAGAATTAGCGATATGTATAAAGTATCTAGCACAACATAAAAAGCACTGTATGTGCTCAATAAATAGCATATACAGTGCTGTTTTTTTATTACTACTGTAAATATGATTCCTAGCCACTAGGTATTTTTTTTTACTTTCCACTTTTTTTATCGTGTTAAAATACACATAAGTTTTACTATCTTAACTATTCTGAAGTGTACAGTTCAGTGGTATTAACTACATTTACGTTGTTGTGTAGCTGTGATCATCCATCCTCATAATTATTCTCATCTTGCAAAACTGAAACTCGGTACCCATTAAATAATAACTCCTCGTTCCCCTTTCCCCAAGGCCCTGGCAACCACCATTCTTCTTTCTGTCTCTGTTTTTGACTACGCTAAGTACCTCATATAAGTGAAATACAGCATTTGTGTTTCTGTGACTGGCTTATTTCACTTAGCATAATGTCTTCAAGTTTCATTTATATTATAACATCAGAATTTCCTTCATTTTTAAGGCTGAATAATATTTTATTCTATGTATATACCCCATTTTGCTCATCCATGGATACTTGGATTGTAACCATGTTTTAGCTACTGTGAATAATACTGCTATGAAGATAGGTATATAAATATCTCTTTTGAGACCCTGCTTTTAATTCTTTTGAATACATACCCAGAAATGGAATTGCTGAATCATGTGGTAATTCTGTCTTTAATTTTTTGAGAAACTTCCATACTGACTTCCACAGGAATGGCACCATTTACTTACACTCCCACCAACAGTGCATTAGGGTCCCAATTTCTCTACATACTTGACAGCACTTGTTATTTTCTGGTTGTGTTTGTTTGTGGTTGATAGTAACCATGCTAATAGGTATCTCAGTTTTGATTTGCATTTCCCTAATGATTAGTAATGTTGAGCATCTTTTCATGTGCCCCTCGCATTTTAAAAGTAATGGAAATTATTAAGTGGCTAAAGAAATATAGAATTCTTAAATCATGGTATTTTATTTAGATTTAAAGACGCTTTTGTAATTCTAAAATACAGAAAATACAGTTATCTGATTTAAGACAAATTTTTTTATTTAATGGTAGGAAGACTTAAAGGCATCAAACTGCCTGGTAGTAAACTTTATATAGTAGTCCCACACTTATCTGCAGGTGATACATTCTAAGACTGCCAATGGGTGTCTGAAACCATGATAATATCAAATTCTATATATATAATGATTTTTCCTTTACATACATTTTCAATTAAAGAAAGCACTTTATGGCTTCTCTTTGGCACATCCGAATTGCCAACATTGCTACTCTTGTGCTTTGGGGACATTATTAAGTACAATAAGGGTTACTTCAACACAGGCATTATAGGTTACTATGACAGTCATTCTGATAACTGAGACAGCTGTCGAGTAAGGGGCAAATGGCATATACAGTCTTGCACAACTTGCGGTTTAGGGGTGCTAACCTCCCGCACAGGTGAAAATCTACGTATTACTACAGTCGGTCCTCTGAATACACAGATTCCCAACCACGGAGTAGACCCTTCAACATGGGTTTGAACTGTGGCTCAGTTGAAAAAATAAGTGGACCCACACAATTTAAACCTGTTTTGCCCAAGGATCAAATGTACAGCGTTGTATACACTGGACAAAGGGATGATTCTTGTCCTGGGCGGGACGGAACTGGACAACATGAGATTTCATCATGCTACTCAGAACAGTGCACAATTTAAAACTTATGAATTGTTTACTTTTAATATTTTCCATTTAATATTTTTGGACCATGGCATGTAACTGAAACCACAGAAAGTGAAACTACAGATAAGGGTAGGACTACTGTAGTAAGAAAATCAAAGAATAATCACTTTCTCGGTTAACTTTATTCCATTACCTTTCCTAACAAATGGCCTTGTGAATAATAGAGTAATAGTTTCTTTTAAGGAGTGTATTGAGACTTAGAAAATCTCTCAATGTCCATAAATACTATATCTAATTGGGCCTTTAGGGTAATTTTGGTTACCATAAGGATGCCAGGATAGCTCCTTTCATCTTGCTTAGCTCAGTGTTCCTAGCTTCAGATTTGACCACCAGATAGTTTCTTAGGGAACTGTGGTTTTTGATAGGGAGTCAGTGGACCTTTCTAAGAATCTGACAATAGCTTTCTATGGCTCTTTTCCTAAAAATGAACACGTATATATGATATCACATACAGTTTCAGGGAATTTGTGATCTCAAATTCTCTTTGGTACAAAAGTTCATACTATAAGTAACATATAGTAGAAGTTCTCTCATATTTATTGTTATTTTATAAGAAATCTGGTGATTTTTCCAGTTTTAAAAATCACCGTTGTATAGCCAAATGATACAAGCTTGAACGTATTATTTTTCTCAGACTTCAGAAATTTTTCATTATTAGGACTAAAAATGTTTTGTTTTGTTTTTTTGTTTTTTGTTTTGGACAGGAGCTTCCTATATAAACAGGAAGAATCTGTTGAATAGTGTCATGAGAATCAATGATATGGTATTTTATACTCTGAGAATTTAATCTTTTACTAATTTTTCAGTTAATTAGAAGTTTTTTCAGGAGGTACTCATCTCAGTAGGAATAGATTATTTGGAATTGCTGGTTTCCTATACAGATGTATTGTCATTTGGCCATAGGTATTACTTTTTTGCTTGGTAGAAAGGGGACAGGTAGTTAAGTAGCTTTATTACCAGTACTTTTTTAGATTTCTGACTTGGTTAGTTAGGCTAAATCGGTCATTCTTTGCAGCAAGGTGAGCCTTTAAACTAATTTTGATATTTAAATATGTCATGGTTTTTGCCCTATAAAATCTCTCTCCCTCTAAGCATCAGGGTTCCAGCACAAACATTTTTATTACAGTTATGACATGTAAAGATTTATATCTTTATAGAGATATTTAAAAATATTAATAGGCTTAATTGACACCCTTGGCCCTCTTATCATTCATCAATTCTATTTTATAATGTATTCACCCTCACCTTTTTAAAACTTGCCAAGAAATGTGGATCTTTTCTAAAGGAATCCTAATCAGAGAAGCCAGATAGAGACTCTTTTTCTTAGACCTTTTGTATTTTATTTACAAATATATGTACATTCTAACTCAAGCCTAATGTTTCAAAGATGCACATATAACTTGTTACTTAAACGTTTTAAAGAAAAGAAAGGACTTATTGAGGTCTCACTATGTGCTAGCCAACCATGCTAGCTGGTTTTTATATTCCTAGTGTTTAAAGATGTTTAAAGAACTTACACGTTTTATTTAATTCTCTTTGCAACACTGTGAGGTAGGATGTGTTAGATTACCCTATTTTATAGATGAGAAGCAGAGGTCTGGAAAGATTAAAATAAGCTACCTGTGGCCGCACAAGTGGGTTTTTTTTTTTTTCAGTATCACTGACAGAAACACCTGATTTTATGATGTAGATAGAATCCAATGTGAATTACTATCTCTAATCATATCCTTGAAGAATGAAGATAATGAGAGCCATTCTACTGCAGTCTAATGACATTTGCAGAATCCATGTTAAAGATACCAAATATGAGAGTTTAAAAAAAATAACATTCAGAAAGATGATTTGTTGTTTTTTTTTTTTTTTTTGGTTTTGTTTTATTTTCAGAAGATAAAAAGATTTGATTGTGGGTTGTGGTACTTTAAAAAGTAGGCTGATTGTATGTGAAACATAGCCAAGGAAAGTGATTAACTTTGTAAGTTCCCTAGGATCTTTTGTCTAATTAAACAAGACCCATTTTCTTTTCTTCTGACTGTAAAAATGCAGTCTCAGTACGATGAGCACAAACTAAGTTAAAGGAACCATGCAAGCATCATTTTTCATTTACCTTGTGTGACATTGCTTCCTGCTTGTAATATATTCTCCTTAAGATGAAATACGTATGCTTCCTGTTTTTACTACACTGACCATACATTTTAAGGGCTTTTTGTTTTTACTTTCCAAAGTGTTGCATTATTGTATCTACCTCAGCCATATTCCTTGATGACTGAATTTCTGAGTTACTATTTTCCACTATTTAATTGGTGACAGCTATAGCTTATATAAAAAATTCTGTGGGTTCTTAGTGATCTGTTTATGTAATAGAACTTGACCATATCTTGTAGTTTAGTTGAAGAACATTAACTTGATTAATGTAAGATTTTCTTTTTGGGGTTTTTGTTTGTTTGCATGTCCATTTTAATAAGTTCAAATTGATTTTATGTCTCCTCAGAAATATTAGAAGTATGTGAGATGACATATAGATGGAAGTCAAATATTGCTTCCATATGAAATCCTAGATTGCAAAAATGTGTATTTTTGTCATTGAATGATTTAAATGACTAAAGTACAACATATTAAAATTTTATAGTTTGACACTGTTAGCATGACTACTAATGCTAAATCATTTTTCTTTAATATTTTAAAAAATTTTATTAAATGTTTTGGGGTGACATTGGTTAATAAAATTACATAAGTTTCAAATGTACAAGTCAACAATACATCATATGTATATTGTGTTCACCACTCAGTTAAATTTCCTTTCACCACCATCTATTTGACTGCCTTTACCCTCATCTACTTCCTCTCCCCACCCAAGATTTTGTTTTTAAAGACACAGTTTTGTATATCCAGTTGTTTATATTCTTAAGTAAACTAAACATTCTCTTTGCAGTTTTATATAAAGCATTAACTTGCCTAGAATATTTTTTCTTAGGTAATGCAAGGATGAACTTGAGCATAAGTTATTACATATTAACGAATTCAAACTGACAACAGATTTTACTGTGTGTCAGAATAATTTTTGTTGAATCAGAACACTCTCCTTGGACTGTCTGGTTTATGGGCCTAGGACTTTGTTGCATCTCTTTGGTTTATGTCTTCATTTTGGAATGAATGAGAGGCATTAAATATAGTTGGTATCTATATATAGAATCATACCAATTACACAGATTTTAAAAGCCTTCTTAAAGATTGAGTATAAAAATTCACCCATGCTGTTACATCTATTTGACTTATATTCAGTTATTTAAACCCTGATTCAGTCACTGTGTGTGCGTGTGTGTGTGTGTGTATTATATATATATATATATATATATATATATATATATATGTAATCACTAATAGTACCATGGTTCAAATTTTAAGTGACTTTTGCAATACTTGGTCAGTCATGTCATTTTTACAAAGTCTTAGTTCTCTCATTATGAAAGCATGTAAGACATCAGGTAAGTGAGTTTGTGCCATGCAGAGCGTTGTTAATTTAATCCTATGGTTTCTATAGAGATGAATGCATATGATTTTCAAAATACAGGAGAATTTTATATGTCACCATTTTTTTAAAATTTTAAGATGATTTTATGCAAATGAAACTTCAGAGCTTATTTGCTAGATCCAAATAAACATACTAGGTTTTAAAGTTTTTCAGTTTTTTTAAATACTAGAATCTTCTGTTTACTCAATGTTATATTAAAATAACTTTTTCAGATAATGTTTTTGAATATAGAGCTAAAATTGAATTGCCTTTTTCATTAGTTTTTATTTTTCTTGAATTAAGTAATTTGGTAATCATTTAAAAAAAAACTAAAGGGAAAGTGGTATACTACTTACTAATGAATTATAATTAGTAAGCTTGAGTATGAGAATTGAGTCGTTGAAAATATTGGCACAATAACTTTTTTCAGAAATACATTTGCATTTATTGATTCTGCCTTACAGAATGTGACAGTGATGATAACCTGGGTATAAAAAGTACTCCAATAGAAGAAGAATTCAGATCCACAGAAGGTAACCTAATGGAATTAATCTTTTCCCTACTTGACTGTATCTTTATTTAAAAAAATTTTCCCCTCTCATTTGTTCATCCCTTCTACTCTCCCTTACCCCTGAGTTTAAAAAAAGTTGTTTCCTCTTTCAAAGGACAGTTTGCATATAAGATGATTTAGGGATGATACCAGTTTAGGAAGCTAGATCAGGAATCAGCCAGTTATGGCCCTTGGACCAAATCCAGTCCACCACCTGGTTTTGTAAATAAAGTTTTAAATATTGACTGTGCTGTTGCTTTCACATTGCAAGAGCAAGGTTGAATAGTTGTGACACAAACAGTAGAGACTCTCCTACCTTCCCAAGCCTAAAATAATTATTTTCTGACTTTTTGCCAAAAAAGCTTGCTAACTCCTTGACTAGAAGATTTTATTATCCTAATTTTGAGTAGTATTAAGAATATTAAAAGTTATACAGTGAAACTATGAAAGCAAGCACTTATATCTAAATATTAATGGATTGTTTGTGTAAATCAAAATTTTTTCCCTCTTTGCAGAGGAAAAGTTACATATTTTCTCCCATAAGTTATAAAGAACTTTATGTATTACCTCACAACAAATAATTGGCTATGCCACTATATTGTTGTGTCATATGCTCATTTTTTTTCTTTGGTTTTTCCATAAAAGATTATACTTTTTAATAACCATGGGAAGAAAATGAAACAGTGCATTTTAGAAAATACCTTATGCTTCACTGAAGAGGTTAAAACTATTAATTGGCATCTTTGGCATAAAGGACAAAAGTAGGAGTCATCATATATATTCCAATACAGTATTTTTCATTAGAGATTTGAGAGTGGAAATGTGGAGACTAGAGAGGAGAACAATGTGGCTAAACAAACAGAATGGCCAAGCTGATTTGTTTTCTGTGTATTTGTTTGACCTCTCATCTAATGAAATTAGTTTGACCAAGAGCATACTAGAGCTTTATGCTATTAGGAGTTTGGGAATTTCAGTCTGGCAGTAGAATTGATTCATCCATTCAATGAAGTAGAAAGCTCTAATCTTTCTCTCTTATAGCCAGAATCCAGTGGTTAAACAAAGTTGGCAGTAAACCTACAGCCTAATTGGAAGCAAGTTTTTTGACAAACTTGTTTTCCCCAACATGGTCTTTCAAGGTCTAGCATAATGCTTAGCAGCCACATAATGATGAGTTAAACAAATGAAAGAACTTTTGTAAGTTTTAAACAAAAACTGCCAGCTAAGTTGTTTATCAAGGCCACTAAAAGACAAACAACATTGAGCATCTAAGTAGTTAAGACTTTGAAACCTTTATTTGCCACCCATGACTAATCCCATGGAAAATGCCAGACAAAATTATAACTTTTAAATAACCACACTTGGGAAGCCTTCACAATTTTATGAGTTCCCTAGCTAGCCCAAGAAATCTGAGATGTGTATAACTGAATATATACCAGAATTCCTACCATTTTATTATCTATGTAATGTATTTTATAGTTTGGAGATTTGGAGAGGTTTTATATTTTTGTGATTCTTTAGTTTGGAAAAAGGATTACTGTTAAAGGATTCAAGAGTTTAGACTTTTAACTAGTTATCTTATGAGATATGGACATAATGCCTTAATTCTAAGAAAAATCAAAGGAGTATTATGTGTGTGTTTTCTTTCATTTCCTGATGCTTTATATAAAATAAGAATGAGAAGCACGCAGGATTCCATATAAGTTAAGGAATCTGGTCTCCTCTGCACTTTCTTTAAACCTCCCCCCCTTTTACCCAACAAGATCTAGCTCAGATATCATCTCCTAGTTGAATCATATATATTGCCATTCTTGTAGGCAGTTTTGTATGGTCAGTGTCTTTCCTAGATTTTTCATCTTTAAAGAGACCTAACCACTGCCTCTAGGCTCCCTCTGTACCATACCAAGTGGCATTATGGAATTTGTCTGTGTCTCTCATTTTCACTGGACTGTAAGCAACTCAAGGAGAAGGATCATGTTTTATCTTTATTTAAATAGCACCTAGCACAATGTTTGGCACTAAATAATTGTTTATTGAATGAATAAGCTTTAATAACAAACTTAAAACATGTTAGAACTACCAAGATCCATCTCTCTATAACTGGATAAGGGAAATTAAAACAGAAGCCATTTGGCTGGGAGAATATTGGATGATTTTGTTGACCCTGCACCATGAAAGCACAGTGATGTTTTATTCCAGACATAATCGCAAAACTCAGAAAGTTGAAATAACTTCTCAAGTCTCTCTTCCTTCCTTTTCTTTCCTTCCCAACACAACACTGTAAATGCCTGACAAATGGTAAAAGTCAGGATAAATTTGCACGTGGCTTTTTACCTTGGGAAAAGGTAGATTCCCTTATCTGCCCTGTCTCCCCCCCACACACACACACCATGATTAGTCTTATTCTTTAGTCTCTGTAGGCCAATATCAGACTCTAACTACCCAGGCCAATCATAAAGTTCTAATATAACCTACTTTGTGTACCAGATGTGAAGTAGAGCCCACATGGTGTGGTGGTGAAGAGTATAGATAGACTTTAGATTTGGACTGCCTGTGTTAAAACTCAGCTCTTTAACCCAGGTTAAAGAAAGCAAATGACAAACATGGACCAGAGCAGAGAGAATGCTGGTGTTTATCAGTTTACCAGCTGCACTTTCCACCAGCAAATGAGATTTTCAAAGACATGACTTCAAATATTGCATTCAAGGTTGGTGGGTCAGAGTGAAGCATTCAACTAGAGAGCAAGTCCAGTTACTTGAGGACAGATACAAGGTGGTTGTCCTTACTCATTGCTGATATGGTAAATATTCACATGAAGAAGTTAAAAACTAGAAAATCCACATCTATTTAGTGGTGCTGATATATAGGAAGAGAGAGAAGAGATCAAAGAAAGTAATAGTTACATTTCTTGTTTTATATTAGCAAACTCTGGTAGATGTTGGCACTTCATGTGAGTTTGGATATTGTGAGTCTACTTTCTGAGAGAAGCATTAATTCTATTTAAATCTAACTCCTACTTCACACTTGCACCCACGTAACTAAATGTGACTGAAACAAAACACAACCGTATTGACTAGTCTCACTTTAAATTCATGACACTGACCTTAAGGGACCCTTAGTAGTGATGGTATTCTGCTTCCCTAGTCCTTTCACTCTTCCACTCTTCCCATCTTATCTTCTCTCTAAACCTTCAACATACCCCAGCCCATCCCTTTTCTCAGCCATCGCCCTCACTTCCTATTTCACTGAGGAACAGAAGGCATGGGAGGCTTCCACTACCATATCTCCTTACTTCCTGTATTGAGGCCCGTTTCTCTCCCTTCACCCTATTACTGTGGATGAACCATCTTCCTCTTGGTTAGGTCATCCCCCCTGCTTACATTCTGTATCCCATCTCATCTTGTGTACTTAAGGAAATCATTCCAGCAGTTCTCCCTTCTTGCTCCTGCAGTGTCATTTTTTCCCCTTCTCTACTGGATCTTTCCCATAAACATACATACATATCGTGCCAGAGTTGATCACACTCCTTTTTCAAACACATTCCTCATCTGGCTTCCAGAACACTCCACTCTCCTGGTTTTCCTCCTACCTCACTGGCTGTTCTCTCTCATTCTCTTTTGCTAGTTCTTCCTCTCCTCAATCTAGGTCCGAGTCTTGGAACTCTTCTCTGTATAAACTCACTGTCTCAATGATTCATCCAGTCTCAGAATTGTCAATATCATTTGTGAGCTGACAACTCCCTCATTTCTCTCTGTAGCCTAGTTTTCTACCATAAACTCCAGACTTAATACCCAGTGGCCTACTTGACATCTCTGCCTTGTTGTCTAGTGGTCATCTTCCATTTTATGAGTCCAAACTGAGCTCCTGCTCCCCCTCCAACTCCACCTCCCCACCAGTCTTCCTTTCTCAGGGAAACACAATGCTACCCTTTCAGCATCTCAGGCTTGAAACTCAAGAGTCATCCTTGAGGCTTTTCTTTTGCTCATTCCTTACATCCATTCAGTCAGCAGATCCTCCAGCTCTTTCTTCAAAAGAGATCCAGAGTATAATTATTCCTCACCACCTCCACTGTTTCAGCCACCCCAGCTATCACGTTATTTACCTGGATTATAGCAGAAGCTTCCAAAATGTTCTCATGTTTCCTCTTGCCAGTCCTCATTTGATTCTTAACCTGGTATTCTAAGATGATCCTGTATGTATACCTTCCCATCTCACTGAGGGAAAACAAGTTTTTAAATTGCCTCTACCACCCCTCTGATATTTCTTCCTACTGTCCTTAACCCTCCAGCTCCCCTGACACTTTGCTGGTCCTTAAGTTCATCAATTCCATGCCTGCTTAGGGCTCTGTACTAGCTATTCTTTCTGCCCAGGTCTCTGTGTGGCTCACCCTCCCGCCACCCCCCCTCCCCCGTCACCGTCAGGTCTTTATTTAGGTGGCATCTTCTCAGTGAGAACTTCCCTGATAGCTCTGTGACCACTGCAGCCCCCTGCTCTTCCTTTTCCTCCTCCCTGCTTTTATTTTCCTCCTTACCATTTACCACTATCTAATGAATTACATATTTAATTATAGTGTTATTTTCTGTACTCTTTGCTACCCACATAAACTCAACAAGGGCAAAGATACTTATCTGCTTTGTTCACTCCTGTCTGTGCCCAGAATGGTGCCTAAAACAGTACCTGACAGATTTTAGTGCAGAACCAGTTTTTGAATGAATATGAGTTGAACCTTGAAATTTTAGACTCTGCAGAGCATGGGCCATCCTCTAGAAGAGATGACCTTCCCAGGCGTAACAGCCCATGAGGCCTCTTAGTTCAAAGAAGGGAAGTCAGAAAGGAAGTAACCAGAAAACAAAATTGAAAGAAAATATTTTCTCTACAGTTTTTGTGTTTTTCTGAAAATCGAATACTTTTATATTATGATTTTATTTTTAGAATAATGACTAAGGTATTTTACTATTTGTGTATTACTACCTATCTTTATTCTCCCCAAATGGTTTATAAAACTTTGATAATTATTGGATTTTATTTTTAAAAAAGCATAGTTCCAGATTGAAATTCCTGTACACTTGGGAAAAACATTACAGTCTCACTTTAAAACGAAAAATCATCCTTTATTTCTGCCTCCTGGGACACTCACAGAGAGAGGAAAAATAATTCTATGCCTTTTTCCCATGTGGTCTTCTGTTTGTTGTGATCAGCTATAGAATTTCTTGGGGCCATGTCCTTGCCCTCTTAGCAAAGCGTGAAGTCTAGGAGGGGTACAGGCCCTGTTGGGAAGTTGTGTTTATTTTTGTAGGATAAGAAGCAAGAACTCATTGGCCTCCTTGCACAAAAGTATCATGATAGGAGGTAAGAGCCACTTTAAAGATCTAGCTTCCTTGGACTTTGAGATCCAAAATGGTAGTACTAATAAGTGTTCAATATTTTTTTGTTGAAAAGTAAGGTAACATTTACCAGAATTAAGAATAGTTTTATTTGTCTTTAGCTTTGTTTGCCTATGTTCACCACCCATGTAAATCAAATATACATTTGCACTTAACCAAGGGGGAGTGAGACTCTGAATAAGGGAGGGGGTGGCTAGGAGGGAAATTATCTAATATCATAGTTGCAGGTTTCTACATGCTGTAACCTAATATTCATAACTAGACTATTAGCTAGAAATAATTTCTTTCCTTTATTTCCTCCTTTTATTTTTCATATGATTGCACAAGTAAATAGCTATGATTTGATATTTGGATATCCAGCACTTCCTTTTATTCCCTTCAGCAAATGTTTTTTCATATTCATATTCCATCTTAGGTACAAATTCTTCTCTAATAGTTAATTGTAGGAAACAAATCTTTTCCTTGGTAAGTAATACATCTTTAAACAACCTACAAATGAGTCATAAGCTTCCTAGACTTCAGTGGGAGATTTACTCCTGAAGTCTTCAGAACAGAGCTTTCAATATGTAATTTCTTTATAAATATGTAACCCAATAAAACAGTTAATAAATATAGGATAAAGTTTATAAGTCCCTTAAATGATTTGCTGAAATGAACTTTGAATTAAGGAGTTCATTCAGATTGTCACTATAACAAGACAAACAGGTAAAGAAAACAGTTTGAGGTGATGAAGGAAGTGTCGTTTTAATGTGTTGGTCTGTTTAACTGTTTATATATCACTACCCATGTCTAAAATAATAGCTCATAGATTACAGAATTATTATCAAATTGCCTACTTTGAATATCCAATGAATACAGACACTTCAGTTAATTTTTTCACAATATTGGTTGTTTGTTAGATTAAATCAACAAGTTCTTTTCCTTTTAAGTAAATAAAAGAAAAATAAAGTCAAGACAAATGATGTTAAAAACTATTGTATGAATGCCAAAAGCATATTTAGGGATTTTTAGGACTCATAAGGGTGCTTCCTAAAGTAGGAAGGAATGTCTTTAGATTCTGTGACTTCTTAGATTAGCTCCTACATTAAAACCCACATCTATGGTAACACATTATTTCCTGGGGAAAAATAGTAAGCAAGAACATTCAATTAGAACAACATTTGGCAAGGCACGCTTTTACATTCAGTTGCTCAAGCAAAACTTGAGACACTCATCCTAATTCCTCTCTCTCCCTCACTTCTCACATTCAGTGCCTCAGCAAGTCCTTTGTTTATACCAAAAAACAAACAAACAAACAAAAAGCCCTCAGCTCTCTTGCTTACAAGTTACTTAATTTGGGGCAGGGTATTTCACTGTGTGCCAGTGTCCTTCACTTTAAAAATGGGAATACTGCTATACCTACTTTAATAGAATATCCATATGGTTACCTTTTCAGTAACCTTTGTTCTCTCCAATAGATTAGAGTTTCCATCTGGTTTCATTTTTCTTCAGCCTAAAGAATTTCCTTCTGTTTTATGTAGTACAGATTTGCTAATGATTAATATCCTGGTTTTGTTTAAATCTTTATTTTATCTTTAATTTTGAAGGACAATTTCTCTGTAGGATTCTGGTTGACTAATATTTCTTCCTTAACCACTTTTAAGATGTCATTCCATTGTCTTCATGATAAATTACCATAATTTGCATGTATGTAATGTGTCATATTTTTTCCTCTTGCTGCTTTCATGTTTCCTCTTTGTCCTTGGATTTCAGCAGTTTTGATAATGTCCCTAGATGTAGCTGTCTTTGTGTTTATCTTCCTTGTACTTCTCTTAGTTCCTTGTATCCCCCAATTTTAGAAATTTCCAGTCATTATTTCTTCACAATTTTTTGCCTCACTTTTTGTTTCCTTTTCTTTTGGAGTTCCAGTTATACATGTGGTAGGGAGCTTAAATTTATCCATATGTTTGTTCATTTTATTTTGATCTTTTTTCTCTGTTTTGCATATTGGATAATCTCCATTGTTCAACCTTCAAGTTTATTGACCCTTTTTTCTGCTGCCTTTATCATTAAACTCAATGAGTTTTCCATTTCAAATATTGTATATCAATTGTAGAATTTCTATTTAGTTGTTTTTTTATAATATTAATTTCTCTGTTGAGATTTCCTATCCATTCATTCTTAAGTCCTTCAAAATGTAACTTTTCTAAAATCCTTTTCTGCTAATTCTAACAGCTAGATTATCTTGGGGTTTAGTTCTTATTTACTGCTTTTCCTCTTGGCTATGGATCACATTTCTTGTTTCTTGCAAGTCAAGTGATTTTTGATGTATAATGGATGTTGTGGATGTATATTACAGATTCTCTGGATTCTGTTATCTTTATCTGAGGAATGTTGGTTGTTTTTTTTTTTTCCTTGCAGGCACATAACATGCTAGACTCAAACTCCAAACTGCCTTCTTCACAGCAGGCAACAGCTAAAATTGCATGCTACTTTTAGCTTTTCAACTGTTGCTCTTCACTGAGAATCTTTGATCCTATCCTGTATATGTACAGTTCAGAAATCAGCCAAGGATTTGTAGATTTGGAGGCTCCCCCATCTGTTGCTTTCTCACTTCTGCTGGGATCCCCCTCTTTTCTCTGCCCCCTCCCCCCACCACACACACACATATACTCCACTTTCCTGCTTCTCTGACAGACTCAGATTTTGTCTTCAACTCCTCAAGCCACATAGAATTTGGCTTTCTGGGTGAAGTTCTGCCATCTTGATACACAATTACTTCCCCTGCACTCCTTCCCAAAGGTTAGTTAACCACTATCAGGTTTTAAAACAATAGTTTAGTAGTGATTTATTTTGAACTTTATCTAAATAGGATAATAAACCATCACTGTCCATTAGAATTTTCTGTGATGATGAAAATGTTCTATATCTGTAGCAATATGGCAGTTGAAATGTAGCTTGACTAAGGAACTTAATCTTAAATTTTATTTAAATTAATAGCCACATATAGTCAGTGTCTATCATATTGGACAGCACAGGCATGGTCTGTATTCTTTTGTTTCTGGATGCCTGCCTGCCTCTCTCTCCCCCTCTCTCTTTCACTCCTCTCCCTCCCCCACCTCCTTCTCTTCCTCTCTCCTTCTCTCCCTCTCTCGAATTTTATTGCTCCTAGGGAAGGGTTGGTTGGTGCCTCCTGCTGAGGGTGTCACAAGCTCTCACAGTTTCCCACTGCCATCGATGGGCAGATTCATGTGCTCGGGGGAGACCAGGAAGGCCTTGAGCTTGGGCCGGACACTGAAGTGAGCCACTTAGGCGATAGCAGGAGGAAGGACTCCAGGCAGCAGGAGGCCAGGACCTGGTGATTCAGCAGCAAGTCCAGCAGGTTGTTGTCAAGGAAGGAGATCTGGTTGCCCACAATGAAGGCCTGGCCCCCCCTGGTCTGGGACAGAAAGATCTCAAAAGAATTCAGGTGACCTGGCAGCTCCTTCCAGTAGTCCTCCTTGCCCACCTCTTAGTTGGTGTAGATGATGGTGACATAGTTGCAGCAGAGGTCTTCTACGCCGTCATTCACCACATCCATCAGGGCCACTTCATGCTGGTCCTTCCCATACAGCCCGAGGGCGCAGGATGGCATTGGTCTGGTACAGGGTGAGGTCTCCATCCTGGAACTTGGAGAGCTGTGTATACAGACAGGAGGCCTTGAGAGGGCCCTGCAACCAGGTCTTCTTAGTCACCACTTCCTCCTTCCAGCTCTGGTCCTGGTCAGCCAGCAGCATACGCATGACCTCGCAGTGCCCTCGAACAGGGAAGTAGACGGTGGTGTAGAGCGGCATGGTTGCGGTGTAGACAAAGACGGTGGCAGCGGAAGAGTGCCCAGGCAAACTTATTTTACAGATTCAGCCAGATGTTAGTTAGCATGTGGTTTTGATTTGTTCATTTCCAATACTTATATAATATTCTATTTTTATGTATATATCACCATTTATTTATAGATATTTGGTTTCTACTTTTTGGCTCCTACAACTTTTATGAACTTTTATGAACATTCTCATGTCTCTTGATGGACATATGTCCACATTTCTGGGAATATATACTTAGGAATTGCTTCTGTTCATCTTTAGTAAGTAATGCCAAATTGTTTTTCTAAAGTGGTTATTCCAATTTCTTTCATTCCGATAGTGTATATGAGTTCCCATCGATCTACATCTTTACTAATCATTGAAAAAAAAATTTTCATTTTAGCTAGTGATGGGTATGAACTAGTATTTTTTTGTGGTTTTAATTTACATTTTTCTGATGATTGAGATTTATTGACCATGTTGACAATCTTTTGTCAGTGCCTTTTCAAATTTCTTGACAGGCTTTTTTACATTATCTTTTTATTGATTTTTCTGGGCTGAAAATCTTTCAGTTCTGAGTACGGATTCCATGTACTGTGAATATTTTCTCCCACTCCATGGCTTGCCTTTTTGCTCATTTAATGGTGTCTTTTGATAAATACAGTTTGATAAATTTTAATGCATTCCACATTCCCTTTTCTATAATGTTTTTGTATGTTTGTGTCCCACCACCATTTGTTAAATTAAAAAGACCATCTTTCCCCCCTATGCTGCAGTGCTACCTTTGTCAAAAATCAGATTTCCATATATGTATGGGTTTGTTTCTGAGATATCTATGTTGTTCCTTTCATCTGTTCACCTATTCTTGCACTAGTGCCACACTCTTAATTTCTGTCACTTTATAATAAATTTTCATATCTTTACAAATCTTGTCACCTTATTCTTCTTTGCTAAGAGCATCTTGGCTTTTCTTTGTATTTCTTCGTCCCTTTGAATTCATCTTAGGGCAAATCACTGACCTAGAATCTAGCTTTAACTTAACACATAGTATATACTAGTTTGAAGTATTTTAAATTACAGACAACACCAGTGCCCCATTCCAGAGGAAAGTACAGTTGCATCTTAGAGGAATCACTGGTCCTATAAACCAAGTAGGCTCTGAGAGACTGCGGACTGGGATGAAATGAATGTGGTGTAAGAACCTAGTGAAGGCCAAGAATTGACACCTAATTCCACCCTCCTTCAGTATCATTCTTAGAGAGGAAATGGAGAAAGACATGTAAACCCGAGAATGGTCTATCTCGTTCACTGTTGTTTTATGTGCCTGATATACAGTGGGCATTCAATAAATATTTGTTAAATGAGTGTGTGTGTGTGTGTGTGTGTGTGTGTATGCATATATGTATGCTTCTCAGAAGATATTACATAGCCATGAGTTTCACTTTGCCTTAGATGCTAGAAAGCTTAAAACTAAAATGTTAATAGTCTGAGATTTTGCCATTTCATGGTTTTGCCTCTTTCTATTTTTTTTTGTTTTGTTTTGTTTTTTGTTTTATATGCATTACCTTAAGTCTTTTTGGAAATAAGTGCATAGATTTTTTTTTTTTAATGTTGAATTTTGTGATTACCTATCGGTGATTCTACAAGTTTGTTGAGTCTGCATCCCTAAATGGAAATGATTTACAAGTTCTTAGCACATTAAGTTCATATATATTATAATTCAGTCTGAGTTTATGTTGAGATTCTCATATTTTGAAATATTCATATTTTATGATGGAGAAACTGCTAAGTTATCCTAATTTTCTCCATTTTTATTTTTCTTCTTGAAAAGATGGATGTAGTTGATGAGACTTACATAAAGCACATGTTTATTTTCTGCCCTAAATATTAAAATACTGTGTTTTTTGATGCAGATGTGGAATTAGAAGAAGCTATTAGAAGAAGCCTTGAGGAAATGTAATTAAAGATATTACCACACAACATCAAGTAGCCTTGAAGAGACTCAGGATAATGAATTCTTGAGTTTGTTTTCTAAAGGAGGCCAGAAAACTACTAGTACAGATGGATTTGAAAACATGCTTTTTTTGCTTTTTCATGTTCAAAATTTGATATTTGCTTTTGTGTATGTGCTACTTTGCAAAATGTACAGAGGAATAGAATACATGTTAATGCAAATATAAATCATATATTCCAATATAGGTATCATGATTTACCAGTTAACTTTGAATTCGTATATTTAGTTTAAAAGAATTAAGAAATAGAAAAGCTCTTGACTATTGTTTGTTTCTCAAATAGTATTGGTTCTTTATTTGTACTGTATAGATGATTCTAGTTTAATTTTTTTAGGAATGAAAATGAATATAAATAAAGCTGTCATAGTTTAGTTTTTCTGTAAATTCTACTTCTCATGTGGCAGTAATATATATAATACCTTTCAGATATTTGTTTGTGATTATTAGAAGAGAGTAATGGAAACTGATCATGGAAACAGATTAAAAATTTTACCAGCAGTGTTTTTTGTGGGTTTCACTCAGATGATTTTCCTTCTTTAATTAGAGCAGGACATTGCTGGAATGAAAACACCCTAATTTCTTTGAAATAATTATAAAGAAACCTTTACTATTCCTTTACCTCCTTAGATTTTTATGTGACTTGTATTACCTACTGTTTAAAGGGAAAGGTGTCAAAATACTTGCATAGAATTAAACTTATTTTTAATAATATTAGTCTTTTTTTATATATTTGTGTAAAAATAATCTTAAAAAATAATCTTCAAGGTCTACTCAGGAAGAATTTTCTTTAACTTTAAAAATTTTTATTTCATATGAAAGTATCTTCATTTTAGTCATTAAATTATCAGGTTCCTACATGAAGTGTTACATATTTAATTTTTAAATGTTGAGGCCCCATTGTAAATAAAAAATTACATAATTAGAAGACTAAGAAGGGCTTGTCATACTATCTTTATGTATGTGCTTCATGTTATTTGACCAAAAATGTCATCCTTAAAATTTTTGAATAGTAATTACTTACCAAACTTAAAATTTTCTATAATTCTTTGAGAAAAGAATCATGACTTGAATTTTGTTCTTTCTCTGCAATTACATATTTTAGTGTGAAATAGCATTGCTTTTTTTTTTTTTTTTTTTTTTTTTTTTTTAGTATAGCATTGCTGTTTTTTTATTAGGATAGTTTCTTCAATCCACATTGGAAACACATTTTATTTCTTAAGATGTCAGGTCTATTCTACCTGCTTGTATTTTTTTTTTTAAGTAGACATTGTAGCTTGAGAATCTACCAGTCATTTTCATAAATGACCACATTGTGTTTTTAATTTGTATGTTAAAGTGGTCAAGCAAGGCTTTTGGAGATTTTTCACTGAGTCAGACCTTAAAGACAGCTGCAGGAGCTTGCTCAGTGGGGAGCAAAAAGGACATTCCAGAAATAAGTGTGGTTAAGCAGATATAGGGAAGAGAAACCGATACCTCTTTGCCAGAGGTGCCACATACAGGTGTGATGTACAGTGATGCTCTATTGAGAAACTTTCTTGTGTATGGTAGAGAGGAACTGAAGCTTTTCATCATGATCCTTAAAAAAGGTAATTGGGTTGTTTAATGTTTTAATTAATAATTGTCACTGATTGTATTTCTACTTGTTAAGCAATTAAAAATCATTTTTAAATTACTTCATAATTTGAATTTAATTTAGATAAAAAGGGGGAAGATGTAATCAATGGATGACATTACAGAAAGTTATATGGATTACTAAATTACCAAAGTAAATGTTTTTAACATTTCTAACATCTTTTCATTACATCATTTATTCATTCAGCTCACTCACAAAATATTTATTGAGTACTTATCATGTGCCAGCAACTGTTCTAAGCACTTGAAATATACCAGTGAGCAAAACAAAGCCCACATTACTCCTCTGTAGAGTTCACATTGGGGGAGAGGAGGGTTGGATAAAGTGTTAGATAATAAGTATATCCCATGGTGATAAATGTAATGAAGGAAAATAAGGAAGGAAAAAATAATGTGGGGGTGGGGAGGCTTGCTGGTTTTAATAGGGTGGTCAGGAAAGACCCTGACCAGGTGAACTTGAACAAAGACCTGAAAAAGGTAACAGGGAGCCATGCAAATATGTGTGAGGAAGACTGCCAGATGGAGGGTGAAAAGGCCCAGAAACTTGATATATCCATGGAAAAGCAGGAAGGCTAGTATGAGCTATGAGAGTAATAGATGAAGCTGCTGAGGCCTCAGGTCCTTGGGTTTTACTCTGAAATGAGCCGTTGAAGGTTTCTGAGACTAAGTGGTGTGATCTGCCCTATTTAGGATTACTATAATTACTGTACTGAGAGTGCATACATGAGAGGCAAGAGTAAAAGCAGGCGACAGGAGGGTGTTGTAGTGTAGTCCAGGTAAGAATTGTGGCTTGGACCAGAGTGGTGGCAGCGAACTGGGGAAACAAATTTGGATAAATTCCGAAGGTAGAACTGACGGGATTTACTGATGGAATGGATCTAGTATGTAAGGGGAAAAAAAGTCCAGGATGATTTTTAAATTGCTTGACAGACTTTTAAACCATTCACGAAATGTCTTCAGTTCCAAGTATGTGTCATGATATGACAAAATATCTTAATGAGGTCCAGTAATCCCCTACACCAGTAGTTCATCAGTGTTTAGACTAAGTTAAGAGGGAATTGGGATCTAGGTTTAAGAGTCTTACCTCTCTCTGTTCATGTATTTAAATGGCTTTGATCTCAGATTAAAGGTTGATTGAGCTTTAAACTTTCTATCATTTTATGTGTCCTGTACACTCTCACCCTTGCAATATGAAGCATACATCTATGATAAGATAGGGGCAAATCACAAGTCTTAAGGAAATAAATCCTTGTACTCCCAGCCCTACCCCGCTTTTATTGACCTTTATTAGTATCTGGCCTACTACGTCTTTTCATTCTTAACAGAATTACATAAATTAGGTGTGAAATGGCCTTAATACCAATTATTTCACTGAAATTACAACAGGAATCATTTTTTAATAGGAAAAAACTCATTAAAAATTCCTTCATTACAATAGGTGGAAATGAAGTAAATTCACCTTGCTTCCTCCTGCAACTGTAAAGAGGGTAGCATGCAGTGGTATTATCCAGGCTATCATTACTTTCATCTCGGGAAAGTGGTAACAACAGGGCAGGTCGGGTAAGTATATTTTGCCTAGGAGCTGCACTTAAATCCCATCTGTTTCACAAAGGGACCTTTTCTCCACATATCCATGGACTTAAACGTTTTTGTTTTTGCTGTGAATTATGGGGGCTGGGAGAAACTAAGGCGAAGCCATCGTATGGTAGTAATACATTATCCGCAGCCTACCCTTCGATCCCTTCGCGTGTAGGGAGTTGGTTACTTTGGGGCTGCACGGAGACACGGGGCTTCGCGGTGCGGGGGGGAGGGGGGAGCGCGGGGAGAGAAGGGTCCCGTGAGTCTCCGCAGGGGTCTCGGTTCCTGGATCCGCAGAGCGGAAGGATCCGCGGATCGCGTTAGGGCCTCGCGCTTCTGCGTGCGGCCCCCCAGGTGTCTCAGACGCCGCCTGACTTTGCTCCTCGGGCCTCCGGGCCCTAAGGGCCTATCTTCGATCCCCCTGTGACCAGCGAGCGCTCTCCCGCAGCCGCGGCAGCTGTCCCCAGCGGGCCCCGCAGCCCCAGAGCCCCGCGGGCGGCGCGCCTGTCCTTGTTTGGCCACGCGGCAGCAGCGGTGCCGCCGTCCTCCCGGGCCGCCCCCCCTCCCGTGGGCGTCAGAGGGAGGCGGGCGCCCCGCGCGGTGACCGCGACGCCTGCGGCCGCGGGAACCCTCCAGTCCCCTCCGCCGGAGAGGCCGGTGACCTCTTGCCCGCCCCGCCTCAGAGGCTCAGATGGCTCAGGCGAAGATCAATGCGAAAGCCAACGAGGGGCGCTTCTGCCGCTCGTCCTCCATGGCGGACCGCTCCAGCCGCCTGCTGGAGAGCCTGGACCAGCTGGAGCTCAGGTGAGCGGCGGCGGGGTCGGGCCGAGGCCGCGTGCGGCGGGGCGGCGGGGGCACAGCCCCCGCACCGGCTGCGGCAGGGAATGCTGCTCGCTGGAGACTTGTTTCCCATGGAGGTGGTGCAGTTTGGTGTTTCGTGGTGGTTTTCTCTCTCCTCGCCCGAGAGAAAACACATTCATTCGACTTAAGCAAAACCTGTGAGCGCGCTCTTGGCGGCCACACGCACATTAACAAACCTGAGCGTTTGGGAGCGGAGAAAAATCAGAAAATAAAAGTTAAGTGACGTCACTTGAGATTAGGGACCCTGACACTCCCAGTCTAACACAACTTCGAGAAGCTTCTGCGTGCGGCTAATTGATCTTCCCAAATGTTTTTAACTTAGTCTTTTCCTATTATGCACTTTTAAGAGAAGCAGCAGTTTAGCGGTCCCAGGTGTTCATGGACAGTTTCTTTGCTCCAAAACACTTCAGAGAAAGAAATGTAAAAATCAAGGAATCCTAAGAGTAAGGACTAGAGAGGAGTAGGACAAATGAGGGGCTGCTCCGTGAGCGGTAGGTGGGTATTTTGTGGAATAAAGACACTGCAGCTTCCATTTCCCCCCTAACCCCGCGTACTGTATTCAGCTCTTCAGTTTGTCTCTCAATATTTGTGTACCTCCTTCCGTAGAAGACACTGCCCATACCTTGAAAGTGCTAGTCACTGGCCTGAAAGCATAAGATAGCGACAGTTTTTCCGTCTTAACTGATTACGATTTTATTAAGTAATTAATATAGTGGTAGGCTTGTCTAGAATTTCTAAATAATTAATTTTTTTTCCTTTAGCAGTGTACGAAAACTTTTATGTACTTCCTGTAAACGTTCGTGCCACTGTGTACATCGTGTGCAGGTGCAGTTAAATAAAAATCTTAATAAGGCACTCCCTCAACTCCCTGACACGACACAGATTTTTTTCCCCGTAATTGTCACCAGGTTCTGGCTGAGCAAAGGAGTATGTGAACCAAAAATTTTAAGAAGCATTGCATTATGTCTTTACCTCCCTCGATAAATATACCAAAACAAGAAGTGTCTCTTTTCCACCGAAGTGCATTAATAACCACAGTGTATCTTAGCAAATGAGGCATTTATTGTTATTACTAACCCAAGAAAGGAGTCAGGATATGAGAACTCCATCCACAGTGATTTCGTGGATGGTAACTGTTAGAGAAACCTGAGCCAAAACCACATTTCGGGGTTCTGCTCAAAATGAAACAAGCAGGAGAGGAAAGTAATGCTTCCTCATTACTTTTAACATTAACCTTTTTACATCAACCCATAGAGATCAGTGGCCTCAGCTATTTAATGTCCCTCTGAAGAATAATACTTCTTTTTATATAGCAGCATAACAAGTAACTCACAGATCTCCCCATGTTTTTAGAACTTAGAGGGCAAGTTCTCAGCCATTTCAGGGGTTTCCCTCCCTTAAACAGAAAGGATTTTAAGGATTTTTTCCTTAAAGGAATGAGGGTGTTGCCCATCTTCAAGCTGAGTCATTGTCCTTAAACTTGAATTAATGCCTGCGTGTGTGGAGCGGGGGAGGAGGATATAAAAGCAGTCAAGTACTGATCATTAAAAGCCCCTGGTTTGGGGTATTATATTCTAATATTGATTAATATAAATGAATTATGATTACTATATATAAGTGATTAAATTTATAATTTAATTAGCCATTGAGCTCAGGAAGAAAGACTGATTAATGAGTGTCCAATTGTTCATTTTAAGGACTTTCCTTGTAATATTAGAGTTTTGTAAGCTTTCTTTCTTTAAAAAAAAAAAAAGTAATATTGACTGGAAACTAAGGAACTGTTTCAGAAGGTAAGTAAAAATAGAGAAAAATGCGATGTTCATCCATTTAAGTTTATTTGAAACCACATGGGCAAGGTCACAGAGCACTACACTGTCAAAAACTAGAATAATGCCTAGAAGAGCAATTTTTAAAAGAAAACATTCATATGTAATTTTGCTCTAATAGTTTAATTTCATATTAAGGATGACTAACAAAACAGTATATTAGGTTGAGTTTATACTTAGATGCTTGCATTTTCATTTCCTCACCAATTTTTATTTTGTCAACTGTGGTAGAAACTTTTTCCATGTGACACTGAAAACAGAGCTATGCTAAATGCTCTATGACCTGGAGGTCGAACTGGTGTACATGATGTTTAAAATGCTTTAAGATACTTGGCAGCATTCTGCAAACTGTTAAAGAAATTCCATTTGTTTCTCGCATTTTACCATAACACTAGCCTTTCTTTTTTTGATTCCTCCTAAAAAGATGATTTCTTTATCTTCTGGTTTTCATTACCAATTCTAAATGGTGTCTGATTTTTGCATTCATCAGTGGCTTAAGACACCTTGCTTATTTTTGTTTTTTTTTGTTTTTTTTTAAAGTTATTGTAATTTATAAATAATTCATGCTAACATTTATTCATTTAATGAGAACTGACTATATTCTAAGCCCCATAGCCTTCTGGAAGTTATTATTACTTCCATTTTCCTGATGAAAAAATGAGGCTTAGGAAGTTAAATGACTTGTTCAGGGTTACATAGCTAGACCCCAGGAAGGTTGGCTGTAGAGCTTACTACTTTATTACAGAATTTTCTTAAATGTGTCATATTTCAAAATGTGGGACTAGTATATAGACATATATATGATTTTACTGAAAGGTGAAAATTCCATTTAAATTGGTGTTTAATTCAATAAATATTGAACACCTGCTCTGTGCCAGGTAGTGAATGGCTCCTAGAAGGCTCTGGATGGTAATGAATGTGTATTACGGAGATATGGGATGTGGAGAATGGCACAGGGGCAAATGACAGCATGAGAGATTGGCTGTTCACAAATTTCCCCAAACTGATCATATTGTAGCTTCTTCCACTCTTATCAGCCGTTTACAATGGCTTACGTAGCAGCCAGGGAATGAAGAGTTGAGACAGGCAGGTGATATGGACCATTTGTCTGGCTGAAAGTTTCCTGTAGCTTAAAATTTCTTAGGGTGTGCCAATGTCCCAGGAGTCATAAAACAAGATGGTGTCATAATTAATATAGTATAACAGCCTATAATTTAAAAGAGCACTTTTCATAAACATTGTCATTTGAGGTAGGAGGAGGCAGATATTATCTCTTTTAGAAATGTGGGAACTGAGGTTCTAAGGGACCAAGTGGCTTGCCAAGGCCATACTACTGATAAGTAGCTGCCAATACTAACTAAACATCAGCCCCACTTTTACACCAATGTGTCTCAGTAGTGAATATAATTTAATATTTTGGTTGTGATTAGGAAAACCCTTTGAAATCTTACATTGCCTAAAATACAGGTGACCATTGTTATAGTCTTCTGATAAAAGAGTACTGAATAAGAGACAGGAGTATGACTTTAAGAACCTGTTTTAGAAGTTATTTCTTTCAAATAAATCCATTGATATGAGCATTTGCCAGTTCTCCTCCTTTTTATGAAATCACAAGTTCTTGTTATTTGTAAGTCTGAGTTCATAATGGGATATACATAAATACATGAAGCTAATGTTTGCCTGTACCAATTCTGGGCACAATACACATATTAACATAGGTAATTCTTTTAGATGTTGTCAGTCAGTGTGTTAAATTTTTTACATGTTTTACTTCATTCAGTCACAGCCACCATCTCGTTATCCCTGTTTCATAAATAAGGAACATTGAGGCGAGGGGAGTTTAAGCAACTGGTTAAGGTCATACAGCTAATGAGTGATAGCGCTAGTTTGAACAGCCTGACTGACTGAAAAGACATTTCAGTTTCCATTGTACACTATATTAACTGACGCAGTAGTAGCCACAGTCTGGTGAAATTGCTGTTGGGTCTCTCCTCAGTCTCTTGAGAGCTAGGCTGCAGAGATCTGTGTGTGAGGTGCCGAAGACCTGAGGACTAGCTGAGGTTGAGTGTGCTTCAGTTTTGCCCTCATAGGAATATCCTGACTACGATTTATTTTTGTGAAAGCCAGTTTGGTTGTGATTTCATGGAGAGAGTTTTCCAGGAGCATAGTCCAGGCCAGCGCTGATGTGAGGATAAGCTCTTTCCCAATTTGGACTTGTAACTGCTTCCAGGATCTGTTAGTAAAAACAGAACTGCCCCTCTCCGCCAAGGGAAGTGTTGTCAGATTGTGTTAAAAAACGTGAAGGATAAAGTGAGATGGTCCAACACTTGTCTAACCAGAGTTCCAGAAAAAAATAATAGAATGGAGGAAAGGGAATATTTGAAGATAAAATGGCTAACAATTTTCTAGAATTAATGGAAAGGTTATAGATGAAAAGATTATATATGAGTTGAATTTAAGCATACCAATAGCTGGTAAACAGTACTAACACTACATAAACAAGCTGAATAGAGATCTAGGTTCAGCTTTAATAAAAAAAATTTTTTAAAATATGGTGTAGTCCATATACTAGACATGTGTACAATGCCAAGGGAGACATTGATTGCCTCAAGGGAGAGGAGGGGGAAGTTGTTAAGGAAACAGTTCCTGCCAAAAGGATTGGGTTTTGAAAAAAGATCACTTAGTAGACAAGAGTCAGGGATAAAGAATGTTGCAGAAGAAGGAATAGCAAATGAAAGGTCAAGAATGCCAAACAAAACAAAACAAAACAAAACCTTTGGTTCTGAGGAATGACATTTTACTTTTGCTATGATATGAAAAAGGTATACTAAAAACATATGTAAGAAGTTCTGTAAAAGATGAAATCTGTTTTTCATAGGGAAAATGCCCTATCAATTTCTAGCCTCATGGAAAAAAAATGTAAAAGTTTCATCTAGTTTCCTCTGTATTTGGTCTCATTTAATGACAAAATACTTCTTCATATGACCGGATACATTTTTCTTAGTGTCCTTTTAAACCATTTTTTTTGTTGTTGTTAACAACTCCATGAACTTACTGTTGTAACTGTTGTTGTAAAGGAAGATTTCCTTTTTAGAATAGCATTCAGTTCTTTATCATCTTACATTGGAATACAAACTCAGATGTTGAAAAATTAATCTCTTCTTTCAGCATCTTCTCATTTACCAGTTACATTGTTCATCTGTGTCATTTAAATACTAGAGTCATGGTTTGTGTTTTTAGCATAAATATTCTTATTAGTACCAACTCAATCTCTTTCGTATGTACTGGGTCCTAGTTTATCTGTTGGAGAGTTTCCTAATGTAAAATGTTTAAGTACATAATGAATGGTCCTGGAAAAGGGCCTGATACTGTATTATTGTTCTTATATAGATTATTATTTTTTGTGTTTTCTAGCCAAATTTGTCACATTAGATTCTTACGAGCTCTTTGCTTTTTACTGGCTCTTATAAACACAGAGTGGTTGCAACATATATTTAGTATCTTGATGAATAAAGAGACCCTGTGACTTTACTGCCTATCTGTGCTATTTTGGGGTATAACAGGTGGGTGACTGTTGGAGAAGAGGCATGTATGTGTGGTTGGGGTGAGGTGGGAGGATCCTTATGTGGAATGGACACATGCTAAAACATTGGCGAAGTTGTTCCTTTTGTGCCCACATAAGGCAGCAATCAGGATTAGATCTTCTGTGGTGTTGTGTTTCTAAGATCATCTGAATACTGGGAATAGGTCTGTCACTATTTATTTTGGAAAAGTTGTCAGTTTATTTAGTTGTGGTGTAATGTATAGCAAGAGAGTGCCTTGGAAACAGAGCACTTTAAATATACAGGATTTTTTTTTTCTTCTGCTCTCAGGATTCCACAGCCTAGTTCTTTAGTAACTGGGTATGTTCATGTGTATGTGTAATAAGTACATGAGTGTGTAGAGTTGGGGGAGTTGGGGAAAGTATGACTTCTATAGTTTTATCAGGGCTTTATACCAAAAACTTACAGAGGCATTCCCTTTAAATTCGGGAAAAGACAGAGGTGCCCTCTCTTACCACTACTGTATGATACAGAACCAGAGGACTTTAGTCAGTCCTATAAAGAAAGAAAAATTGGAGCTAATAGCATTGAAAAAGAGAAGATAAAAACTATCATTTTATGATCATCAATATAGAAGAACCAATAGATTCAAAAGGCAAACCATTTAAGTGTAAATGGTTGCTAGTCATAAGATAAACCTAGAAAAACAGCATTTCTCTAACCAGCGATAGCCAACTAGAAAATATCATTAAAATATATGGTTCAAAATGGCAAAAATATCTATGAAGTATCTAGAGCATACTTCAAAACTCTGATAAGTACAGAAGAGGATCTGAATAAGTGGAGGCATATCATGCCCTTGCATGGAATGACAGTATTATAAAAATGTCAGATTTACTCCAGTGTTTTGAAAACCCCGAAAATGTACTCTAGAGTTTATGTGGAGGAATAAAAGTCTAAATAGCTAAGTTGTCTTTAAAGATGATTAGAGGGCTGTTCCTACTGAATATTAAGGCAATGTTACAGCTGGTGCTATTTTTTTAAAGTGGGTGTTGGTGTAAGAACATTCAAATAAATGGAAGGAATAGAGATTTCAGAGGTAGACAATCTACAAATCATTGAGGGAAAGATGGAGTTTTGGTGGATAATGCCAGAGAAAATATTCACTATTTGGAGAAAAATTAAATCCTTACCTAACTACATACAAGGGTGGATTCTAGATGGATTAAGATGTAATATGAGAAAGGTAAAACATAGAGTTAAGAGAAGGATGTGTAGGCAAATATGACCTAGGGATGGGTAAAACTCTGAAACAAAATTTCATAAAGCATAAAGCCATAAAGCAAACTAAACCAAGGAAAGATGAATTTGATCACTTCAAAATAAGGATCTCTGTTCAGTGAAGGGTATCTCAAAGTTTATACATGATAGGATGGGAGAAGATGGTTGCATTGTCTGTAACCAACAAGGGATTAGTACCTTGAGTATGCAAATCAACAAAAGAGCAGTAACCCCTGTTTAAAAAGGAAAAAACAAAAAACAAAATAGGCAAAAGTTATGAACAAGCTAACAAGGATACAGAGATGTTTATTAATAAAATAAATGCAAATTAAGTACTGACGTAGTTAGAAAATTGGAATATGCCGAGTATTGGTAGGAATGTGGGGACACAGGGACTCCTATGCTTTGCTTCCAGGAGTATGGCCTGGTGTGGCCATTGTAGAGAGAAATCCTAGTACTAAGTCAAATTTAGGATCCACATACTCTGTGTCATAGTACTTCTGCCCTGAGATATATCCTAAGGAGATTCTCATTCAGATCATTCAGTGTTATCTGTGGTGATGAATAGCTGGGGGACAAGGTGAGTGTCTCCACTGGGAGAATAGTGGAGATCAACTCAGGTGGGTATACATGTGGAGTCTTAGGCACCAATTAGGAGCTACTGATAAGACGCACACATAGGAACCTGTATGGTTCTTCATAAAATAATGCTAAGTGAAAAAAGAAACAAATTGAGACATAAAAAAATTGAAAATAGATGAATGCACAAATACATACTTTGCACGAGCAAATAGACAAACACTAAATAGAATAATTGCCCTATGAGCAGGGAGGAAAATGGGAGCCGGTTAAATGGATTAAAAAGAATAAAAAAATGGAAGAATAAAAAATAAAAAGGAATAAAGACTTCTTGAAAAGTTTTACTAATGATCTTTAAACTTGAGTTGGATGGAATGATAGGAAGATGAGGAAAACTAATTTTCTATATAGTAACTGTTGTGTTTTCCCAATTTGTATAGGGTGGAAGCTTTGAGAGAAGCAGCAACTGCTGTCGAGCAAGAGAAAGAAATCCTCCTGGAAATGATTCACAGTATCCAAAATAGCCAGGACATGAGGCAGATCAGCGATGGTGAGAGCTGTTTCCACAGATGGGGGCTTCCCTTTTATGCTCCTTTAAGCAGTTTATAAGTGTGGAGCAATTTTTGCTTGACTCGTGGTATGAGTACACTAAGTTTTAGCCGTTAATGTGAGCAGCAGGCAGAAGCTGCAGCTGTCAGTTTATTACAAGAGCTACTTACCTGGAGATTGTACTCCATACCAAGGCCCGAGTTAGAAGTGATAGAAAAAGGCCTTCAAGCTACTGTGGCAGAAGAGCTGAACCCAAGCAATAAGGCCAAGCATTTGACCTCAGGTTCACACTTTAACTTCAGTTCTTTAGAAGTTCCTGGAATGTAGAAGACGTAAAAGCAGAGGGAAAAGGTGAGAGATTGGAAGCAGAGAAGTAAAGAAAAGAGATGAACTGATGTGTAACTTAGATAAAGGGGAGAAAATGCAGAGAAAGTAAGTTATAAATCCAGTAAAACCCCATTAATGCAAAAATGTGCTATCATGTTCCTGTGAAAAGCATGACTGCCTATGGAGGAAAAGGTCATGTGATTTTCTTTCATTGGCTGTGGACTTTTTAATTTAGCTGCTTGGGTGCATTACAGGACAAACTAGTGGGCCAGGTAGCTGGTGTGGTAAGTGTGCATTCTAACTCCACACCAAAACTTACAGAGTCAAGATCTAGTCTGCCTCTTCACCATCCTGGCCAAAGATAAATTAATTAGGAAGGAGGTTGCAGGACAGAACAAATAGGAGATTGCTGAATTATTCATATAAATAATGAAATGTTGACAGAGCCCTTTTTCCCATCATTCCCTCTTAGTGCTGGTCAAGACTTAGAGCACTGGCCATCTTAAATTTGTTTGGAGGGAGTGAAGTCAATGCCTAATTTTCAAGGCCAGTTTTTTCTCCACTATCATGACTATGTTTTCTCAGCCAAAATTGGGGCATCGTAGTCTGATAAATTTGCAGAATATGCCACTCCAAAATATCCCTCTCTGGCATAAGGATCATTTTGAGCTGATGATTTTTGAGAAACTGCAGACAAGGAGAAGCTCTGAAAACAGAGCAGAAGTTACCCTTTTGTAAGAGTATTACATTTATAAATTTCTATTTGCATGTCTCCCTCTCTATACCAGGAAGAGGATGGTAAATCATGAGAAACTCAATGGAGAACGTACCTACTGTACTCGATCTTACCTTTGTTTACTGTGCTTTTCCTGGCAGCCTCCTGTAACTGGCTTCCCTCTCTCCCCAGCGTCTTTATTTTGTCTTTAGCTAAAGATAGTGTTTAAGACAGTGGTTTGGGCCATCTCGGAGTTACTCAGTTTCTCACGTATATGTGAGAAATACATGTTAATAAATTTTTTTTTTTTTTTCTTGTTAATCTGTCTCTTATTACAAGGGTTCTCAGACAAGAACTCAGATAGAGGGAAAATTATTTTTCTTCCCCACATGTGCATCTTTATAGAGAGATCCGGGACATCTAGGCAGCACAGAACTCTGGTTATGCTCACTGTTTACTCTGTGTTAATTACAAATGCATACCTGCACAAACTTGCAAACCTACAACTAAGGAAGTCATCTGGTCTCCCATGTATAAAGACTTTCAGGGAAAGGTATTCTACAGCCTCTCTAAGCCAGTACATTTCATCAGTTCATTTCATATGCTATAGTTTTAACTTTCACCCTTAAAAAATTCATAGCAGGGGTGATTACAGAAAACAGACTTAGCCACAAATGAATATCTTAGTGTTCTTGACACTATTAGGGAAGCAAGAAATTTTCTCTACCTTTCTAGATTCTTTCAGCTGGTCTAATAATTAAATTGACATGAGACAGATTAATGAGGAAAATAACCAAATTTAATTACACCACGTATGTGTGGACATGAAAGAAAGGTAGAAACAGAAAGGAAAAATGAGGTGTATGTGACAATGTGAGCTAAGGAATGAGGTAAGGCGCCTGGGGCTTCAGAGGGGAAGAGGAAGATTTGTAGGATAAGAGTGGATGTTCAGTAATTAGGAGTTTGCTCTGCTCTATGGATAGGTCTTAAAAAGCTTCTCTGGTAACCACTCTTGTTATAAACAAGAGCCCTAATTTAAATTTTTTAAGGGAGAGACAAAAGTTTTTGTGAGCCCACAGTTCTAAATCACCTTCAGCTCAAAATAATTCACATGCCAAAGTGGCACATCTTGGAGAGGCCTGTTCTGAACCCCTTCAACATAGATAAGTTTCTGTATCATTATTGATTGATATTTCAAACTTTCTATGTTTAGGAGAAAGAGAAGAATTAAATCTAACTGCAAACCGTTTGATGGGACGAACCCTCACTGTTGAAGTTTCAGTAGAAACCATTAGAAATCCTCAACAGCAAGAGTCCCTAGAGCATGCCACCAGGATTATTGATGAGGTGGTCAGTAAGTTTCTGGATGACGTGGGAAATGCCAGGAGTCATCTAATGTCGCTCTACAGTGCGTGCTCGTCTGAGGTGCCACCTGGGCCAGTTGATCAGAAGTTTCAATCCATAGTAATTGGCTGTGCACTGGAGGATCAGAAGAAAATTAAGAGAAGATTAGAGACTCTGCTTAGAAATATTGAAAATTCTGACAAGGCCATCAAGCTGTTAGAGCATTCTAAAGGAGCTGGTTGCAAAACTCTGCAACAAAATGCTGAAAGCAGATTTAAGTAGTTTTCAAACCTGAGAGCACTTAGAAATAATGGCGTAACAATGATAAAATGCTGTTTTAGGTGATAACTAGTTCTTTATGGGAGGCATAACCACTCATTTGATACTGAAAGTTGTTTCAGATGATGAAAATATTCCAGTGTCATCGGTTTTGTGTATAACAAAAGTAGAAATATTTTATCTTTCTAGAGATTTTTAGATTGAATTCTCGTCTTGTACTAGGATCTAGCACCTAATCTACATATTTTTTTACTATTCTGTGGATGAATAGTTTGTATGTAGGGGAAAGTAAGTGCTCAGCTAGGGAAAAAAAAAAGCATCACTGTTCTTTCCTGGGCTTGGTCTGGTGTGGAGAAACGTGGACATGTGGTACATGTGGTTGACCAGAAATTCTTTACCTTAAGCAGCAGCAAACACACACTACACATCTAGTGCTGGCCAAGCAGTGTGCTTAGAGGAATAAAAGGAATCATACGATAAGAAACTTTCTCTACATCCTCTCATTCAGCAGTTAAGACATCTGTATCAAATTATTTGAACTTAAAAGATTTATGCATCTCATACTATGAATATTTCTTGATATACATGAAAACATGACAGAATTCACATTTGATTTTACCACTGTCAACTCATATCCATCTTTTTCTAGATGCGTCATTTCTCTAAAATTTTAATCATGTAAATATGTTGTAACTTGCCTTTTTAAAAAAAAAAAAATTAAATGCTGCTATAAAGTGTGCTTAATTGTCAACTTAAAAACTTCTGACTTACCCATTCCCCCTACTGGACACTTAGGTTTCTAATTTGTTGCTATTACTGCATATGTACCATTTATGTACATAGAGCTTTTTCTTTCTTGATTTTCTTTGTATAAATTTCCTGCAGTGAAATTCACTGGGTCAAGGGTATATACATTTTTATGTCCTGACATATTTACAGTTTTTTTTCTGTATAAGAGTTGTCTTTAATAATTAAAATGTAGCTATTTCACTGAAAGCCTTCCAGCATTGAGCATTATTTTTCTAACATTAGATATGAAACACTTTTAGTTTGCATTTTGTTTACCAATAAGGTTGACCAGTGTATTGATTATTCTTTTATCTGTGATAAATAAAGCAATTATAGAATACTTTATTATGTTATCGATACACAAAACCCTCAATTTTCCCAAATACTACTGCAAACGAATATATCAAACTCAATTTTTATTAGACCACATGTATTCTTTTACACTGGAAAAAAATTTAAGATCCAGGTTGGATTGATGTATTTATATGTATATTTCTCAATGCAGTATTGAACTTTGTTTTCTGGACAAAATACCAAATTACTCTGTCATAAAAAGCAATTACAATCTAAGGACATTCATGGTTGCTTTACCAGCCCCAAGTCATTCATGGGAAACACTGATTCTCACAGATAACTCTGGCAAAGACTCTTGATTTGTTAACATATTCTGCTTTGCCGTCATCAGATTCACTGTCAGATATGAATTTCCTGTGCCATCTTTTTATTAGCTTTTTGAAAATTAACCAAGTTTTCCTCACGTTCTCAAGGAGTCAGTATCTGCAGATCCCTTCCACTCATGGAAATACTATCCCCTTCCATTTACCCTGCATCAACCCAGGACTTTTCCTACCACAAACTATTCTGGCTCTGCCTCCTCAACCATTGTATTCTTTTGCATTGTTTCTGTCCCATTTTTTTCGTTGGAGTTTACTGGAGGCCATTCCCTATCAGACTTCTAGAGCTGTGATCTGTAATCTCCAAGCTGCTTCATTCCCTGGTCTGCCAGCCTCCAGCTCTCTACACTTCCTTCCAGCTGCAGCCACATACAAGGGGCAGTGACCTCAATGTGTTGATTCTAAGAACTGAACTTTAATTTTTAAGAACTGAAAATTTAAGAACAAAGTGTAATTTTTCTTCCAATGATGAACTCCCAAGAGTCACATTTTTACCCTCATTTAAGCTGTCATATAGGTAAGAGTGGGACTGTAAGGGAATTGAGTATGTCTTGCCTATGTTGATATATTCCCTAACAACCCTATCCCAATTCCATACCATTTCTAGAATGTAGTGTAAAATTTTAGGGCAACCCTTTTGCCATCTCTCATGAGCACGGGTAGTGTTCCCATCCCCACCCTGGCTCTTCTAGTGCAAAGCTAGCAGGGCCTGCAGAAGAGCTAACAGAAGAGCTCTCCATGTTCATCAACTGAGAACAGTGATACTGCTGCCTTGTTAAAAATCTGACAAATGTAGACTCGTTCCTCCTGGTATTATTCTAATGTAGGAATTTCTGACATTGAAGAAGAAAAATCCCTTAAGCTTTCAGAGGGATGAGCAGAATAGTAATAAACGGGAACTGGTGGCTTCCCACTATGCTTCCCTCCCAGTACCAGTACTGCATCCTCTAGGGGGCACCCCATTCACACTGTATTCTTCAGGAATGGAGTACACCCTTTAGTAAAACATTAGCCAAGTGAGGTATTTTGCAGAGGGATACAATAAATGCAGGCATGGTCTTTTGTATTGGAGCTCAGTCTAGTACCCTGATTCAGAATGCTCAGAATTAATCCTAAAGAGGTGATAACTAGAGAACTTTGCTTCAACATTTTAAAATTGGAAAGCATGAAAGAACTGAACAGCCACCGAAAGTAGCAGAGTAAGGATCTGACCAATGAAAGTAACAGTGATTTTTAACTAGGAAACACCTATGCATTTGTCCCTTTCAAATGCTGATTTCGATAAAGCTAATACTTTTGGAGTGCATATATGTGATCACAATATTTGTGAAAGATAGGTTTTACAACTATTCAAAAATATGGAAAGTAAAAGAGCTGAGAATTTTGGAAAAAGCCAGCCAACAAGGACAGCAATAAACTTGAACTTTTGTGTCTGCTCATACAAGTAAAATGAAATGGACCTTCTCTTTAGGGACATAATCATGTTAAGTTTTCAGTCATGAACTAAGGGTAAACAACTTGAACTGGACCACACAAATCTTTTAATCATTCACCTCAAACCAGTAAATATTGTAGCAAATATGCTTCCTTTGCATATAGTGGGCATTTGAATCACTGGCAGTCACACATTTGGTGAGGGCCAATTATAATATACAGCCCAGTTTTAATATGCCATATTTCAAGGGTGGCCAAAACAGGTTAAGTGGGGTACAGTTGTGCAGGAATTGACAAAGTACGTCAGAAAAGATCTCGGAACTGGAAAACTGACCTAGCATTTGGATCCAGGGAGTATTACAAATTCATCTCCAACTGTAGTCATCAGACCTCAGGGCCAAAGATAACACAAGGCCTATGACAAAACAAACCACACAGGGTAGTGTGTTAAGCTTCGCAGCAGGAAGACCTGGCGCAAGCTTCCAGCCCCATCTCCTACCAGCAGGGGGCCCAGGGCACATCTCTGCCCTCCCCAACTGTAAGATGGTGGTCATAATGCTCCTGTGAATTGAGATACACCACGCAAAGTACTTAGTATAATGGCTAACACAGAAAGCACTTGTTAAAGAAATCTGAACTACATTTTGTACCACAGGGCAAAGTAAATGTATTAATTTGTGGGGGTGGGGGAATGGAGATGGGAGGGGGACTCAAAACAACACAATATTTTTAAAAAACAGACTGATACAGAATTAGAAAAGAAACTTAGTTTCCAGGGCAAAATACTTAAACCACAGTGCTACTAAGTTGCACTATCAATAAAACAAGGATGCTAAATATTGGCAGAGTATCTGAAATATGAAATATTTTTTAAGTTAATCTGATTTTTAAAGAAGTCATATACCTTTTACTATTGGGTTCCTCCTTGGTGATACATTACCATACAAAATTCTAGCTATGCAATGCATTTAGTTTTTGATTACTGGAATTCATCTTCATGAAATTTTTATGTAGTATATTTTAAATTAAACTCAGGGGCTTAACTGTAACTCAATAGCAATACGTACAAGTGGTTTTCCATTCAAATTTGCAAAAGCATTATTTAATAGTAATAAAAATATAGAAGGGGTTCAGATTTCTTTTTAATCCGGTTTTTATTTTTAAGACTACTTACCAACATCTTGCTATAGATAATTCAAGAGAGAGAAGAAAAGGAGCACTACTTAATAAAGGTTATTACAGCCAAACCATCCAGTTACCTGGGAGTTAGGTGATTGGATATTTCAGAGTCCACTGTGGTTTTAAATATTTGTTAGCAAATAAATTCACCTGTATGATAGGCTTTCATGTTTTAGAGTGTAAACCTAAAGAGAAATGTACACATGGTATTTATGACTAACAGTTAAAACTAAATAAATCTATCTGTTCATTAGATTGACTCTGCAGTGTGAGACAGATTTTTACAGTTCATTTTCAGAGAAACAGATAACCAAATAATATAGTAAGGGGAGCGTTTCAGCAAGTTACCAGTAACTGTTTCAAAGGTTTCGAAAAGGACGTTAACCACCATATTTTACATTAAAGCAGTTCACTTTATTTAACTTGGAACGCTCGGTCTTGAGGTCAGTTTCCTATTGTTAGATCTTCGAAAAGATCCCAGCTCCTCAAAGGCACAGGCACAATGGAGTGTGTTGGGAGTTCTTTCTAAGCACTGCATTGCCAACTTCTGAAGCAACCGTCTCACTTCACTCCACAATGAGGAAAGGTGTTCATCCTTTTTTTGTTAGTGTCAGTTTTACTTTATTTTGAAAAAGTACATGTGTGCTATCAACTTTGGGCAGATGAAAAGGAAGCCAGTTAGCCTGGTTTTATTTAACTATATTGCCTTATATGGGGTATTCTGTATGCTATTTAATTCAAAAGGCAGACTGAAAGGAAAAAGACACCTTAGAAACTTTGAAATATTGCAATTATTCCACAGCTATACATCTGTGTGCTAAAAATTAGCCATAACGTAAAAAAGTACATTAGAGCACAAATGCACAACATCCTGGAATCTTAGACAAGTTTTCTTTAGCAACCACAGTTCATTAAAAATAGTATTTTCAAAGAAAGGGTCTCAAGGGGAAAAAATTTAATGTCAATTTAGAAGGTTTTATAATTAAGTTGTGAAAGTATTTAACATATCACCTGTGGCTGATTTTCAGGCCTACTTAATTATTTAAATGATTAAAGTTAAATTTAAAATACAGAAGTACAAATTAAAAATTTAAATGTGTAACAAAGATCTCTCTTCAGTTCTTATAAAGAGAAAAAAGGACAAAACTAAGTACATAAAATTATATTACAAATATCAGAGGAATTGCAACCATCATCAGAGATTATTACATTTTTTATATATAAAAGTAACAAACTTTTATCCACACATTTTACTGATATGAAATAGAACTACACCATAGTACATAATGTGATTTTTATGTTACTAAAGACTATTTGACGCAAAATAAATTTTGTGCAAAAATTAAAAAGACTATGTTTCAGGAGAGTAGAAAAGGAAAGATGAATCACTAGCAAGTACCCATTGTTAGGAACTGAGTTTTTCCCCAACACCTATCTCACTGCCAACAATGGAAGTGGTGACAACTGGTGACAGAAAAATAAACATTTTGTATTACTTTGAAATAGATAATGCCAGATTATTTCAATGTTATGAAAAGCAAACACCCACTCTTGACCACTTAACAAAGACATGCCCCAGAAAATTCTATTAGGTTCTTAACATTAATCTGGACAGAAGGATGAGAGTGGTATAGATGGAAGACTTAAAAAAAAAAAAAAAAAGAAAAAGAAAAAAACATTCAAAAGGAATATATAAAACATGATGCATGTAGTACAATGAAAAAGGACTTTGACACATTTTCCAAGAAAAGTTATTTTTACATATTTTGAAGTCCTGTAAAAACCAGGTAATCAGTTTTAACAGAGTTCATGCAATTATCTTAGTTAGGAAGCTATTGTCCCAAGTCACAAAATTTATACCCTGCCACATGATTACATATTAAAAAAGAAATTATTTTGTATCTGGTCCTGACAGAGGTCTTGAGAAAGTGCTATACAAACCAAAGGTTATAGAAATTTTTAAGTGATAATCTTAAAATACCATACAAAAATGTGTAAACAAAAAGATGCTTTACAGTTGTAGGGCATTATAAAATCCATAATGTGGATTATGACAAATGCATCTCTGTGCATTTAAAAACATTGTTAGCGTAATCCTAAAAGTTCAAAATTGCATCTTCAGTCAGCTTCAGTCAGCAGCAAAAGTGTGAGATGCCCTACCACACTTCACAGTTCCTAAGGAATAACTGCAGATGTGCTGTGTATCTTCTTAAGGACTTGGCCAGCACAAGCTCACCATGCTTATGGATGGACAATACGAAAAAGATCTGCAACAAGTCTCACCTGAGAGATACTCTATCATTAAACCATTTATACTCTTCTTTTATCTAACCTGTCAGAGAGGAAAACTGTTTTTAAAAGATATTATACACAATATAAATTCTGATAGTAAAGCACTGTAAAAATTAGGTACGGTACTTTTGGCACAAAGCACTTTTTAATCCCATCTCCTTTGCAAAATATGTCTGGAATTTCTTATTTGAAAATAAAAACTTTTAACATACATACAATGTGTAAATGGTTCTATGAATGAATTAGATTCTGTTTCCTTAAACACTGCGCACACCTTCAGTTTACTTCAGTACCAGATACCTGCATGCATACCTCCACATTCCACATTATACAGATATTGCACAAGTAACATTGCCAAAATACACACCAATCCAGTCTGACAAAATTTAAGGTTTACCGTTCAATATTACTTTTTTTAAGTATTTGGATTCAATGCTATTTTCTAGAAAAGCTAGATGACCAATTTCAGAAAAAGAATGCTTGCTATCTTTCCTTTACCCATAATAATAAAATCTGTACCAATATATTTAGGCATTTATGTTTTCCAGCATTTAAAATTCAGCAAAACCTGTTTTTGACATTTCTTACAGCATTCCTTCAAAAACAGGAGAAGCTTCGTCTAATGTAAATTAAAATAAGTCCACAGGGCAGTAACTTTTCCACCAAAGATCTCACTCCATTCTGAAAAGCACTGGCAAACAATACTTAAGTCTGTCATCTTTCAGAGAGCCATTAGGTGCAAAGTCTGCTAAAAAACTTGGAACATCATGACAGCTGGATATAGCTCTTACTGAATTGCACAATATAGTCAATCTTTTTCTTCCCTAAACATTTTAAGGTATGCTACAGCTGCTAAAAGGATTTCTGTTTTTCTTGGTCCTCTGTTTGTTGGGTCTAAGATTGATGACATCTCCACCATTAAGGGTACTTGAATTCTGACCCAAGTGACTTCCAGCAGATGTATTAAAGACACCTGTATAAATTGAGGGAAAACACACAGATTGACACTGATATGCCTCAGGGTTACAGCAGACTGTGCATCCAGCTTCTTAGTAAATCAGTAATATTTCCAAGTATTTACAATTTTAATACAATTTTGCTTTCATTTATTTTTAATAGCCAATACAGATGGTTCAAAGTCAAAGGATACAAAAGGAGGCACAGTGAAGTCTCCCTTCCATCCTTAGCCGCCCACCCCGTGCCAGTTTCCCTCCCGCAAGGCATGCATGTTTTATTTCCCTATGTATCCTTGCAGAGTTATTTTACATATATGTAGACAAAAATGCATATATACTCTTCTTTTCCTCCCTTTGCGACCCAAATATGGCTTATTCTACACATTGTTCTGCATCTTTTCATTAACAATCTGTTTTTGAAATTCTGTATCAGTAATTACAATAATTTTAATAATTTCACTTATTAACTTCACATCATCTAACTTCCTCAAGAATATCTTACTTGTAGTTAACAACAGTATTTGTAAAATTTTATATGAATTAAAAATACTGCAAATGTAAAAGCTGGTAGTAACATATGATTTTCCTGTCTAGGCTAGAATAATATAAAATGGTCTACGGATAATTAAAGTCATGAGTAGATAAAAGGGATGAACTAAAGACTTTTAACTATTATAATTTCCATTTTGAACTCTGTTGATCTTAAAATGTAAAATCCAATTAATGAACTATTTATTGTCCGTGATACAAAAATTCTGGGCCAGAGACACTATAAGTGATATAAAGGTGACTAAGAGCAAATCCTGCTCATGAGAAGTTTATAATCCCTTAAGTGCAGTGAGTTAGTATACAAACAAGTAATGCTCTAAGACGTTATATGTTAGGTGCCATAAAAGACACACAAGATCCCACATATGGTTCAAATGAAGGACCAATTATAGCTAATTCATAAGAAAGGATGAACTACATGAAGAAGGTGGAACTAGACACTTGGCAATGTCCTGGACTTAGATCTCTCTTTGCTTAGAGGAAAAGCATGAGTTTCTTGCTTCGGCCAACTACATAGCTGAGAGAGCTTTCTAGACAGTCCCTGAGGAATGAATAGTTCTTTGACAGAGGATGGGAAGGGAAGTCATTTTTGAAAGAAGAAACGAAATGAGCAAAAGTGAAGAAGACGGACAGCACTAGGCATGCTTAAGAAAGAGCAAGACCTCTGGTGGAACCAGTAAATGGGATACACATATAATAATGAGGCACAAGGCCGCACAGGAAGGACGGACAAACTGTGTCTTTGGATGTTGTAATGAAGAGAGCCTGTATTCAATATATCCTACAGTGAGAATCAATATACCTTTAGTAAGAGAGCTGATACTCCTAAATTTACTAATTTCTGACCTAAAACTTTATAATTACATTTCTTAAAAAAACGAGCATATTGTATAAAAAATTCTAACTATGGTAATAATGAATTGAAAATCAATTTACCAGGTAAACATGGGTCTAAAATTTCCTGGGTACTTACCAATTTTGTTACTACTTGAATGCAATGATTCTGGATCCTCAGCTATTTGTTGTTTGAGTTTCTGAAGATATTTTTCAGCCAAATATTTAAAAACTAGAATAAAAACAAAAACAAAAACTCTAACCAGGTCAGTATGATTTATACATATAAAATCTGTTATTTCAATTACTTAAGTATATTTATACTTATTAAACAAATTTAAAATTGAATTAGAAGTATACAATCTAATTGAAAAAAATCAACTTTAAAAACGTGTTTGAGCAATATCTAAGTACAATGGTAATAAATATATAATGGCATTTTATTAGTAAAAAAATGAATATTTGTAGTTATTGGCCCTTTAGTTTTAAGTAATAGTAAATAGTAATATTCAGCAACACAAATGACTCAGTCTTAAAAAGATGTCTCCTTTCTACAGGTGAAAAAAACTATCCAGAAGACATCTGAACAACAGCCAGGTTGGAATTTAATAAAATTAAGCAGCAATTGTGGAATGAGAAAAATAACAATCATCTTTCTCTAATATCACTTTCTTGAACTAGGAAGTCTTATTAAACAAATTAAGGTCATTGTAACTACCTAATGGAATATCCACTACTGTGAAATTCCAAAACAATTCAGTAATTTTAAGTTATGCATGAAAAACACATACAAGCATACTCACAGTGTTTTATTTTTAGAGACTAAAAAAAAAAAAACCCACAAGTTTTTTTTTTGCTGTAGAGTAATAAGTGTTCTAAGACATTAGTGAATAAAGACTAACTCAAGATGATACCTTTACATTTTACTTAATAAGTAACAAGAAAATTCTACTTTTATTAAAAATGTTTTCTAAACAACACAATAGAAAAAGCATAAGAAGAATAAAACAAACTTCCTGTTAATTTTTTTAAAGGCAGTTTACCTTCATTCACATTTAGATCTTCTTTCACCGATGTTCTGTAGAATCTTAGCTTTAGCTTTTTTGCCAGTGCTTCAGCTTCCTCACTATACATCAATTAAAAAAAATGCTTATAAAGGTACTTTCTGACAGCTTGTTTTAAAAAATCACTTTTATTACATTTAGTGAATACAGCTTGGGGGAGAGGGATGTCAGACCTTCCAGACTGGTTAAAGCTATGTTCTCAGTGCTTGAACAGGATTTTTAGTTTTCACCACTGTTGAGGGATAAACATCAACTATTATACTGTAACTGTAAACAGACGCTTTGCTATAAATTCACAACTCTAGCCTTAAAATAGCTAAATATCACTTTTTTTAATATTATACTTTAATTTCCTCTCTTCTAGTTTTAAAATCTGAATTGAACTCTAAAAAGCATATACTGACATTACTTATTTTACTCTTAACTGCCTTTGAAACTACTTTGCTGCTGAAGGCAAAGTCAGTACATTAATGACTGTGTCTACAAGAGTGGACTCCTCATTTTAGTTTTATTATGACTTCTGACTGTGGACACCTGATTTTATGAACACTGTAGTAGTAGCTATGCTCCAAAATGGTTCCCAATGATTCTATCTCCCACCCCTCCTTCTGGTCTTCATACCCCTGTGTAGTTGTCTCCTCCCACACTGTAACCAAGGTTGGTCTGTATGATCAATAACACACAGAAGTGATATTTTATGACTTCTGAGACTAGGTCATAAGAAAGAGACACTGTGGTTTCTGCCTTGCTCTCTTGAATCATCTGCTATGGCAAGCCAGCTGCCATGTTGTGAGAACACTCAAGCAGCCCTAGGGAGAAGTCCATAGGGCAAGGAACTTTGGCCCCCTGCCAACAGCTAAGTGAATGAACCATGCTGGAAGTAGATCTTCCAGCCCCAGTCAAGCCTGTATGTGACTACAGTCCTCGCTGACACCCTGACTATAACCTCACGAAAAACTATGAACCAGAACCACCACCAAGCCACTCCAAATCCCTGACCCACAGAAACTGAAATAATAAATGTTTGTTGTTTTAAGTCACTAAGTTTTGGACTAATTTATTAACAGATAACTAACAAAAGAACATATAAAACAATAAGGTAAAAGCCAAGCAAAGACTTTCAAAGCTAGCAAGACGTTAATAATGCAAAGAGCAAAGACTAATAGAAATTATCTGGATGCTTAACTTCATTCACAAATTTGAGCATAACAGTTCTGAATATTCAAAACAATATGAATCTGAACTACTTATCTATTTAAATTCATCAACATAAGATAGCTACTTATTCTAGACATTAAAACATCTAGGGATGTTTTTCTTAACCTTCTTACTATATTTAGATTTGACTTAACACGAAGAATTGGATTTGTGGTGCAAGGATGTAACACTAGAATTCTAAAAGGGCATTCAAAATTTATTCCTTTAATTTTCTCTACCTTTGATTTGGTATGAAAATGTTTAAAACCAAACCAATCACTCAGAATAGCGCACAGAAACTTTAGGTATAAGGCAGTCTTTATAAAAACTTCCCTAGGTTTCTAATGTCTATGCAAAATTTAAAATAGGTTTTAACTTTATAGAATTATTACCACCCCCTCAAAAGTAGCCATCTTACTTCTTTATACAAGAATCATCCAAGAGATCAATCTTGTTTTGTACAAGTACAGTTGGTATATCTCCAACTTCAGCTACTACTTTCTCTCTCCAACTGGAAATTGCTTCAAAAGATTCCCTGTCTGTGGTAGAAAATACAAGCACACAAGCCTGGGCTCCTGTAAGGTCATAAAATAAAAATGTTATTTACATTAATGAAACAATCCTATATAGGGTAAGGGCAACTTTTATCTATCAAAGCAATTTTTATGTAAATAAATGCTGAACTCATCTTTGTAGCACTCTGCTTATTTGTTAACATATAAACTATTTCCTAATCCAAAGAACCTTTTTTTACCAAAAACAGTGGTTCTCAAACTTGTATAAGTATCAAAGTACCTCAAAATTATACACATTGTTTATGGAACACCATGAAATACTGACATATTTAAATACATTGTAAGGGCTAGAGAGAGTGGTAAACTAAGCATGAATGATAGGCTGTTGCCAAGTTCTTCCTGTTAATATTTGTCATTTGCTTCTTAATTTCTTTTAGCACAGATCTAAGAAAAATCTATGAGAAAAGAAATCATAATTTTCTCATTCTATTTACTTTTTTAAAAAAAATCTATATTATTTTATTTCAGTAGCTGAATACCAATGATGCTAACATAATTTAAGAACGAGTGCCAAGGTGGGAGGGGGAAGAATACACACACACACACACACACACACACACACACACACACACACACTATATATTTTATACATATATATAAAATACAGAGGGAGAAAGTTTAATTTAGTTTTTACCCTGTTTAACTGCTTAATTCCCATACTACACTCATTGATAATATTTTATCTATCAATTATCACATTAGGTTGATAAAATCTAAGATTAAATATAAGCAACCTTCTGGAAAAAGCTCCTTTATAAATGATTCACTGTTGAATCAGGCAGCATGGTGACAAAGCAGGTGTGTAGGCAACAAGAGAAAATTATACCAAGGTAAAGAAGATTTCCTAGAATCAAGGTATGTTCTCCTACTGTTACCCCTTTCTTCCAGATCCCTTAGGTACAAGAATTTCCTACTAAGATTCAAGACATACATATATACCTGGGCTACCTAAGATGCTCTAAGGCCAAAAAAGTTTAGTTTATCATTAGAGGAAATACTGTAGAAAGCATAAGAGCATATAAGAAAAGTGAAAACTAGCAGTTCACCATTACTGTAAAAGCAGAAGATTCATCTGGGAAAATATTCCCTACTCTAGACAGGTTTTAATTAATTATACAGAATTTGGAGGGGGATAAGAGATTGAAAGACTGACACACCCTGAAACCTTGCCAGAATTTAAGGAGGAATAAAATGGATGAGATTATACTAGAGTACTGGTAAATAAATTTATATTTACTTGAATTTATTCTAGTATTTACTTAAACTACAAATATTATTTAATCATTCTTTAACTTTTATTTAACTAAGTTTTATTATACCACTATTTGTTAAATTTAAACCTAGAATTTTATATCAATTGTCATTTAAACTTAAGGGCCCAATAGGGTATTTCCGGGAATACAAGATCTTAGACATTTGAAAATTTTTATTTCAAAAAAACCCTTAGAGGAAGTATATAATTTTTAAAAAGTGACTCTGGTCAAGATAGCAGAGTAAGTAAATGCTGTCCTCGCATCTTCCCACAACCATGTCAAAATTATAACTAATTATAGAACAATTACTCTGGAGAACCATCTGAAGAATAGCTGAACAGAACTCCCACAATTAAGGATATAAGGAAGCCACATCAAAACTGAAACATTAAAAATATAATGTTATGAGGATTTAAAAAAAAACAAACTATGCAGATAGTACCAGAGATAAGGGCAGCAAGAATGATGGCCTAATAAAAACACAATGTTGAAAAAAATCAAGGATCGAAGGATAAAAGAAAGTGTCCATAACAACCCCAGGGGAAGAAGATATAATATTGATATGTTTAAGTAATCAAGGGAGATAAATAAACATAAATATGTGTAGCAGACACCTGAGGTCCTACACTTGTCCCCTCAGCCTCTGGTTTCACTACAGCTGTGGAGGGACAGTTCTGCCTGTTACTAGTATCCTACCTTAAGCAAATGCTGCACTTGGCTCCTGCTTTTCTGCCTCAGGGCTTTTTACTGATGTTTCAGAAAGAACCCTCGGTTTATCACATCCTCAAAGGGGAATTAATGCCTCTGGTGGGGAAATTTCAACTTATGGGAGATGGGGTAAATACTGCAGCTTCACCTTATTGGGACCATCCTGAGAATTGTCTACATGGTTCTTCAGAAGAATTAATCCCCAATTGCCTACAGAAATAATTTGCTTATCACTACACCCTTTATGAGTTTTTCTCCCTCCTTCCTTGGTCTTTCACTTCTGCTTCCTGGGATCACCTCCCAAATATACCACCCCTACTCAGCTGTGTGTATTTTGGTGGGGTTAGGGAGAAGAGGCTCAAACTAAGACATCAAGTATCTTAAGTTAAGGGAAATTGCCATAAGAATAAAGAGAGAAAGTGTGCTTATTAACCCACAGGAGAAAAGTAGACCTACCCAATGTACAAGAGGAAAGAAAATAGCAAAAAAAACAAAAACAAAAACAAAAACACTACAGAAAATATAAAACCTGGACTAGATGACAGAAATAATTTATAACCAGAGTAATTACAATCTCCAGAAAGAGTGGTCCAACAGTCTCTGAAACAGGATGGTTTACCTGATACTAAGCCTTCAGATTGGATGATAGAACCACCTCATCTTATTTAACCTAAACATATTACCAGAATGAAACAAAAATACAAAAAAAAGACAACCTGGACTACTTTTCCAGTTACATAATAATTCTGACAAGTGCTGGACAACTACTTGTTTTAATTTCCTCGAGAAATTATCACTCATACAGAGATAAATTGTGATACATATGGTTCTTTTGTTTAGGAAAATCCTAAAAAGCACCCCCCCCCAAAAAAAACCCTTTCAAATATATATTAAAAGAAGTTAAAAGAGGGCTCTTTTTTTACTGAGGTATCAATAAAAGAGAAAGCAAATACCAGATTCAAAATATGTGTGAGAAGATCATTATTTGCAGAAATTACAAAAAAAAAGCTATAAATCCTACACAATTCTGGAACTCCCTCAAGCACTTCAAGATTTTTTATTTTTAAAGAATGGAGAAGAGGGGGAAAGGAAGAAGATTTATAACAAATTTCTTTAGAGAAAGTACTATCCACCCCAGCCCTTCTCTCTCGAAAGTGAGGTGAGTGGGAAAATGTACTATCATTACCTCCTTCATCTCAACCTAGAAGGAATGGAATTCAGCAAGTACACTTAAGGAGCTTGATATGTGTTCCCAGCCATTGAGGGATACACTGGACTCATCATACCTTAATTCAAGCCTGAGAAAGATGGAAGCAAGAGTGAAAAACAGGCCAACAGACAAAAAGAGAACTGCATTTAGGAACAACTGCACTCCCATTGATGGCAAGACAGAATGCACAAGAATTTTGTGTACGTAAAGGCAAACCATGTCTAAGAGACATGCCAACATGGAGTCATTTTAAATCAAGTCCAACAGAGTCACTTATAGGGTGATGAAAGCTTAGCATTAAGAAGATGGAAATAGAATGCTGACTCCCACAAAAGGGCAAAGCAACTTCCAGAATCAAGTATATATTTGCCTAGAAGAACATCCCCAAGAATGGGAACCTTGGAGGAATCCAGGATGATTACCTAGAGAATCATCTTTAAACATCTGCCATCCAGAGGGTTCCACCATCAGACAAGAGCACCTACCACAGTGTTCTTGTCTCCCAATTTCTTTTCCTACAAGGCCTGACCCAGCAGAAAAAAAAGAAACATCTTTAGCAAGCCAGGAAGAAAGTGAGAGCAGGAAAGCAACCAACATTCCTTTCTCAGACCACTGGTACTGGCCTGCTAAAACCCCCAAAAGGTTAAGAGATTTAATGCTAAATTACATTGGAGTTTTGATTAATGCACAGGACTGGTTATTTTAATTACCAAATAGCGATTATATTCATGACTAGAAATAACTATGAGGCAGCTGAAAAAAATTACTTAAGAGTAACCAGAAAAGACATGAGCTGAAAGGAGTTTTCACTGAGGGTCAAGGAAAGGACTTCTCCTACTGCCTAATCAAATAAACATGAGGGATGGCAAGAGACAAAAGTTGCATTTTGTAACTTCATGAGCTGTGCCTGTTCAACATACCAACTATTATAAATATTCTTAATTCAAAAATGACCCTATATTGTTATACTTCCATTTTCTTCCCTTGACCTCCAGTTCAGTGTTGTACCCATGATCTTTAGGACAGTTAATGTTTTAACTCTTCTGTTGTAGTTATTTGGACATATTTACTTTTGATATTTAAAAGCAGCAGGTGTTTTCTATCCATATATTTCACAGACCTTTATTTCTGCGCTATTCAATTTTCCTTCTAAACTACCTACCCTAAAAATCACACTGTTGGAAAGGTACTTCATCATAGATAATAGTAAACTACCCACAAAGGAGTCTCTAATAGTTAACAAGCTACTCTCTTACCCATTTATCAGGAATACAGAGATCGGAATAAGTTTTTGGTGTCAATTATAAGATCACCAATAGCAAATATTTATTCCTAATTAATTAGATCATTCAAAAAAAGTTACTATTTCTGAATGTAATTCAAAAAATACACCCCAAGACACATAATTTGTAGAGAGTAATTCTGTCTTCAAATCACTGAAAGATCCTACTTGTAGGATGATCTCTAGACTTGTTCTGAGTATAGCTGAGGACCAGCAGCATCAGTGTCACCTGGGAGGTTGTAGAAATGAGGAATCTCAGAGCCACCCACAGATCTACTGAATTAGAGTCTGCATTTTAACAAGCTCCCTGGGGTATTCATTTGCACATTAAAATTTAAACTCTGCTCTAAAGAACACAGTGTAAAATTTGACTACTGCAAAGATCAAACAGAAACACAAGGCTTTATGTACCGTTATAGATATTATTCTAGATTTAAAATGCTTGTCCCCTATTCTCTTTGACACTCTGTAATCTAAAGCACACAAATTGTTCAGTGAACCAATCTATCACAGATTTCATGCTCCTAGAACTTCAAAACAAATCTGAGACTTGCATAGACTAATTCTGTTCTTCCTTAATTCTGGCATTTATAATTGTAATTTATAAATAGCTTCTTGTGTCCAGAGCTATTTCTCACAACTGATACTCGTTTATGTTTGTGAGAGTACTTTTTCTTAAAAAAATAAGTTTCCTATTTATGTGCATAATCTCATATGAGTGTCAACTCTATAACCTCATTTCCATATATTGCTAGTCAGAGCATCTTTTTGTAGAACCAAATCATAGTAAAAAAACTATAAAGAAAATCTAATATTTTATGTTGTATCTAACTCTCCATACTAAATATGGTCTCTACTGCCTAATATGGACTTTCTTAAGAGCTTAAGAGTAATAATTTGGGATCCCAAAAAGCTTCCTAATGTGATCTGTGCTCTGTTCTAACCTACTTTCAAGGAGGTAGTGTTTCAACATGTGTCATTACACAATTAAGCCAGCATAGCATTCCAAGAACATAATAGTACCTTTAAGCAATGGTCTTCAGTATAACAGGTCTTTTAAATGAATTATAATACATTTTTAAAAAGAAATTTACAAAATTTTTATGTACTTGACAAATACATTTCTAGGACATAAATCAGTAAGTCATAATTTTATAAAATATAGTATTTCTATCACTAAAACCATATCTTAAAACTCATTCATCCCAGCCCTCTCCTTCTCTTCTTAGTCTCTAATTCTATTGAACTATATCGTTATCTGAATCTATACTAGAAGCAGATTTCACCTGGTGGCCTGACATTCAGTTCTCCTCCCCTCCTGAGAATACCTCTTCCCCATTGTAGATTAGCCTCCTTGAGAAATAAGACAGGTATACCTCTTAGGTATCATCCTATTAATACAATTAGCATTAATATGATGGCTAGATGGAGGGCAAGAGGAGGGAGGGAGCAATTGGGGGGATCATTTATGAACATTATAGATGTCTAACTAATGTATTATATACTTGAAACTAATTTAAATAAATAATTTTTTTTAAAGTTAAATACAGGGAAATCAAAGCCATGTAAAGCCATTTCGTCCAAATGAAACAAAGTGGAAAGAAATTTAAACATCACCCATAGTCAGTTAAGATGTAAACACTAGTAATTATGGGCTCCCTTTTTAGTATCTGGCAAAGAATATTTTTTGTATAGACATATTAAAGAGAGACAGTATGATTTATAGATACCTAAAAAGTACCAAACAAGACATACACAACAAACTGGATGAGCCAAATTTTAAAAATTAAAAGATAATAATGTTTAATGGTCTCATGGCAAAAACTAGAGAAAGTATTAATACCTTAAAAACAGTGAAAATTAAAATATTTTTATAACTACTAGGTCTTTTTTCTTTAATCGGGGACCCAAATTATCTACTGAACTGTATGGGTCCAACATTTACTCCTTTTTATTTATATACAAATCAGGTCATTTTTTTACATTTGATTAGTTTGGCTTTTAAGTTAAACTTTATTTTGGGATAATTGTAGACTCATACAGTTTTGCATTTTAAAATTAGAGATACATAATGATAAATACATTCTCCAAAAATAACCATACTTGTTAAAATATTGCCATATCAAATTGTCAAAAGCTTAAAAAGAAATAACCCAACCTATTTTTTTCCTCACAAAAGAACACAGATTTCATGCTGAGAATTTAGAGGAAAAAAGCTAAATAGGTAAAAAAGAAAACAATGACTCATGCAATCCTACTACTTTTTAGTGTTTCCACATAGGTTCTTTATTTTTTTTTTTCCTATGTGCTATGTGTGTTTGTGGGGTGGTGGTGGTGGATTGTGTACTTTTAGGGCCATTAATCAATAGCATCAATGTTCATGAAATTCATAATCTGATAAGAACATCATCTATTCTAAGAAGAGCTTTGGGTAGTAAGAACATAATTCCACCTCACACCATGATACAGGTGCTCAAGACCCAAACTGGCATCCACAGGAGAGCAATAATCAAAGCTACAGCAGATGGGAAGCCTTTAAGAACATAGTAAACAGAGTGAGCAGTTAAGGAGTGGTGGCATTAATAGGATGATACCTAAGAGGTACACCCGTCTTATTTCTCAAGGAGCTAAAATGTTTTCTTAGAGCAGGCAATGGAAGTCAAGTTCCCTTGGTAACAATTTAGAAAGGCAAATTCTTTGGTTGCTTACATGTTAGTGAAATTATGTTTTTATTAGACCTCAGTTGCTATTATAATAAGTCCCATATTTTCAAAAGTGGAAAAAACAAGATACATATTCAAAAGCATTGAGAGGCTATAATGCAACTACTAGATCAAGCTTTCAGTTGGTTTATTCTCATTATAATCTCCATTAGCAATGAGGTGGAGAAATGCTAAAAATCCAAATTCCAAATAATAAGACAAAATTTTATAGGAAAATGTTAATGGAAACTTAGAAATCTAAGCTTTTCTTGAGGAATTTAACCCCACATTTTAGAATCTTAAATCCTATAGTTACAGTTCTTTCTTTTTACATGTTATCTCATACTTCTCTAAATTCCTATAGCACTGAAAAGGCTTAACCCATGCAATTTCATGTGTCATAACAAAATGTCATCTCATTTGCAGGGGCTTTACTTTTTTGTATGTTAGTTTCCAATAACTGACTAGTCATTTCCTTGGGGTCAGAAGTAGGCATTTAACATGTTCTGACTGATTAGATCTGGGAATGCCTATATAAGTTATGTAATTCTAAAGGCAGACACAAACTGTCTATAGTACAAAGTATTACTACTCAACAAAATTTTTAGAGGAATAATGATCTTGGGTTTTAAAAAATACTTTAAAATTAATTTATGTATTCTTAAAGGGAATCCCTTCTATGGGAAACAAAAAAAGCAAAGCTCTTTGTTTAGCCAAAAGAACATACCTAAACAAACAAAAAACCCACAATTTACCTCGATAGTAGGCCTTTGTTATTGCATCAAATTCTTCTTGGCCTGCTGTATCCCATAACATTAGTCTGACATCTTCATCATTAACTCTGGAACAAGACATGAATTTATTTCATATGTAAAGGAAATGTCTTCAGTAATATAGGTTTGTATACATGTTTATTTTTCATATCTGGAAGTACTAAAACTACATTGTTGGTTTCACTCTGATGAAGTACCTCTAAATGTTGATATCATTACCAACAGTGAAAGAAGGGTAAAAGACATTCCCCTAAAGCTATAACTTTACTTATCATTTGGATTTACCTGCCATGTTTTTTCCTCTGACAACAGTCACAGATAGTGGTGGCTCTAAAACTAGCAGTACTGGGAAAGGGAAATTCTCCGAGGTCAGTGCTTACTCTCTCCTCTCACTACACCATTCTAACGGGTTCTGGTGCAAAAGTGATAGACTAAGAAAGGAAAGAAGCAGTTTACCTGCTTGGTTTTCCTTTAACTCTATTTTGTCATACAGTCTCATGCCTTATTCACGGTAGTTATATTCTGTAAAGTCACAGCAATCACTGTGTTAGCAAATACTGAACCACAGCTCCTAAAGGAAACACAGGTTTGACTCCTATGAGCCCCTGGTTACATTTTTATCAACTGATCAATACACAACCTTGTTTTTTGTGTGGTTCTGTTTAAAGATACCTTATTTAATATATATCGTTAATTCATTAACATTGAACTTGTAGCCTACAGCTACATCATGCCTGAATGAAGCTTATCTATCACATACTTATTCTGTATGACACAGGCTTCTGGCACTTAGGAAACTAGACAGCATTTCAGCACTGTGCTTGGGGATCATTTTAAACAACGAAATCACCAACAAAAAAGCACGCAAACGTGGCACAAAAACAAGACCAAAACTAAAAAAAATTAAAGGACACTTGTTTACAGTATGAAAAATGAAACAAGAAGGAAGAGGTTTGCCTTTTTCCACCAAAGTTGGGAATGTGTGTGAAGGGTGACTCAAATTTTTTGCTGCTCTGTATATGTCCACGAATGACCACCAAAGCACTGAGAGTACTAATTCTGGGGTTACAAATAAATTTTAGCAAGTAGGTAAATTTGCAAATGCAGAATCTACAAACAATGAGCATCAACTGTACACTTAAAATATAAATATGAAACCTATGAATAATGAGGATCAACTCTCTACTTAAAATACTAATTTGGTTCAGATATCAAGTACAAAAAACAAATTATCAAGACTTAAAATGAATCTTCTTAAAATATCTAAAGAAGGAAACAAACACAAAAATATTTTAAAAAGAGAGTAACGGATATAAATAAGAAATTCAACAATTTTTAAAACAATGAACACAATTATCTTTGATGTTAATGTCTGTACTAGTTAAGTCAGATTTGTTTAATGTTACTTTTTTCTGTAATACATTTTTTCTCTCCTACAATTTAAAATATCCTTAAAAGTCTCCAGGACTAATGACAAATGACTAATGACAGATACAGGGTAAAAAATGAAGGCACGGAGAGGGAAAAAGGAAAAAAGGAAGAAAAAATGAGGAAGGAAAGGAAAAGAGGTGAAAGTAGGGGAAAAGATAGAAGGATAAAGATACACACTGAATAATTAATTGAAAACCACCACTGACTATCCCATGAGCCCCTGCTACTAGATGCCTACCCTTGGACTGTACAGTTCACAAATCAAAACCAAGGGGATAAAATGGCCATGTACGTACTGGATTTGTCGCTCCAAAAAATCAACTCCAATGGTTTTCTTGTAGTCTTTTGTAAAAATGCCTTTGCAGTATCGCTGAATCATGCTTGATTTTCCAACTGCTCCATTCCCAACAACCACCATCTTGATAGCCACTTCCATATCTTCCTCCAACATTTTTGGAGTTGAGAAGGTTTTGCAACAACTTTAATTCCAGCTGATCAGATCTTTCTCAAAGCTGTGGTTTAAAATTATTTTTTCATGACATAAAAATTATACAAAATAAAATAAGCTATAATTGTTTTAAGAAATAATCACATTACATTGTAAGAATTTCTTTCCATAATGGAGGCCCCCTTCCCCACTCTGTTTAGATACTATAAATTCTTTGAAAGAGGGACAATAAAATCATTCATTTTTGAATCCTTATCAACAGCACAACGTTATGACATCCAGGTATCAATAAATGCCTAGATTACATAGTTTTACCTTTGATAGATACTAAGACTACGGATGTTAGAGTTGAGGCCTGATTTAAAGTTGCCATTTACTATTTCTGTACTCTTAATGAAGTTATTGCTTAACCTCTTTAAGTTTCAGTTTCCTAGGGATATTTATTTACATCATAGGATTGTTGACCAAAGATATTATAAAGCGCCTAATATAGTATAAGTGAAGCATTCAAAAAATGGTAATTTTATACAACATAATAAACCCTCCACAGTTACCACCAACCGGGCAATAAATACAAAATCTAAGGAAATTGCTTTTTGACCTCAATGTAATAACTGATAACCTAGAAAAGTACCCCCAAAGAAAGATTTTATATAATAATGTACAACTGTGTGACAGCACTGGGCTCTTAATTACAATGTTTTAGTGTTCAAGTTACAATAAATCCTCTACAAATAATTTTATACCATGCATGCTTTCTTTAGAATTTAGTTTCAGACTAGCTATTTTTACTCGTATAATGAAAGTAATAGAATGTGTACTGTTTGCATTCTATTTTTTATTATCTTTTTTTCCCCCTCTTTAATCCCCAGCCCCACCTGGCGCACTCGGGGAACCTGGCACACCCACACCCGGGGTATGGTCCATGGTTCCACCTGGGGAGCAAACCCAGGGCCTTCTGTATGTAAGGCAGACGTTGCTAACCACTACACTATGGAGCCACCCCAACACTATGGAGCCATCCCCTGTTTGTATTTTAGACTGAAAAAAACGGAAAGTTAATTTCTTCATATTTCTTCTGAAAATTACTAGTTAAGTTCCTGTCAACTTAACTATTATATTCCAACTACCTTAAACTGAAAATCCATCTATACAATCACTACACAGTCTGAAATGTGACGAACATTACTTTTTTTGTGTCCCTAATAGTTTCAGTAATTGTCCCTCATGTATGATCGGAAGAATCATCTAGGAGCATTTATTAAAGGTTCTAGGTCTCCACCTCAGAAACAATTAAATGACAAAACAACAACAACAACAAAACAAACAAACAAAAAAAAACTTAGAGTATCAGAACAAAAGAAACAACGTGGTAGGTCCAAAAATATGGGTAAATACAATAGATTTCTCTTGAGTGTTCTAAATTAAGTTAGACAGTTGAAACAAAAATTTTAACACTGTCCCATGTGGTTTTCAATATATGTAAGGAAAATATTTAAGCCAATTAACACAAATGGGAGAGAAAAAAGGGATGTAAAGGGAAGTAAGGTTTCTATACTACACTTGAACTGGTAAAATGTTGATACCAATAGATTGTGATAAATTACAAAGATATAATGTAATACCCAGAGTAACCACTAAAGTTACACAAAGATATATACTCAAAAACATCACAGATAAAGCAAAATGAAATTCTAAAAACAAAATCAGATCAACATTTATGGAACTGTCCACATAGCAACAGCAGAATAGTCATCTTTTCAAGCACCCGCTCAACATATATCAAGTTAGAATGCATTCTAGGCCATAAAACAATCCTTAACAAACTTAAAATAATGGGACAGTGGAACCAAACTAGAAATTAGTAACAGAAAAGAGGAAAATCTCCAAACATTTGAAAACTAAAAACACAAACCTCTAAACAATCCAAGGGCCAAAGAAGAAACATAAGAGAAAATGTTAAAAAGTCACTGAATTGAAAAAAAATGAAAGACAACTTGTCAGAATTTGTGGGAGATAGCCAATATAGTGCTGAGAGGGAAAATTTACAGCATTAAATGCTTACGTTAGAAAAGAAGAAGTCTCAAATCAATCATCTAAGCTCCCACCTCAAAAAAAGAGAAAGAGAGCAAAACAAAGCCAATGCAAACAAAGGATGGAAATAATAAAGAGCAGAAATCAATGAAATTGAAACAGAAAAATAATAAAATAAAAGCTGGTTTCTTGAAAAGATCAATAAAGTTGACAGAAAAAAAGAAGATACAAATTATCAATATCAGGAATGATACAGGGAT
>CM053502.1:103016387-103086206 GCA_028627145.1 Eidolon dupreanum
GTATTTTTATATTTATCTATCTCTGTGTGTGTATAATAAAATAATGGGTTCATAATGTCACTTTCAATTCTAACCCAGCTTCTTGAAGTTCTTTCTAAATACTTTTTCTGGCAGCGAGAAACACAGCACCTGTTATCCTCAGTATGTTTTCTTATTTGCTCAATCAAAAATAACTTGCTGTATGTGGATCTCCCAATTACACTACTGTCTTTGCTGTTACCACCTCTTTGCCACCCCTTGCCACTGCCCTGACTGGCCTGGGCCTCTGTGTAGACCCCTAGCTCTTTCTCACTGCTGTGTTCTTAGCCACCTCATCCACCGTGCTGACTCCTCCATGCTGGAAGCAGGAAGAAAGGCAAGATGAAAAGGAAAGGGCCAGTTATAATTCTCGAATATTTCACAGATATTACCCTTAGCCCGGCTACATTTTCTAAGATTTTTTTTTTAATTTTTGAGATTCCTCTCTATGTGGTCGCCTGAGAATCCCCAGTTGCTTACTCATTTCTCTAGTTGGTCCTGGTTACTATTTTCACAGAAGGGAAACATGAAGATCTCATTATGTTACCAAAGGAGCTGTGGGCCCTGCAGCCCAGTGAAGTCTTTGCTCACTTGAGAGAAGAATGTGGTTCTCCTTCAGCCTCATACCTCACAGTAATGGATATATGTGCTGTCACTGCTGGTCTAGCATTTATTTCTAATGGTGGAGGGAGGCTGTGCTGTAGCCTTTCCAGCCCTTTAATTCCAGTTTCTTCAGCATGCACGGACACACTAAGTTATTTCTTGATATTCACTCTCTCAGAGGCAGGGCTGGGGTCAGGAGCTGTTGCAGCCCTAGCCAACAGTGTGTCTGAAAATTCCTCTCATGAAACTTTAGCATCTCGACCCTTGAGGATAGGGGATTCTTTTCTGTTCTTAAACCTGTGGCCTTACTCTTTTTTTGTGCCTCAAAATGATGAGTGACATTTCTTTTTAGTTGCAGGTAATAGAAAACTTGCCTCAGAATAGCTTAAACAAGAAAGGGAATATATCTCTTCATATAATGACAAAGTCCAGAGCAGGATGGGCTTGTTATTCCATTTCTTGTTATTCTCTTGGCTCTGCTCTTTCTGTGTCAGCTTTGACCCTGGATAGCTTCCCTCGTGGTAGTAAAATGGCTGCAGTAGTGCTAGGCTTCACATCCACTTACCACATGGTCTAGAGGGAAAGAGAATTAACATTTGGTTTTATATCGATGGGACCAACTCAAGTCATGAGTTCATTTCTTAGTCAAAGATTGTAGCAGGGGGATAAGATTATGCTGTTTGGTTCAGGCCAGCTCTGAGCTACCCTTAGAGCTGAGGGCGAAGTCTGTTTCATCCAGAACAGCAGAGGTGATACAAAATAATCCTCACGGAATAGTAATTGCAGCTTCAGCATTCATAGCATTTAGGGCAATGCTTTAATTTATTAAAAATATATTTAAGAAAATTTAAGAAAAGACTTGAATAAAAAACGTTGAATTATGTATAGTAGTCCCCCTTTGTTTGTGGTTTTGCTTTCCGTGGTTTCAGTTACCTGTAGTCAACTGTAGTCTGAAAATATTAAATGGAAAATTCCAGGAATAAACAATTCATAAGTTTAAATTGCATGGCATTCTGAGTAGTACAGTGAAATGTTGTGCCCTCCCACTCTATTCTGCCTGAAAGGTTTGTGGACCTTTCAGAGATTTTAGGGAGTCCACAGCACAAGCTGGTTGCTTATGGGGAACAGTTGTTGAAAGAAGTTGAGGCCTGTGCTAGAGTTAGGTTTGTTCCTTCTCAGGGAGGGAATCACCAGGGTGTGGGGAGGCCTATGAGTTTGATGGAGACTTAAGAATTGGTGCTTTCCTGCGCCTGCAGGCTGGGCGGGGTGGGGGCGGGGGATCATTCAGCAAAGTAACTATGGCTTCTGCTAGTACTTATGTCCCTGCCAGAACTGCCCCTCCCACCCTCACCTTGAAGCCAGAGAATTGAGTTCTTCCCCTTATGTCCCAGGTGCTTTTCAAGCTGCTTGTCCCAGCACTGGAGCTCAGAGTGAGTGAGTCTATGCATGATCCTTTAACAGGAATGCTTTAGACACCAGCCAATGAAATAATGGCTAAGATAAGATGAGGTTTTACTCTTTACTTTTCATTTATAATACTTTCATAGAATACGTTTAAAAATCTGATGTCTGAAAGGTAAGTAATAGAATGTGTTAAGTGGGTAGTGGTTTGTGTCACAGAGAGGTAAAACAGAAAGTAGAATACAGTTCCTAGTTTCGGTTTATAGGGGAGCTGTTTTGCTGGATTCATGCAATGAGGGTGGGTAGGTGAGACTCATCAGAAATAGCTCTTCAGTTATTAATGTGAACTAGGTCCAGGGCTGTTGGTTAAGCAGCCCTTAAACTTTAAATTCTTGCACAGGACTTTTCTAGTTTCCTAGAGTGTATATGTGGAAATGGGCTCTGCTTACTACTCTCTCAAGGTAACATTTCTCATATGTTATCCTGGAATACTTAACCAGCCTACCACTTATTCAGCAGGCTGCACCTACTCTTCCATGATGGAAGGGAGTTTAGAAGTTGGGGTCGAAGGACATGTTGATCCAGGTGTGGGGACATCTACCCTTTTGGTACTGCTAGGGAGCAACGAGGTCTAAGCCCTAGAGCCTCACCACTGAGAACTCCTGGAGGCCTGCTTCAGCTGAGGCCTTACATATATAGCGAGCGCTTCCATGAGATACAGGTCAGGGAAGCGCTCCTGCCGTTTTGGCCTAGGTTGGTGGCAATGCCACCAGACACTTGCTTTCCACTAAATTCTGTACGTATAAAAGTGTATGATATGTGAAAGTTCAGAGTGGCTCTAGTGACTTTTTGCTGTAGGGTCGGGCCTATTTATTTACCTTGGGAGACAGACATATGATAAATTCCGATGCGTACGTGCAGATTAATGGAGATGGATGTAGTATGTGGTGCTAAACCTGGTTCCTATTGCTCTCAAGTAGCTGATCAAAGAACTGACACACATATGAAACAATTGAAGAATAAAGTAACACTTTATGCGCATAAGTTCCTAGAGTTCCGAAGGAGAATCAGGTTCTTAATGCTGCAAAGCTGAGATAAGTATTCAGCTATGCCCTGAAGATGAGAAGGATTTGGATAGGTAGAGATGAAAAGGAAGATAGGAATTTCTGAGAATGGTAGGAAGATGTGATGAATTAAATATGTACTGAGAGATAACAGTCACGATTTAATGAAGCAGGGCATTTTAGGACTACAGATGGAAATAAAGTTGACTAGGTTTGAGATAGGGTGAGACATTCCAATAGAAGGCCAAAGAAGCAAGGCAGAGAGAAGGTGCAGATTGAAAATATGGTATTTTAGGAGACTGTTAATTAATCTTCTCACCAGTAGCTTCTTTATGTATAGAAAGAATTTGTTTCAAATGATTCATTCCAAATTCAGAAAATGTTAAAGAATTAGGAAAACCTACTTTATTATTAAAATGGCCCTGAACTCAAAAATGTATACAGTTGACCCTTGAACATTGTGGTTTCTTTGAGCATAAGCATATTTTTTTAGAGTAAATTCTAAAATAGGAATTAGATAGATGGGACTAGGGAGAGAGTTTCAAAGGAATAAACTTTTGTCTTAAGAGTTAACACTTTTGAGGTTATGTTTTAAATCAAATTGAGGTTTATGTTTTCACTTTGATCAACAGGGAATAATTTGGAAAGTAAAAAAATAATGGGCTGATATATACGTAAATTTCTATCCAAGGATTGACAGTTTGGCCTTAGGTGCTGAATTTGTATGAAAGAATTATGATCAAATAATTTCTCATTAAATTGGCAAACATTTGCTTTAAACAGTCTTCTTGAAAAATTAAAATTACCTTATTGTTGTTCTTATATTTGATTCTAAACTTGAGAAGGTAATCTTCTAATTGCAAAGAAAATAAAATGACAGAATGTGTCAGGATTATTCAATTATTCTGCATAAATACAAACCCACTTACTTTAAGGAGAACCATCACACTTTTTAAAATAAGATCAATCACCACCTTTCTTAGAATTACTTTCAGTGAGCCAATGAACAGATATTTTTATTGAAATATTGCATTTTTATTTTTTTTATTAATGGCCCTCCCTGAATATGAGTACATAAATTATTGGGCTACTAGTAGTTCTAAGTGTTTTTCAAAGAGCATTTAAGTGCTTATAAGCACTAAGCAAAGGAGTACTATAGATTAAATGTGTTGTAAACCACACATGAAAGCTATGTCTTTTTTTAATTATCTGTAACTTTAATGGAAGGAAAATGTTAATTTAGGGTAATGAACTAGACCTCTAAGTATGATCGGTGAATAGACCATTAGGTTGATTAAAATGAGGAAATGTATCACTGCTGTGCTAGAACTATCACTGTGGAAGAGACAGGTTCATTTAGTGCTTAAATAGTAAAATTCAGAATGTGTCACTCCCAAAATAGATTAACTGCCCAAAAGAACGAGATGGATGACAAGGGTAATTCACTTTTATTTCATTTACTTTTACCTGTCACATGTCATTCCAGAGAGCCTGTCTCTTAAAGGTGAAGATGTATCCAATCTTTTTAAAATCATTTAAGTATAAATTTTTTTACTTTATCTGTCCATCATCCCAGCTGAATTAAACACAAAAACAGGATTTAAGGAATGGACAAACATACAGATTATAATGTAATTATCCAAAAGCAACTTTAAATTTATTGATTTGTAAAAATGCAATTGAAATAACTACTACAATTTTTGGTTATTAATTTCTTTTCAATGTCTAATACCCAAACTTGTTGGAAAGTAATTTTGTATAATTTCTTATCCATTTGGACAATTTACTATTTGAATTCACTAAAAAATTCAATTCAGTGCTTCAGTACTGTGCCATAGTTTATAAAATATTTTTTGAATGCTTTTTGCTTCTAACCTATGAAAAGTCTTAGCCTTCTGCCCCCCATAAAGTAGCTTTTCAGTCAACATTTTCTATTTTAATTTAAAAGACTTGGCATGTGTTTAAACAGAAATTAAGCTCAATATACTCTTGAGCTATTCAGTTCACCAATCATATGCCTAACTTAATACATTAATTTCTCTTCAGATCTTAGCTCTTGAATTACAGCATCTGGCCCAATAGTCAACCAGTGTAATCCTCACTAATAGCTTTTTGTCTGAGATCCGAAGTATGAATATATGTGCTAAATGATTTATAAAGCAAATGCTTTCCCTAATGATTTATATGGTCAATCAGTCAACCAGTTATTTATTGAATTCCAGTTCTGAGCCCAATATTATAATATGTACTTTCATGTACTTAAGGCTTTCTTTGGGAAGCTGTACATAATCAGCATATGTTTATAATAGAATCAGCTTCTCTTCTTAGCTTTACAAATAAGAACACTTTTTAGAAAGGTGAGACTTTCTTTTGTTTTATCATTTTGATTCTGGGAAAGTGTTTTCTTATTTTTACCTTGTCTATTTTCCTGAAATTTACCTGGATAATATTTAGTAGAAGATATTTAATAAGTTTATATAAGCGCATATGCTTAATATTTTTGATATATGTGAACATTACCTTAATTAAACTTGATATAAGAAAAAATAATGCTTATATTAGGAAGTGAATCTTTATTCTGTAATTGGATTCACCCAAGAATTTTTTTCTCAGTAATTTTCATAGATCATCTAACAGGTCTCATTTTGTCCCACTTTCACTGAAGACTCACTTGGGTTCTTTAAGAAAAATAGAGGATCGTAATGGTTCATTGATCCTAAATAGGTCCAGAAAGCTATAGCGATAAAGGCAGCCCTACTATTTGGAAACACTTATCAATATACACTTATGAGGCACATGACCTCTCTTGATGTGGCTGTTTCTTTGTGGCTTTCATTTTTAGAATTTTAACTGCATACTGCCTTTGTCATCTTTTACTTTGTCCTTTTTTATGTCTCATAGCTTCCGTTTACTCAGTTTAGTTTTGTGTTGTCATAAAGTGTCTTAAATTCAACCTTGGCATTTATCATTTCTCGCGCAATCCAGTTCTTTCTTTCTTTACATTTCTGAGGGAAATAACCTTATTGACTTATATATCAGTCAAAATAAGCTAATTTATGTTGAAGTAAGAGAAGTGATCCATATAATTTGTTATTCATCCTATATGTTCATCATGGATTGGTTGGGGGCTCTGTCTCATATTGTCCTCATTCTAGGACCCAAGTTGCAGTCATCTTTTGAAATATTGTCGGAAAAGAAAGTGTTCAGTCATGCACCAGCTTATACAGCTTGAACAGAGAAGTCACACATCACTTTGGCTCATATTTCATTGTTCAAAGCTAGTTATCTGGCCACCCGTGACATTAATGTGACAAGGAAGCACAATCTTTCCGTGTTCCCTGGAGGAGAGCTGCAATTTTTTAGTAGACAACACTAATAACTATTGCAGTTGGCTCCCCTAGCTATCAGCTGTTCACTTTACTTTTCTTACATGGAATATATTTTCTCTTTTCCTAGGGGATAATTTAAAAATCATGTGGAAATATGTATCCACATGCCTAGCCATGTGATTTCCAGTAACTTCTAGTAGGCAGAGTATACTCTGTCCATCCACAGTAAGGCTTACTATGTGACTTGCTTTGGTCAATAGAACATGTGTAGACATGATATATACCAACTCTAAGGAGAAGCTTTAAATGTGGTTTGTATGATTTGGCTTGAATTCTTTCCAGATAGGGACTGCTCCTTATGCTTGAATCTCAGTATAAGACAGGTAGAGTAGCCCTGGGACATGTAGCAGAGCTTGACTCAGCCTTTAACTTTCATTTCATACAAAGAAATAATAAATGATATGGTAGGTCACTGATACTTTGAATTTGTTACTGCCAGCAAAAGCTTACTTAACACAATAGAATTTGGAGTTAAGACAGCTTGAGCTTGGTGTTAACTCTGCTAATAGCATGATTTGGGGTAAGTTAAGTTCCTTAGGACTAGATTTCTTCATCTATAAAATGAAGATAATAATGTCTACCTTATAATTCTGATGCGAGGATTAAACTGTATGACTTTAAAATACTTAGTATAGCACTCAGCACTTGAGAGGAGTTTGATAAATGCCCTTTCCCTTCCATTTCCACCTTGCCTCCCCCATTGGTAGAACTGTTTAAGTACAGGACTACTTGAAATGAATTAGTTGATTGAAAATATTCAATTATAAGATTAGGAACTGGATAAAATGCTCTTGTTAAGTAGACTTTTTTAGGCACAATTTAAGCATTTCCTTCTGAGGTGAGTCCAAGATGATTTTACAACTGGTCTTTTTCGCAAATGATAGTTTTATACAGTGGTAAGTCAAGTAGGTTTTTAAGTGAGCTAAATAGGCTCCAGTGCAGCATGCCAATCAAACCTACAAGCCTTGAAAGAGAAACTTCTCTGCCTGTAGAATAGTCAGCTTGCATAAAGAGCTTCACCGTCACCACCAACACCTCCTCCATGAAGTTTGACTTCCTGCATTGGAACCAAGAACAGTTAGCCTAGTAGCCTGCCAGTGACCTATGAGTTCCCCTGGCTCAAGAAGATTAGACATCTGTGGAGAGGTCATGGGAGAGATTATATACCCAGTGAACTTGTACCTGTAGGAGAAGAGAATGCTAATAGTGTGTGTATTGGCAGCTATTAAATTGATATGAAATGTCCAGTTTACAAGTAGACATGAAAAAGTATGTAGAGAGTCTACACATTTAGAGACTTGTAGGATAGAAAGAGACAAACTAATTCTTGTTCCCAACAATAAGGGTAAAACTAGGAGAAACAAGGACTAATCAAAGCTCAAAGGATCAAATCAAGAGGATGGGTTTATGCCCTCCAGTGGTCCTAAAATAAGTCTGAAAGCTCTTTGATACTGTTCCTGTCCAAAAGATGGAGTGTGGCTATTTAATGGACAGAATGTGGTAGATGTTACTGCATGTGACTTTCAAGACTAGCTTCTAATAGGCATTTTGGTGTCCTCCTTGTTCTTGCTTTTGCATTGTTCAAGTCGAGAGAAACCATCTGCCATGCTGTGAGGACATGCAAGCAATGCTGTGGCAAGGTATACTTGAAGAAAAACTGAGGCCACTAGCCGATGCGAATGAACACCCTTGCTCACAGATCTTCAGCCCACCAGTTCTAGTCAAGGCTTCAGATGATTGCAGTCCTTGCCACCAGCTTGACTGCAATTTAATGAAAGATCCTGAGTCATAACCACCTAGCTAAGTCATATCTGGATTACCCGACCCATAGAAATTGTATGAGATAATAACTTTCAGAGTTATTACACAGCGACAGATAATTAATGCTTAGTTAATACTTTGAATACGTAGATTAAGTATGTTTTCAGTGACATCCAGTATATCCTTTCAATATACAGTGTGTCCTTTCAATTGGACAAAACGACTAAAAAAAAAAGTCACATCTATAGTTTACGTTTCATTTGTTCTCAGTTAAAGATGATATTTTTAGTAAAACATTGATAGGGGTACATGATTGAAAAAGAGTAGCCTTGTTGAAAAAAAAGTATAAAGTATTCTGCTTTATTCTTATCTGAGGACTTTTATTATTGGTGTTTCTTTTTGTTTGATTTTCTACCCCAGTGATTTTCCAGATATTTCCTGAGCCCAGTACTTAAAACAGGTTGTATCAGTCTGGTTTCTCCAGAGAAACAAACAATAGAAGATACTATGGAAAGAAAAAAGGGGAGGGAAGAGTAGGGAGGGAGTGATGCGTGTGCTTGTGTATGCGCGTGCGCACACACGCACACACACACACAGAGAGAGAGAGAGAGAGAGAGAGAGAATGAGAGAGAGAGAGAGAGAGAGAGAGAGAGGGAGGGAGGGAGTGAGGGAAAGGGGGAGGAGGGGAAACGGGGAGGAGGGGAGAGGAGAGAGGAGGAAAAGAGAGAGGAGGGGAGGAAAGAGAGGAGAGAGACGAGAGGAGAGGGATGGAGAAGTTAAGGAATTGGCTCATATGTTTGGGGGAAAACTGTCAAGTCTGACATCTGTGGGGTGGACCCTAGAAACTCAGGAAAGAATTAAGTTTGTGGTTTGGAATCTGTAATTTGTAGGGCAGGCCATCAAGCTGGAAACTCAGTCAGGAACTCTTTATTACAATATTGAGGCAGAATTTTTTATTTTCTCAAAAACTTGTTTTAGCTCTTAAGGCCTTCAAGTGATTGAGTGGGGGCGCACCCACTTTATTAAGGGTTATCCCTTTTTTCTAAAGTCTACTGCTTGCAGATGTTAATTACCTCTACAAAATACCTTCACAGCAATCCCTAGATTAGTGTTTGACAAAACAACGGGGCACCTTAGCCTGGCTAAGTCGACAACATAAAGTTAATCATCGTACAGATGCCAATGGATTTCTTGCGCAGAAGAGGGTGTGAGGAGTGCAGAGACCTAGAGACACCCATCCCTCAGCCCATTTGTATTGAAACCTCATCGTTGCAGTCTCATTCTCCATGCTTTTCTAGTATATTCGATGCCATATGGTGGGGGTAGTAACTTATAAACCAATGTGAACAGCCTTCATTGTGTCTTCAAACTGTTTGGGGGCTGTTTCTCAAACTTGCATTTAAAGAAAAAAAATTTGTTCGTAATTAGAGCTAAAAATGGCTTGTTAGCTATCACAAGAGGGTGGGTCCGGAAGAAGTTTTCTGTTGCTGGGCAGGTGCTACCAGTGGAAATCTAAGGAACAGGTTCAGTTTGTTGGAGTGCTGAATTTAGTGATAGTTTTTGGTAGGCTTTTGTAGAACTTTCCTGGGTATTCAGGCATATACTTGAGTCTCAGTGAGCTACTTTTTTGACAGTTGAACAGTCTGTACAGTTTCACAGATGGCAATACTTCTCAGAATCATCAGGAGGATATTCTGTAGTGCTCATTTAAGTTCTTTCTTCAGCAGGGTAAATATGTTATCTACTGGGTTTTAGACCTATGTCATTTTGAAGAATGTCTTTTAAGATTTTACTGATTTAAGCTTTTTCATAGGCGTAGCTTATGGCTGTCAGCCTGATGTTAGCTTTTTTTTTTTCTTTTTTGTTTTAATGCCTGTATATTGAACTTTAAGGTTGACTTCTAGGTTTAAATTCTGAAATCCCCTTATGGGTTTGATTTACTGCAAAAGTAATATTATTAATTTTATAAGACTACACCTAAACTGTGTTTTCCTTGCTCTTGGATTTTCCCTATAAAAAATGAAGAAAGACTCCTTAACCAAGTTTTATTGGGATAAGATCAATTTTATGAAGCCTGAATTCTGAATTTTACCTGAGCGATGTTACAGCTTAACTGAATGGCTCATAGTATTGAGTGACTCTCTCATCAGCACCTTTATTGATTAATGACACAGATAAGAAAAATGTACCTTGTTGCAGGGGGATTAGAATCAAGGAAACTAGAAGTCTCTCATCTTATGTTAAGACAGTTGAAAGTCTGTATTTAAGGATGATATGATCCATGAAAGAGAAGGAAAAGTCAAGTGTAGTTAAACAATGTGGAGAAAAGAGAAGGAGAACAGAGGAAGCTCATATAGTCTTGTAGTTTTGAAAATAACTTGTGAGAAGGGGAGGGGAATCACCTGGGCAGCCAGCAAAACATTACAGAAAACCTTGGTGTAAGTAAGTGGCTTTGCTGACATGGTAGAAAGATGAGCACTGTTACTGATTGTCTTGTTTTTTAGCTGTCAGAGAAGATTGTGTTGCTTCCTACATCTGCCCTCACATGCTACTTCACCTGCTCCATCTTACTGAGATGGATAAACCTTGTAGTGTGGGACTGTCAAGGGCACTGCAATTAGTACTAAATCATTCTCGCTCTGACAAGTTCTGGCAACAGAAGCTTCTGGCAGATGTGCTAGTGCATTTTCAGTGTTTCTGAATGTCTGAATGGTATAGCAGAGCTCTCAGAATGCTGGGTAGCTTAATCTGATAGTGAATTCAGTGTAAGTCAGTTTTTAAAAGAGGAGAAATATTAGAAATCAAGATGGGCTGTTGTGGTTATCTTTTGCTAATCACGATCAACTTAATTTCCAGGGTATATACCTTTAAAAAGATAATAGGGAATTCATGCAGAAAGAATTTTATGTAAAAAGGTTGGTATACCCCAGATGCAGTAGTTCTTGCTTTTCTCTCTTCATAGAATTGAATTAGCCAGTTCTGGAATAACATATATGTAAAAATGATAGTAATCATAATCAATTACATAGAATAGTACCTGGAATATAAGAAAAAATACCTAAGGAGTGAAAACATTAAGGACATGAAAGACAAGCTATAGTGTAGTGTTTAAAAGCGTGAGCCCTGGAACAAGACTGTGCGGGTTTAAATCCCTTCTCGTTTGGTATTTAATCACTCCAGTCCACCATTTCTTTTTTTGCAGTGTGAGGATAGTAATAGGCAAATGAGTTTTAAATGCGATATCAGGTAAAAATGTACTTGACACATATGCCTGCTCAGTGCATGTTAGTTGCCTTGACGATGGTGGTAAAGATTATGACTTCCATTCTCCTTGCTTGAATGGTTCAGAGTAGCATTCTCCTTGCTCAGATAAGTCAAAGCAAATGCAGAAAGCTCGATATCTTAGTAAATTCAATCTGCCGTAACAAAACACCAAAGTTTGGTTGGTTTGAACAACGGAAATTAATTTTCTCACAGTCCTGGAGGCTGGAAGTTCTAGATGAAAGCGTGGGCCAGTTTGATTCTTGATGAGGGCCCTCTTCTTGGCTTTGGGTGTGGGGGTGGAGGTGGAGGTGGTGGGGAGAAGGAAGATCTCTTCTAATAAGGCCTGTAAATACTATCGGATTAGGGCCTTGTTTTATGACCTCATTGAACCTTCCTCACCTTTGAAAAATCTAAACTCTAGGTACTGTAGTGTTGGGCGTTGGGGTGACAGAATTCAGTCTATAGTGGTGGATGAACATAGACTGACCATTTGGGCAACAATGAGAGACGAATAGGGCAAAAGATTAACATGAAACCTAAGGAGGTATAAAAGACAAATGTTGTAGAAATTTTCTCTACAGAAATCAAAGCAATGAACAACTCATTTTTAGCATTTTCAGTTCTATCCATTTGAAAGTGATGTGGGATTCACCAAACTATTGTCCTGAAAACTTTGAATTAATGTTACAATTTTGCACTGATGTTTTATTCTATTTGACAAAAGGCCAAAGACCTTTACTGATATTAGAGTAATGAGATTAATTAGCCTCTTTGTTACCAGTTATCAGAACTGTGAATGATCTTTTTCTGTTTCTGGCCCAACCCTGATGTAGGGTTGTGTCAGGGGATGTGCAAGTGTTTACTACCCTAGTTTTTAACTCCGTGACCTAGTGTGGCCTCTGTAGCCTGCCGCAGAGCTGATGTAGAAAGGAGTATTTCTTTTGCTTCATAAAAGAGCCCCACTCCCTGGAGCTGCCATCTTCACTATGACTTTTTTTTCTGTGATGTAATTAATGTGAGAATGTCACCCAGTGTGCTGTAGAAGATTTTATTCCCTCTAATTATTGTTTTTAACAGGAAAAAAGAAAAAAAAATCTAATGTCAGTTCTTTGCTTATAATCTGATTCCTCTTGAAAGTGGAGTCTTTAACCCAAAAGAGGAAGTTTCCAGTTAATCTAGATTTAACTGCTTTGGAGAAAAGCTGACAGCTGTTAAAACAAATGTAGTCTGACAACCTTTGTTATTTGCTACTCTTCAGTTTCTGGTTCATTATGCTGCATGTTAGTATTGTTTATATCTAGGCAGGCTTGTGCTCACCAGTGAGAAGCTGGTTAGCTTTCTCAGCATGTTGAGACAGTTCTGGCTTTTAGGCAGATTCAAGAAATGGGATTTTCGGATTGGCAGAGGGGTACTGGGTTGGAAATCTAGGACTGAGTGCTACTCCTGGTTTCGTCATTGACAACCAGCATGATTTCCTCTACTAGAAAATGAGGGAGATCAGTCTAGATAAAGTCTTGATCTTTTCTATCTTTAATTTATCTTTCTTTGATTCTGTGATTCAGAACATTTTTGGGGGGGAGGTGGAGGGCAGAAGTGCCAACAAACGTCTTTTAAAGCATCTTTAGAGATTTCAGATTGTTCAGGCCTTCATAACAATGCATGATAAGTATTGGGTATTGACAATATCTTAAACCTACATAAGTAATTATTCTCACATGGAGTTCTCATCTTTAGGAGGTGGTGACATTCCAGCAATCCCAGGGGGGATTAGTAGGCTGGTTAAAAAAAGATAAATATGGGACAGTTGTCCTACTCACTGGCCTTGGGATTGTAAGCATCCCTTACATAGTATGGCAGTCTCTTTTAATCTGGTCCTTGCTTTCTCTGTAGTCACGCTGGCCTCCTTTCAGTTCTTGGAATGCAGTGTGCTTTCTGCTGACACAGTTGTCTTTATACTGAGTACTCTCTCTGCCAGGAGTGTTTTTTTGCTGTCCTACCTTCCTCGGGGAAATGCTTTTTTTTTTGTCTCATCTTGCTCACTTAGCTATCTCCTACTCACTCTCCAGGTCTTTCTTCAAGCATCACTTAAAGGAGCCACCCCTGACCTTTCTAAGTCACTCTTTTTGTTACACAGCCAGTTCCATATACCTCTCCTTTATAGCACTTGCCATCAGTATAATGTCATTTATTTGTATGATTGTTCGTTTACTCATTTCCTTCCATTATATACTATAAGTTCCATGAAAATGCAGATCATGTCCTTTTTTGCTGTCTTTATATCAATTTCTCGTGCCTGACTCAGTTACTGGAACACAGTAAGTGCTCAGCATGTATTTGTTATGCGAATGCACAAGCCAAGCTACCAGAGCCTCTTACTTGGAATAAATAATGATAATAATAAAGCCATAGTAGCAGAGGCTATTTATTATATACTTCCAGTGTGCCAGGTAGTATTGTTCTGTTTTTGTCCCCATTCCCATCATCACTATTTTCATAATCATAATTATCACCATTTATTGACTGTTTTAACCCAGGCATGGACCCTAGAATCCACATTCTCAGTAATTATGCTCAACAATTGGGACTATTATAGGAAAAGAGCAAAAGCTTTCTGTACCATTTGTTGCTCAGATCAAGTCCTGTTCTTTGCTCATAAATCTTTTTTCTTTATTGTATCCACCACTATCATCAGAGTATAGTAAATATCTTGTCATCTGTTCTGGCTACCACACTTCTCATTTCCTGGGAAATTCCTGTGTGTGGAAATCCTTTCTCCCTTTTGTGAGAACAGAACCTGTCTCTTTTTACATAAGCAAAAATTGTCAGATACCTGCCTTCCAGCTTTTCTTGTAGGGTATAGGCATATGATGTACCTGTCCCAGTTTCCAAATCAGAAGCTAGTGACACTAAGAAGAAGGTGCCAGGGAGAATCCATTCTGCTGAGAATTAGGCAGGAACAGTAGCAATACTGGATTTTCGGAAATAGCTCTGTCACCCATTCTAGAGACAGTGTACAGGGCACACAGTTAGTGGAGTTTGTGGTGCAAACTGTAGAGTCTGTGCGCAGAAACAGAGCAGTGGTTTCCTCGCTGGACCAGTGTTAAGGCATAATTTTGGACTTTATTCCTGACCTCGTTTGTGGACTCTGGTGCCAGACTGGCTATGTTCAAATTCCAGCCTGAATCCCAGCTCTGCCACTGACCAGCCCTGTAACTTTGCTTAAGGAAGTTAATTAATCTCTCTGTGCTTCAATTCCCTCAGATGTACAAAGGGGAGATACTAGCACTTACCTCATAGGTTGGTTTTGAGGATTAGATGAGTTAAAGTAAAACTCTTAGAACAGTGTCTGCCATATTTGTTGTAATGTGTATTGGTGTTTTCTATCGTTATTCCCTGATCCTCTGGATATTCTCTAAAAATATATATCTTTTTATCAAATTATTTTTCATGCTTAAATTTACTGGTTGGAGTAGATTGCTTACCACTTTAGTACCCTGACTGATATATACAACACACACTTATTGCATGTTAACTATGAGTGGGGTATAGTGTAATTATGTGTTTCTTCTTTTAGAAGTGACATACAAAACCATTTCCTCACATATGTCCAGGGCCAAAGTTTATATTATTTTTATTAAACTGCATAACTTACTTGCTCCTAGTTTCTTTTGGATTGACTTACTTCATTGAAGACCTCAGGCTTTTACTCCAGGCTTATCGCAATATTTGCTTATAAACTCTGAAACAGAGATTCTCCCTGATGGTGAAGTAGTTATGAGGAAAGCATCATATGTTAGGATATCTGGCAGATGTCAGGTAGTGATTTCATTATCTTTACCATCCAAAGGATCTCAGCATACATTTGTTGCTGATAATCAGTATTCTCGATGAAGAAAGAGCCTGTTTAACTTTTCATCATGAGAGAAGGGCCATCTAGAGGCAGAGTTTCCCTCAGGACCCCTTTTTATATTGCTGAGGAGCACAATGCCTCCTGACACCTTAGCTTTCAGATTGCGAAAGCAGATACTTTCGAATGGGAATATGTCATGCAAGGTGAACTATTGGTATTTTCACAGCAGGCAGGTTCTTACTACCCTCAGTATAGAAACACTTCTGAATCACGTTTATGGTTTTGTCACTATTACAATGAGAACAGACAGTGACATTTAAAACTAGGAACATTCCAATCCTGATATTGACTGTTAATGTGAAAAGCTTGAAAAAGTAGGTAGAATACTGCGATCTTAGCGATGTAATTTTCTAAGGAGAGCATACAAAGCAGTCAAACATTTGACTTATTGATTTTTGAAGAACCAAGCTGTTTCGTATGCAAGATATGAAAGTATGCATTTTTGTCCTTGATTGAGAATAAGCAGTGAGACCCAGGGTCTTATGCAGTAGATGTTCAGTTTTAGTATAGTATAGTATCTTAGAAAGATTGTAACCACACAGCATTAAAAACTTCCTCTGCCCACATTTGGACATATTCTTTTTCTGTATTCTCATTCATCTAAATTTTGCTCTTCTGTAAAATTACAAATCTGGAACTATATCTGTCAATTTCTAGTACATTGGAAACTAAAAATACAGTAGATTGAGTTACCCTAACCTGTTAAAGAAGCCTTTCCATTTTAACTTAAGTTCACCTTAAGAAGCATAGATTCTTTTGGACAAATAGTGTTCAATAAATTCTGCTACAACAGTATGGGTGGATTTTTATGTAAGCATTGTGGCATTTTATCAAAAGTATTTTCCATTTTCCTTTCGTCTTTTCAATCAGATCTTACAAATATTTGAAAATACTTTTATTTCCTCAGTCTGGATAATTTCTTGTCCTTGTTCTTTTCTACGTGATGCTGTGTTTTGCAGCTGGCTCTTCGTTTATGTTACACCATAAATTAGTTGGCTTGGGTTTGTAGTGTGATATTTGCTTTAAGTAAAATGAGGGGCAGTTCTTTTTTTTTTCTGATAAATTTTTTTGGCAGAGGGCAATCTTCAGGTAATTTCTAGCAAAGCTTAAGACTAGAGCTTTGCTCCTTTGGTAGAATAATATGCAGACAGGAAATATGGACTGTTATATTTCAGAATGATGTATAGAAATCTGAAACCCCAGAATTCAGCTTTAATTTTTGAATGCCATTGAGCATTTATACTAGAAAAAGTATTTGCTAAATAATTGCAAGTACCTCACTGTTAGCAGATATTTATTTTGGTTTGGATTAATTTTCGTTTGGTAGGATTAATATATAGCTGTCTTTTAAAATCTTATTAGATTTTAGTTACAGCTAGCTTTAGTTATAGCCTATTATCTTGTGATTTCATTTTTATAGTTCGATTAGTTCCTGGATTCTAGATTTTCATGCAAACTGTACTTTCTTATTAGTGTTTGGCATTCCAGTTGTTCTTCTCCACTAACTACCCTCTCATATGACCTTCAAAGATTGAATAAGGAGAAGCCAGAATGAGTCCCAGTAGTAGCTTCCAGGTACAGCTACAAAGATGAATAAAACCACTTATTCTGTGAGATCTGAATCTAATTCTCTCTACTCAATTTTTTAAATTGGATTGGTAGAAAATTATAATGAGAGCAATAATTGAGTTGGCCCCCTGTGACACAAATATATAGTGTCAGATATTAGCATTTTTTTTTCTTTTTAAAATCTAGTTTATAGTTTATAGTCCCTTTGAATTTCAGATCTTGCTTTTGTCCAAGGAACACCTGTTTGGGGAAAGGTACTTGAACAGTGAAATGAGGTGTGAGCTCATGGGAAGGAGACTAGAACAAGACATGAAACAAATAGTGGCGAGAGATGGCAGCAGTAAGAGCAGGAGAGCCAAAGGGAGGGAGTTAACAGGGCAAGAAGCAAAAAAGGTGGTGTTGTGGGATGGTATGGAAGAGGTAGCTTGGAGAAAAGGAGGGGATTGAAGAGAATCTGGAGAAAAATAAATGGTGATAAAAGAATGGAGGTAGAATGGGTTCAAAGTAAGGAAGAAAAAATAGTAATAAAAGTGCCATTAAGGGAGAGTTGGAGGTACAGAGTAGGAGAAGGTGAGATAAGTAAGGTTAAGAAGGACAGTGCGGAAGGAAGGGATGGACACCGTACTCAGTGTTCTGCTAAAATACGTGGGAGTCACTGCTGCTGGCCACTCTGTGTTGAAGGTGGAAGCCCCAGCAGTGTCGGGTGGGTCCAGTGGCTGTCAGTGCTTCACAGTACCTGAAGGGGAATGGAAAACAGTGATGTTCGTCCTTTCACTTTTGCAGTTATAAAGTTAAACTGAACTAGGTGAATCATCAAGTTACTGTACGTTTTCAGACTTTGAAAAAATTAAGCTTATACCTCAGTAAGATAATTTCTTTGATGATAATAGTTAATTACATACATGAAAAGTTGAATTTTCCATATTTCATTCAAGATATGAGAAAAAGGAAAACCTAAGCTAAACGTTTTAAAAGATGCAACTTTTGATAGCATTTATTCTGGAGTGCTTGTTTTGAGATGTGCTGTTTTTCTAGAGAACTATCATCGTCGACCAGGTAATATTTTAAAACCATAAAGAAGGCCTACCTTAAGGTGTACTTATTTTGGAGTCAGTTACCAGTTAGAAGACTTTGATGTAGGTTAGAGGGAGAGACTTTGAGACTATAACTGAAGATGTAGGTATGAATTTTGCCAAGGAGGGCAGACAAAGAGGCCCTTTGTGCATTAAAGCAAGGTTCTGCCTAGGGCTGGCCTTCTCTGTCTGAGTGAAGTTCAGGTGTGGAATAGAGATTGCCAGCCAGTCTGTTATCACATAGTGGGTTTCTTTCAGGGTACTCTGGATGCTTGTTACATCATAAGAATGGTGTCTTTCAAAATTTTTTTGATTTGTATTTTTATGTTGGGGCAATTTTACCTAATATATCGTTCAATTGAGGGAATACAGGAAATCAATCAGTATGAAATCTTGGAATGTTCAAGTCTCAGAATAATTAAATATGGAATAGGTAAATGTGACAGTTTGTTAGATTAGCTTTAAAAAGGAAGAGCTGAAGAAAAATTATTTTGCTTAAAATTAAAGCATGCTTTTTGAAGTTTGCTTTGGAGAGCAGGAAGCAATTGTATTGTAAATGTGTGTAATTATCTGCATTCCTTTCCAACCTCTTTGGGATCAAATTGGTTTTCACCAAGAAAGGCAATTAGACGCAGGAGGCCACTTTTAGTTGAATTACTGTGCGTTGCATGCAGTGCATCCCACAAACCTGGAATCAGAGATGCGCTGCTATGATTGATAATACCCATTAATTACAGCTTTGTATTTAAGGCTTTTAGTTTTCTGCTTCAGTAAACCTAAATTCTTCTTTTGAAGAAAAATTGCTTACATTAGGTCTTATACTAAATAGTGAAAATCCTGTCTGAGAATCTCATCTGAGGTGCTTGATGCAGTGAGAACTTCTCAGTTGGCTTTAAATGTGCATTGCTGAAGCTGTTTAACTTTGTAGGATGATAACTGGAAGAGATACTGGTCTTGTGATGAGGCCGTGGCCCACAACCACAACATGGTTCAAAAGGGAAAACTGCAAAACAATCACCAAAAAGTATTTATCCACCAGATGTTTATCATCTTTGTAGAATCATGCCAGGCTTTGTACTGCACCTGGCTTATACTCTTTCCAGCTAGCTCAGTGGTTCTCAGCTCCAGCTGTTCTTTAGATTCACCTGGGGGCTTTAAAAACAAGCCCCTGCCCACACATTAAATACTGGATGTGGATTTTTTAAAGGGCTCTTCGTTGAATCTAATGTGTAGCGGAGCATGAAAACACAATCTATTCAGTATTATTTGGTGGCTTTTCCCTTGAAAAGTTAGAGTTCTTCTTTCCCTTGTTTTTGGCTTCATATTCCCAAGTAGAAGATATGATGAAGCAAAACGAATGAATGAAACCAGGTTACATTAGTTTCTCTTGGGCTTCTTCCATACTATAATTCTACTCAAGGGTAAACACTTCCCTGGCAACTCTCTTAAGTTTTGTAACTTCACTTTTTTTCACCCATGTGATGAATTTCTTTGCTAAACTTGACTGTTTTATAGCCCTGCCAGGGACCTGCTTTTCAGCAAAACTTTGCTCTATGTGTGTGTGTGTGTGTGTGTGTGTGTGTGTGTGTGTGTGTGTGTGTATTTAAAATTACATCTTGACCTAGAAAAGTTTTAAAATAAGGGTTTATAGAGTTTTTCATTATACATTTCTTGCAAGTTTCTCAAACTCCATTTTGTTTAAATTCCACATGTCTGAGGAATTTATAAGTATTATACATCCTTTTTATAAGAGAGGAGAGAAAGTAAGTACAGTCACCTGTACAGCATCAGATCGTCCATTTGAAAATGCGGATAGTGTTTATCTACTAATGCTACTATGCTATCTTTCACTTGAATATACTGGGAAGTAATAATCTAGTTGTAGCAGATGGTTCTAAATATGTTATAAGAAGCTCCGGAGGGAGAATATGAATACTAATGATGGTAGTAGCAATTACAGTTTTTTGAAAGCTTACTTGGTGTTAAGCAGTGCTATGTGCTCCATGTACAAAGACCATTTGAAGCCTCCCACAGAGGTGTGTGTAGTGTGATTATTCCGACTTGATAGGTGAGAACGAAGTGGAGGCTAGTGGGAGGAAGGGCCCAGATTTGCCTACCCCAGAACTTGGGTTTTAACCCATGCTGTTCTGCCTTTTCTCCTACCTCTGTGCATCTCATTGCTGACACGTTCTAGCATAGAGCTCCTGCTCACATTCGCTTTCCTTACAGACAAACTCATTGACTTGATTTGCCTCAGCTCTTTTACTTTCTCTCCTCCTCAAGCATCAACCCCACCTCATGCTCAGGCAACCATCTGCATTTGGTATACAGGGGACTAGGCACCGGGGAATGCAGATATGTTTGGGAGATTGGCACAATGAAGGGAGCACCAGAAAGGCCAGTGGAAAGTATTTAATACATTTCCCTTACAGTTCAATTGATGACTATTTTTTTTTCTTGCTAACAGCTTTTTTGAGATGTAATTCACATACTATACAATTCAGCCATTTAAAGTGTACAGTTCAGTGGTTTTTAGTATATTCATAAAGTTTTGCAACCATCACCCCAGTCAATTTTAGAACATGTTCATCACCCCCAAAAGAAACCCTATAATGTTTAGCTTTCACCCTTAATCCACCTATCTCCTTCCTTTATGGATTTGCCTATTCTGGGTACTTTATGTAAATGGAATCATGCAATATGTGGTATTTGTGACTGGCTTCTTTCATTTAGAATATGTTCAGGGTTCATATACACTGTAGCATGCATCAGTACTTCATTCCTCTTTATTGCTTAATAGCATTCCATTATATGGATGTAGCAGATGGGCAAATTATTGTATAGATAGAGCAGATGGGTGAATTATTATATGGATGTAGCAGATTGATGATTGTATTCTGGCTTCTACGTCTTTCTCCTTTGACTCTCAACATTGTTTTTGGCTGCTACAGCCAAGGCTATGCCTCTCAGTGACACATAAGAGAACAGACCTAGTTGCACAGCTATGTAGGGGTAAAACGGAACCATTCACTCTGTTGTGCATTTATCACATTTTTACTGAGTGCCTAATGTGTATACCAACACTGTGCTAGATTTTATAGTATATATAAGCACATAAAAGAAGTGGCATAATATGTGACCTATGCTGTAAGTATATTATTAGTAAAGTCAAGTTCAGAGGAAGGGAAGAATTGTTTTCTATGATTTGTGACTGTCAGTTCTTCTGGCTGCTAGGTCAGTCTTTTTTTATTCATTACTTTACCTCTTAATGCGGTGGCATTGGGTTTTGTAGATATGAGTTATATTCAACAAGGTCAGCCTCCCCCACCCCCCCAAAAACCCTGAAATATTAAAGTACAAATCTGAGTCATTTTGGAGTTTTTCTAATTTAAAACTAATAAATATTAATATTTTATTGAAGGTCATGTGTCATAAAAGATCTAAAAACTTAGAGTTATCATTACTAAGTTATACAGAAATGTTCAAAAATGGTAAAGTACATTTAGCTGCCCAAATTGCACAGTGATGGTATTCTGTTTAATTCATCTAGAATCCAAGTTAAAGGCAGGTTTAATGGATGGAAAACCTTGTAGCTTCCTCATATCCTGATAAGCATTGAATAAATACCAGTTGTAGCCACCTGAGTGAACTACAGATCCACAGGAAAAATTCTCTTGCAAATATTTTAAAATGCTGTTCATTTGCTTCAGTTAGATTTAATAGGTGGCTTGTCATCCTTTCCTGTTTAATGTTATGTAATATCATATCATATAAAAATATTTACAATGTCACTGTCATTATATTGGTAATATAGCCTAATTAGCTGTGAAAGATGAATGTTTCTTGTGTACTTCCTGTTTTCTGAAACCCTGTTGGCCACCTTGATTCATTGATTTTAAATGTCACATGTATAAGCAATATGATTATGAGATTTAAAACTTTATAATAAACTAAGAAACCAGGAAAAGATTTTACTTAACTAATTTTGTGAATGAGTTGGATTTTAAGAGTTTTGTAAAATTTAATTCTTAGTTTTTGAAGATATGTTAGATATTATAAATAGTACTAAATGGTTATAGTTAGGAGCATATGTATTCATTTAAAAGTAATATAAAGATATCTTCAGAATTATTAGGATCAAATATCAAAAATATTTCTATAAAATTTGAACTCTGAGGAAAATAGCCTTTCTTCCATTCTTCAAAAGAAACTAAAATGCCTTTATTTGTATAGCATTTAATTTTTTAAAAAATTAGTGTTTATTTTTATACTACTTTCACATGTAAGTTTTTCATATTCACATGTCTCTTAAGCTTTATAATATTGCTAATATTACCACCGTCACCAACAATAATAAATATTTTAGTTAAATGGTAAAAGACTGCATTTTTCAAGGGTAAAATAATAGGCAGGAAGCTATAGCAGTGTGATAGGAATAGGAGATTGGAGACTTGAATGAGGGAAGACATATTTGTTTAAAACCAGATAATAACTTCTATGGAAGGAGTCAGCATAAAACAGGTAGTATATATATGTGATTATAGGTAGTTTTTTTTTTTAATATTATAAACCTCACTTGCATTGTGAGTTGTTTGTGTCTTAGATGGAATAGTATTTCTTGTTCATAATCATAATAGATACTCAGTGTGTCAGTGATAATTCTTAATCATGCACTGCAGTAAAATATAAATAATAATAATAGTAATAGTAATGGCTAGTGTTCATTGTTTACTATAAGCCAAATAATGTATGTATGTGTAATATGTGAAATCCTGTGAAGTGTAATGATTTCTCACTTTACAGATGAGGAAACAGAGGCACAGAATGGTTAAGTCACTTGGCAGAGGTCACTTAATCTTGACTCATCCCATTATCTTACCATTGTGATACTCTCTTGTTATTTTCTATTGGATTCTTTTTCTTAAATTTTAAAATACTATATATTCATTGTAACAAATTGAACAAATAGGTATATTGCCTCTTGTATGCTTCTTAATACATACAAAAACATATACCAGATATTTAGAGATTAACATACTCCATTAATATTATTTAACTTTTACTCATAAGAATGTATCTTTTCTTGACTTCTTGGGAGTCAGACAGACCTGGGTTTGAAGCCTAGCCATGGCAGTCTACTAACTGTACCCTTGGGCCAGCTCCTTTACATCTCTGAGTCCAAGTTTCCTCATCTGTGAAGTGATTATCATCATTTCCATGGTTCTATTACTGATCATCCTGGAAAGTGAAGAAAATTGATGAAACTGTATTCTAGGGTAAACATTTATTACAGTCTTTCCATATAAATTTTAATAACTGGCATAAATAAATATGGAAAGAAATCCTATGAATTAAGAATAGATCATCTGAACTGATTTATTTGAGCGTTAATTGATAATTCTGAAAACTAAGTGATTGTCTTTATTATACAGTAATACATTTGGAATTGCTTGATTGGCCATATTTACTTGGTTAATTATTTGTGAATTGCTCAAAGTATGCATCAAAACTTAAAATAATTCTTTCAAGAAAACAGAATAGGAAAAGTTATATGTCAACTGCTTTTATGCATACCCTTTTCACGATTCATCTTGTTTTTTGGGTTTTATCTTGAGTAGATAAGAACTAATGATTTTTCCTGTCTGAATAGGGGATAATTTGCAGTCGTTTCTTGGAGATTTCTGAAAGGTATACTCTTAAGCATAATCTAAAATGCTCTTACTACTGTTTTACAAGGGAAAAAAGCTTTCTCTCTCTGTTTTTTAACCCCCCTTGAATACATTGTCCCAAATATATGTGGCTTTTAAAGAAGAGTCGGAGGTGTAATTTTTTACATGTGTAAATTTGTGTAACCATCACCACAGGGCTTCCTTTTATAGCCGCACGCATTCTTTCTTCTCTACCACCATCCTTTGGGGGCAAACATTAATCTTTTCTTCACTTGTATAATTTTGTTATTTTAAGAATGTTATATAAATAGAATCATACAATATATAACTTTTTTAAAGAACTTATTTTCAAATAATCATAGATCCATAGGAAGTTATAAATACAGTACAGTGGTCTCTCCCATGTACTCTTAGTTTGCCCCAGTGGTTATAGCTTTCATAACTGTATTATATCAAATCCAGGAAATTGGCGTTGGTACAGTGTATGTGTATATATAGTTCTACGTTATTTTATCATGTGTAGATTCCTGTAACGACCACTGAAATCAAGGTACAGAACTATTCAATCACCACAAAGATCTCATTCTACTCTTTGTAGTCACACCCACATCTTTCCTGCCTCTACTCAACACATAATCCCTGGCAACCACTAATCTGCTTTCCATATAATTTTGTCATTTCAAGAATATTATATATATGGACTCAAACAGTATGTGACCTTTTAAGATTGATTTTTTTTTTTTTTGCTCAGCATAATGCTCTTGTGATCCACCTAATTGTTATATGTATCAACCCTTGGTTCTTTTTATCAGTGCATAGTATTAGTTTGTTTAACCAGTCATCTGTTGAAGGACATTGGGATTGTTTCCAGTTTTGAGCTATTATGAATAAAGCTGCCATCAAGGTTTGTGTATATATAGTAATTGCATGTTTAGTTTTCTAAGAAACTACCAAACCGAGTGGCTATATCATTACATTCCTAATAGCAGTGCAAAAGTGATCTAGGTTTTCTGCATCCTGTCCAGCATTTGGTACTATCACTACTTTTTCTCCATTCTGATAGGTGCGTAGTGATCTCATTGTGGTTTTAATTTCCTTTTCCCTAATGGCTAATGAAGTTGAACATCCCCCTCCCCTCGCCCCATCAAATACTTTTGAGTTAGAAACTGACTTGTTTAAAGAAGTATTTTTTTTCTGGCTTGGACAGGTAAGGGGAGAAATAAGAGACAGAAAAATTAATTTGGAAATTATTGAACTAATTTAGGTGGAAAATTTAGAAGACTTCTTGGGTAGCCAAGGTGACTGGAGAAAAAATGATGGGAATGTCTGGACGACTGTGAATAAGTAAGGATAATGGAGAGAAAAAGTAAAATGAAAATTTGGGTATTGATGTTTGATGACTGAAAGTTTAGGGTACTCTTGACAAGAATAGATAGTTCAGAATTTTATTTTTAACTTAGGAAAGATGACTAATTTGGTTTCAGTATGGTCATTTTGAGTGCAGATGGATGATTTGGGTGGAGGCGTCCAGAAAAAAGTATACATCTGAGTCTGTAGCATAGAAGGATTAGGGCTAGAATTATTTGAAAATCAAATATGGAGGGATAATGCTTTTCATTTTGCTTGGTTATGGACAATAGTACGCAGAAGAAATATATAAATCAGAGATTGAAGGAAATCCAGGAAGGACCAAATTATTAGACATTGATTGTCAGCAGAGTCACAGCCTATAGAAGATTGAGGACGAAAAGGATAAAAGAAAGGTATTTGAGGCAGTTTAAGTCCACTGGCTTGTGCAAATGGCAAATCTGAAGGAAATGAGGTGTAAATGTGAGCAATGAGTGTGTGATTTTTTAAAAAAACAGGAGAAATAAGCATGTTCATATATATATATAATATATTATATATTATATATATTTATATATGTACATATATGCATATATATACGTGTTATATGTGTGTGTGTGTGTGTGTGTGTGTATAAAAAATATAAGAGGAACTAATAGAACCATGAAAAGTTTAAGATACATGTGAGAGCAAACCATCTCAAAGCTTCACAGTGAAGGTTCTTGATTGAAGCAAGGTGTGATGGGAATATTAGGGATAACATCAAGGGATAAGAGAAAACACCATCTTTGTTGAGAAAATTAAATATACCTTTCATGGACCCAAAAGGTAAGGAAGAGAAGGATGTGCCAAACAGATATTTTTTGAATAGGGAGACTGAGGACTAGCATGGGATGGCTTCCTTAATTTTCTTAGGAAAGTAGATTGTTTTTTATAAGATATTTTGGATGATTCCAGATTATTTATTTTTAAAACTGTGGCTTGATTAATGCCTCAGGATATGAGCATAATGCAGCCTTTCATTAAAATGTTTAAAGAGCAGCAACAGCAAAAAGAAATGCCAGCACCATAAACAATATATCTTATAATCCTATCAGTCGGTTTGTTTTAAAAGGGACACACACATGTCTACATATATATCTTGCCATAAATAAATTGTATTTAAAAAATTTTTATGGAGAACATGAAAATACATTAATCACATATAATATGTAATTTTAAAAAGACCACCCAAACCAAAATTTACGACTCTCTCAGATCAACCTGGTTTTTTTGTTTGTTTGTTTGTTTGTTTGTTTGTTTATGCAGGATAGATGAAAGATTGCTGGTGAAAGCATTGTTAATGTTGACTGTTAATTCAGTGTAGATTGTGGTAGTCTGTGGTCCTAGGAAGCAAAAGAAGGGAAAAACTCATTCAGCTGGAAGAGAATGGGAATAGTGAAGGAAATGCCATTTGTTGTATTGCATGTAGAGTTTTTGTTTGGGAGAGCTGGTGGTGCTATGTTATACCATCATTAATCACTGAGATTTGGTATTTCATCTAACAGAAGTACCTTTGCGATACAATGAAATATTTTATTTTCTTGGCAATGTAAGGTTACATAACTTGCAGTGAAATGTGAGCCAATATTGGTCTAAACTAAAGGCACAGAAGATTTAACTGTGATGTAAAAGTAGTAAAAAAGTAACTAAAGTGACCTGAGTTTGGTGCTAAAACGATTGAGATACTAAGTAGTTTTGGTGTCATTAAAATAGTATAAGACTTTGTACCATTTTATTCATTGATTTAATAATACGTTATGCTATATCAAATATTTGATCCTGTGATTGTTGGTTTTTATTAATACTTGAAATTTATTTACTTCATTCCATTTGTTCACAAATATTATTTGACCTTACTTGAGCATTACAGATTTAAAAGCTTTAGAACATGGAAAATTAAAATCGTGCTTTTCACTTGGATTGAATAAAATCTCTTTATAACTGATTCTAAAACCCGATGCATGATAGTATTTACACAGATGTTCAGAAAGTAAATAATAGTGTGGTAGAGATTGTTATAGGGATTATACTGTCATTAGCTGTTGTAGTTGCTTTTTTTTTCCCCCTCCCTAGAATAAGAAATCATAGACATAAGTGTCAACTGAAAACAGTTTATTTGGAATGAGAAAAAAACTCATATGGTTTCTTGTCAAATTCAGAATAAAAATATCCTGACTCCTAACTTGTCTGATTGTTGAGTTTCATTTTGTAAAACTGCTATTATTTTACTCTCCTCTAGTCATACAGTGTTTTTGTTTGTTTTTAGTGCCTTTGCATTTGTTCTTCCTTCACCAGGAACTCCTCATTTACTACTTCTTTTTTTTCTTTTTTCCTTTTTTTGGTGGTCCCTTGAACACTTGCCCATTAGGCCATTACCATTTGTTTTTCCCTCATCCTGGTATGCTTTCTCCTTAGATATTTATGTTCGTGTCCTCACTTTATTCAGGTCTCCTCAGATGTCATCTTCTAAGGGAAAATTTTCTTGTCTAAAATAGCCTTGCCCTCCCAAACCTTTTTTATCACACCCTCTCCCCCTTCCATGTTGTTTTCATTATAGCACACTTAATCTTACCTAACGTTGCATTTTGTATTTTGCTTACTGTCTCCACCACTCAAAGGCAGGAATTTTTTTGCCTTGTTCACATTTCTGTCCTTAGTAGCATCTAGAACACCAATTGTCCGGGGGGAGGTATTCTAATAAGTATTGATGGATGGATAAATACTTGCCTAATTAAATTGTAAAGACCAGTTACTTTGGAGCTGGTACTTTGGAGATATTTGAATAATGGGTTAGCTGTATGGGGTGATTAGCAGAGGGATAAATAAATATCCACAGTGGAGGTCCAGATGCTGTGACCATGTGACATAGACTGGGAAAGCATAGTTTCACATCCTGCTTGCCACAATGGTTGGTCTAGGACATCTTGGCCCAAACTGAGTTCATGGGCAGAGTACCTGGCTCTATTCTGTGAGGTCTTGCTACCCCCCTATTTACTATAGATCTTCTTAGAGTCTGTGAGCCATTCTATCCCAGACTCCTTTTAATACTTGCTGTTTTTTCCCTTGGGTAATGAAAATTTTGTGTGTTTCTTGCTCTCTAAGAGTTCTGCAAAGTATAGGTGGGAAGAGACAGGTCATGTGAATTAGTTCATATGTTTGTAACTATTATCATTAGCTTCAAGCTGATATTGGTCTGTAGAAAGGGCTGCTGAGTGTAGTCCTGCATTTTTATATTCTTTTTGTTTTAGGTCTCCAAGGCTGAGAAGATATGGAAAAAATTTTACGTCTATATTTCAAGAACTCAAGTTATAGGACATATGAGTGTCCATAGATTATTACCAATGGCTAGAGAATTACTCATTTATTTTTTTCAGTAGATATTTAATGAGTGCTTATCTTGTATAGGATATTTTACTTACATGCAAAGGTTAATTAATTCATTTGTCAGAGTCGTTTATTGAGTGCAAATTCTATGCTGTGTTTTATGGGGGCAGAGATGAACAAGCCCTGGCCTCTGCCCTAAAGCAGGCTGCTGCCCAGGAGAAGGGAGAGTGACAAGCAAATAGATATGTACAAAGCAGTGTGGAAGTGGGAGGACACCAAGGAGGTCATCAGCAGTTGTAACGTTAAGGCATGAGACAGATAGGAGGAGTTTCCTGGAAGGCTCTAAAAGAATGGAAAAGATGAATAGGTGTTTACCAAAGAGAGGCATGGGGTGTATAGAAGCAGAACTGGAATTATAAAGAGCAGAGTTGTGGGACTTCTGGACCAGTGGGAAGAACGGCTCTGCAGAATGGCTGGAGCACATAGCCTCAGAGAAGGAGGGATTGGGTCAGGGATAGGCTAAGAGCTGGGACTGTATCTCGAAGGCAGTGAGGAGTTACTTAAAAGATTTATTTAAGGGAATAACAGAGAAGATTGGTATTTAGCAGGATCCCTGGCATGACAAAGTGGAATATGGGCTGAAGGTATATAAGAAGACAAGGCAGGATGACCACGAAGGGCAGATATCTGAAGCCGCATGATCTTAGATACAGACTCATCTTTAGAGAAAGAAGAGAATCACGGGACGTTACCTGAGCAGAGGCTCCAGATTCAGCTTCAAGAGGGCACTGGTCATAGTAGACATGCTACCGAACTCAGGATCGGCTGCTTGCTGCCCATAAGCCAATAATTCATAAGCCAGTAACTCGAGAGACAAGAGTTTGGTAGAAGGAAAGCAGATTTATTCAAGAGCCACCACCCTGAGAGGATGGTGAACTGCTGTCACAAAGGTGGTGCTGCCACTCCAGTGCAGGCAGGGGTTACAGGGAGAGGGCTGGGCAAGAGATAAGGGAGAAACTTCAAAGCCCCTGGGAAAGGGCTCCATCCTGGTAGCCAAGGCCATCTATTTTGTCGTTACAGCCTTGCTTGTTTCTCAGGCTGTTTGGGGAGAGAGTCAAGTAAAACAAAGGGATTAACAAGGAGGGATTGGTGAGCTCGTCTTTTCCTGTGTGAATCACTGTGGTGAACTCCCCTCGGTACTGTGCTCTGGTAAGCATCCTCGAGCTAGCTGGTCAAGGGGAGGTTGGGGAGGATTTTTGCAATCAACCTTTGGGCACCAAATGGTCTGGGCTTTGTTAGCTCCCTCTAGAAGTGTGTTTCTGGAGTTCTTAATCAAGCAAACTGTTTATCTACAAATTAGACATTAGTTAACAAGGCATTTTTATGTGCTTAAAATATGAGATTGTAAGGACAAAAAGGGAAAAGAATAAAAATGGTTACAATCATATGACTGTAATAAAACCACAATAATCACAGTTACACATTCCTGATATGTCCAGTAGACATGACGTGTCAACTTCCCCAACAGTTGCATTATCTTCATAACTCAACCAGTCATATTTCTTACTAAATGACAAATCTAGGCATCAGAAATGAGATCCTGGAAAACAGATGACTAGCATTGACCAGTATTTTTTGTGAAACAGCTTGGTCTGATGAGATAGATGTCTGGGGAAAATGGATCGAAGTTGAATGGGGACACTTGGCAAATATTTCTGTGGCTGGTTATTTATATAAAAGTTACTGGAGCCATAATCTCGTCTTTCCCCCACATAGAGTATACATTTGATTTCTTCTAGTGTGATGCATAAGCATTTTATTCATATTCTCCAAATAAAGCAGTTCAAAAAACTTATGTGCTGAGCGGCAGATGCATTTAATATTTATTTTTAGTGACTTTTATTTAGCCCTTGAATTTTTACAGACACTGCCACATCAGAAAAATACTTTAAAAGATCACTTGGTCAAGTTCTTACAATTCCCCTGGAAAATTACAACAAGGAAATGTCTTCTAATAAGCTCATTTAATATTAAATTTTAATTAGGACACATATTCAACTTGGTTTTGATTCAGTGTCTTCAAGTTTACCCTCTTCTATAAAATATTTATGTAGTAAAGATAGATAAGGTGGAAACTAGTGCAAAAGGTATACATCTAACACGTGTTTTAAAGTATTTGTGTATCTGTATATATGAATGTATATATTGCTTTTTCAAGAATTGTCTACTTTTGGAATAATGTTGTGGTAAAAATCTAATAATGTGTATCACGTTTGGGGTTAAGTGTATTCGATCAATTAAATTTGTAAACTTAGTCATTATTTTTATGATACTGCAAGCACTATGTTTACAGATAATGAGAAGTAAACACATTCACTAACATGTAGCGATGACATTTTACTAAAAATCATATAGTAATAGTTTGATTTTTTTCAGAAGTAGATTGGATCCACGGAGAATTGAAATAATTTGAGAATTCAGTAAATGTACTCTTAGTTTAGTTGCCTCAACGGTAAGCATGTAAATTCTGAGTAAAGCTCAGAATTTATTTGACTTTATTTGAAATAATAGAAGTAATAGTAATAGTGATGATGGTGGTTTTAATAGTGGTTAGTACTGGCAGGATCTAGTAGCCCTTAGCACAGAGCCCATTGTTTTGCACAATACATGTTTTCTGAATAAATAATTCAAGGCATATTATGTCTATACGTTTATTTATTATTTTTTGTTCTTCCAGTAGCCATGTAAAGTAGGAACTATTCCCTTCATTTTACAAATGAAGAGATTGAGGCATTAAGGAATTAAATACTTGCTTCAAGATCATAAAGCTAATAAGGACTAGCATTTGAATCCAGGCATGTCTGACTTTAAGCTCAGGTTGAGATTGTTACTGTGTTCTTTCTACCTGATTTCTCACTTCCCCTTGCAGTCTTATATTAGAATCCTACTATTTAACCTTGGCTACAGTCAGAGCTTACACAGTATTGATTTTGTATTGTAGGTGGTTGGAAAAGAGAATCCCACTAGAACGAATAGCCAATAGTGATGTGTTTGCTGGTTGTGTTGGTCAGAATCCTGATAAATCAGATTTCCCAGGATCATTACTGCAGTCCCAAGACATCAAATCACTGTATGGTTTTTAGGTGACTAAGTCACCAAAAAAGATATGACTCACACAAGTACTAGCAGATGGAACAATGCTCTACTCACATGGAGAAGAGGCAGAACAAGATCAGCTTTAGTAGTGAATGTCAATTCCCTGTGCCAGTGAGTCTGCACCCGCAACCCAGCTGACTCCATTCTCTTCCTGCCTGGAACAGAGATAGTGGGGTTGACCAGATGCCACAGGACATAGGGCTTAAGCAGACCAAAGCAGTACATGTCAAACCCAGAACAAGTAAAGATGTTCCCAAAGAGATATGACTAGTATAGGCAGAGAGCTCTTTATCTGTTTGTAAGGAAATCTTCTGGGCCCAAGACTACGCAAGGGTGACAGGCTGCACTTGACTGCCTTTCTCAACCATACTTATGTTGTACCAGAAAGATCTCATGGTTAGGAGTTGGGTAAGAGAGTTCAACTCTATTTTAAGAATTATTCTTAATTGTTGGTATTAGTCCTACAATTGGATTAGAGGTTTGTTTGTATTTTTAAGTTTGTATGTGGTGCTGTAAAAGTGTTAGGTTATTTGTATTCAATGTTATCAATTAATCATTACAGGTAATCCTACTTTCTAATATTTGCCAGTTTCTTAAACTATGGTACAGGGATCTATTTCTTTGTTATTTGGGATTCTGTCAAGATAGTTAATGTGGCTCTTTATCCTAAAAGTAACCACAGAGAAACTATAGAAGAGGAAAACATGGATCAGAGCAAATAACTAAAATAACTATGAAAAAATCCAGGGGTGACTGAGGCTGTTGTGAATTGGTATACGTGTGTAGGCGGTTCAGCCTAGAATACAGGGTGGCATGAGGAATCAGAACATATGTTATTTTAATTTTTTTTCCTTTAAATTTTGTTTTCATCTGATTTTCTCCAGTGGCCTTGAAATGATAATTGCCTGCCCTTCTGCTACAGAAATTGATGTCAGTAGGATCCTGTCAGGGCAGCATGAAAGCCCTGCTGGGGTGAGGAGCTGATGAAAACAGGTACAAGTTAACTAGCAAACCCAGGGCACTTATTCTTCCTAGGGCTTGCAGATTATGCTCTACAGAGATTGCTTTCTCCCAGTGATGCTGCTTTTCAGAGGTAAAAAGGCTAATCCCTTTCAAAGGAGTTGCCTGGCTGTAGGCAGCAAAAGAAATGATCAAGAGTGGCTATTTGGTACTTACGGTTCATTCCTTCCATCTTTCTCAAATTTTTCAGGAGGTATAATAGTAGGACTTGGGTTTTGGTCATTTTCCACACGTTTTCACATTTACTAGCTCATATCCTTTGGTGAATATGACTTCATAGGCCAAAATAATTAGATGCATCAAAAGTATAGACTCTATTGAAAATAGAAAAAAAAAATGAACTGAATAGTATATACCTCCTGAAGCAGAATCATTCGAACAGAGGTATCAATAATTTAACATAAACCTAAGAAATATACTCAGTGACAAAGGAGGATGGTAGCAGTATTAAGAATGAAGAAGTCAAAAAGATAAAAATGAGAATATTAGATATGACAAATATAGCAGTGAAGTAAAGAACTGATTAAATCAGATAAATAGGATGGATACAAGTGAAAAATGAGTTAATGAACTTGAAGATCATGTTGTAGAAATCTGAAGGCAGAAGAAAAGTAGGGATAGAAAACATCTAGAAGGCTAAGAGATACAGAGAAGATAGTAGTGTCAACATTCAAATAATAGGATTCCCAGAAGGGAGAAAAGAATTTGGAGGAAAGAGAAATATTCAAAGAAATAATAATGGTATATTATGAAGAACTAAGAAAGAACAAAGACTTCAGATTGAAAGGGCTAATAGAATGCCAAAGAGGAAAGATAAGAAATTCTAAATCTTGATAAACTAGAGAAATTTAAGAATAGCCAAAGAAATTGCAAAGTTCTGGAGCAAAAGAATAGATTATCTACAAGTTAACGTTAATCTTTTCAGCCCTGAGGCTCTCAATTATTCTGCATATTTGAAGTTAGGAAAATCATCTATATAATATATAATTCAAAACTTGGAAAATAAATTCATTAATTCACGTTGCATTTGATAAAGTATTTTTCAATGTGGTAAGGGACATATTTTGTTTATAGCCGTCCTGTTTGAAAAAAGATTTAGGGTGGCCGATCACAGTGTATAATTGTTGGACTTTGTATAAATATTTGGGAAAAGTTGCTGTCATTTTCAATAAAGATATATATATATATATTGGTTCTATTTGATCTCATATTGGGGCATGTACTTTTTAAGAAATGTTTTTGCAGCCATATATATAAAAAGGATGCTTTTCTGTTTCTAATAATTGCATACAACACAAATAATTTTCAGTTGCTCTTCTTCATGCTCCTAGATTTTTAATTATTTAAATAACATGTTATTACTGCTTATGTACCAGAAAGAAGTCATATTCATCTTTGGTTCAGAGATTCTTTGTCCAGTAGAAATACAATGTGAGACATATATGTAATTTTAACAATTTCGGGTATCCGTATTAAAAAAAAGTCTTAAAAGTATGAAATTTACTCTTTTATTTATATATATATATATATATATATATATATAAAAGAGTAAATATATATATAATATCTTTACATGTAATCAATATAATAATTTTTAATAAGACATTTTATATATTTTTTTCCATATTAAGGCTTTGAAATTTGGTGTGTATTCTATAGCAGCGGTCCCCAACCTTTTTGGCACCAGGAACTGATGCTACTGTGAGAACCTAATGCCTGGTGTTCTGAGGTGGAGCTGAGGCGGTGATGCCAGCGCTGGGGAACAGCTGCAAATACAGATAAGGCTTTGCTCAACTAGCTTGCCCGCTGCTCACCCCTTGCTGTGCAGCCCGGTTCCTAACAGGCCACGGACTGTTACTAGTCCATGGCCTGGGGCTTGGGGACCCCTCTATTACAGCATATCTCCATTTGGACTAGCCGCATTTCAAGAATTCAATACCAGAAGTGGCTAATAGCTACCATATTGCCAGCACATCCCAAAAGCAAATGATGGTTCAATTATTCTAAGAATTGTTCAGTGGCTTAAGAGCTTCTTATAAGACTTCAGTTATATTAATGGATCATAGAATTGGGTGGTCCTGTAGCAGGTGATACACGTATCCATTAACTGTAGCTAATAATATAAAGGAGCACTAAGGCTGTAAGATATTATTAGATTGCTATAATTTTCAGGGTAAAAATTATGTTAAACACAAATCTATAGAATGTTCTGAGATTGACTGACTGGTTTTACAGTTTTATTTCTTAAGTCCAGATAGTTCTATCTGGATACCTAATAGGCAGTTCAAACTGAACCTCTGTCTTTCCCTTCAGATCTGCTTCTGCTCATAGTAGCGAGAGGCATCTCTGTTCTTTCCTACCACGGGGGCCAAAGTTCTTTCTTTGACTTCCAGCTAGAATGTTGGTGAAAAGTCACAGCCTACTATTGCAAATGTCCAGTTTCCTTAAGTCCTTAGTCACCCATACTTTTACTGTGTTGTATCTTTAATGAAAAAGTCAGCTGAGTACTTTTAGATAATGTTAATGCCTTTTTTTTTTTTAACTGGAGATTTTGTACAAATAAATGTGCCTTTTACATTTGATTAAAATGAACAAACTGAGGGACAGATATAAGTCTGACAAAATAGCAGATCAGGAAAAACCAAGCTTTGTTATTTGGTGTACTGTGCTTTGTTCAGAGGATCTTGTGGCCATTTATTCAAAGCATTTTATTAGAGAAAGCAAACTTTAACTATGATGTAGAGTTCTCTCTCCCAACTTTATAACTGTTGATGATTTTTTAGTTGGAACAAAATGCATTTTTTTTGAAAATGCTTCAAAATAATACTGATTTGAGTCTTTCTGTGTGTAGTGAGATCTTTTGAAACTAACATTGCTTAACTAACAAAAAAGGTTTTTGTTCCCTTTCCCTTAAAATACGTAATAAAACATGAAGATGTCAGATATAAAGGATAGCTATTGCTCAGCCTTGTCCTTTGCTTGTATGGTTATCCATCAGACACTATCAGCTTGATTGTGCCAGAAAGTATGAAATAATGAATGTCATTGGAAAGCAGTCAGTCAAATGTATATCAAGGAATTCTAAAAGCCTCAGCTAACTGTTCTGATATCAGAGGATGTTTTACCAATACGATGTGCTAAAAATGATTACTCTTAGGAAATGTATCTTTGAACGTGCTTACTTTACCCTCTCTCTTTATTTTATACCTTGGTACTTCGAGCTAGATGGGGTAGGCATACCTAATATTATGTCATAGTTGTCTAGAATCCACACCCTCAATAGCTTGCAGTAAATATTAGCTAGGTTCCATTCCGTCACTAAAATGGCAGCTCATAATTTTGGGTGGTGAGAACAATAGGCAATTATTACAGTAGCCACATTCTTTTTAAAAAACCTTTTTCATCTAAGCAAGGATTCTTTCACTTTTCAGACCTTTTCATCGCTTCTTACCATAGAATCTAATTATCATCACCAACTTTAAAAAGGATAGAAAAGATCACAGACTGAAAGGAAATAAGGAATAAGAAAAATATCTACTTTTTTTAGGAAAATGGAATTTTGCGTGCAATTGTAATTTTTAAGGTCATCTAAATTAACAATGAACTGATATGTTACTTTATATTAATAAATTCAGGGGCTAGGGTCTGTGTTCTATAGGGGATTCTGGTTATTTGAAACATGAGTTTAGAAGGCATCCGTGATCCAGGGTGCTATTTGTGCAAATTACTAATTTTGGAGAGGAGAAAAGAGAACAAGAAAGAAGAGAAGAGGGTTTTGGGATCCCTGTTGTGTTTGTCTAAACATTTCAAAATACATGTATTTCATTTTTTTCCATACTGCCTCAGTAGTATTAAATGAATTTTGTCTCCAAATTTATGATGAATTAAAATGTTTTGGAAAATGCATCTTATCTGACATTAGAGTGCTGACCTGAAAAGTCCAGTTGGTATGTTTAAATGTCTTTATCACAGTTAAGGCATCATACTCTCTATTTCCTTTTCAAATTAATGGTTGTTACTGATTTTTATGTCCTAGTAATAAAAATTACTTTTTCTGTTCTGATTTGTTTCAAAAACAATCAGAAGTTTTATAATTAATTAAAGACTCTAGTTTTAGTAGGCAAAAAACAAGCTCCTGTTGTAATTGAAAGCTGTTCCAAGTATTTTAAGAAGCTTCTTTCAGAGAGACTTAAATATAGGAATTCTTTAGTGGAGGAACAAAATGATATAATAGTCATTTATTTTTAAAGGAAAACTGCAGGACTACTTCATGAATAGAGAAGATAACTAAAATTTCAACTAAATTGAATAAAACTAAAAAACAGTGTAATATCTGATTATTTCAGGTTAGAGAAAGAGACTGAGGTGTGGAGGTACACTGAACTATTTTACACTTAACTAAGCACATTTTCTACATCTACAAAGGCAAGGTCTCTATCAAGGAAGAAATTGAGGTGCTTTGAGAAAGGAAAAATTAAGTCATAGAAGCAAGGAAGAGTAGCTGAAGTTCGAAGCAAATGAATACTTTTTGCATTATCTGTTAACATAAACATCAGAGGTATGTTGTTAGCTGTCGGGGGCTGCCATCCTTGAATTTTACATTTGGATCAGTGGTTTGAAATTTGGCTGTGATCGGAAATGGAAGTCTCTGTATATCCTTGTTAATCAGTTTTTAATCACCTAAGGCCCTTCATTTCTTCAAGTGCATCCCCAAGCACTGTTTGTTTCGCCACACATCAGGTCACTGTCACAGAGGCTTTATTTAATAAAATCCTATCCACCTCCTCTGCTCTACTCTCTGTTGCTCTGTCTTTACGTCCAAGTGTTAAGTCCAAATGAAGGGAAAAAGAGTTCTTGTAGGAAAATGAAAGTATGTACTTGCGCATGTGTATCTTTTGTATGTCTCTTCACTTTGGTAATTAAATATAATTGCAGATCTTTTGACATTAATTTCAACCTGTTTAATAAACAAATTGAAGTTTATAAGTGTAGTGCAGAAAAGGTTTTTAAAGTTTCCAGCATTAGAAGTAGTACACTCTTCAGTCATATTTAGAAAGGAGATAAGGTTGCCAATGTAATGAGTGGTTTATGTCTGACATTTATAATAGGAAATAGACTCAGCAGGAAGTTAAAGAATTTTGGATTATGCTACTTAAAGAAGATAAATAACAAGTACTATGAAAGACACTATTCTGTCTGGGCAGTCTTTTAAACATTTACTAGAAGCCTATAGATACAGTTGGCAACTCCAGCACGCACAGTAGAATTTATGTGCATATTTAGGAAGCTTTATGAGAAACTTCCACATAATAAGATTTTGCTCAAGATTCATGCTTACAACAAACACTAAAGGAACACTTTGGTTCTGGAAAACCCAGATAAGTATTATTTCTTACATTAAATAGGAAAATGACAAACGTAAATTTAGGTAAATATGATATAGGTGTTTTGGGAGACAAAAATGATGAATGAAAATATGATAATGAATAAGGAACTTTAGGACTTCAGTTTTTGCCTCACAAGTTTATTAAATGAATGAAAAATCCAAGAATTTAAATGATTTTTTAAATCTTTGCATATAAAACTTTATGGCTGCAACAAATGTCAGCTCTGTCTATAATTGTGGTAGTCATATGAAACGGCACAGGACCTGGTCATTGAAACCTAGCAAGGCCCAGAACCACCTCAGCCAACTCCTCAGTACCAGATGTGCCACTGAGGACTTCTTTCAGTGGGGCTGTAAGGAGTGAAAATGTGGTAATGTATTTTCTAAAGCTATAGGATGGCCAAAATATATGGGACTATATGTGCTAGGGACTACATAAAGTACACATAGGGGAATGATGGCACTGTTTTACCCAATGGTAAAATAATTAAGCATTATTTTTATAGTGAGACCAAGAAGAACATATTGTAGAATCACATGCAAATTTTGAGTGAATTTTTAAGATAAACAGATGAGACTAAAGGAGTCGTTGCTTAGGCACAAAGGTTACCTTTTCACTCTACTTGGATGTTCAGGGTACCTTTGGCTGAATAGTTTGCGAAGCCCTGGGGATAATATCACTTTTAGGGATATTATGAGGATTAGAGTCTATATAGGACTCCCAGTAGAATGCCCTGCATGAAGTAGAAAGATGAGGAATGCTCGCTGTGTTGCTGCTGCTCTTATTTCTGCCCTACAAGAGCAATCCTTTAAGAGGACAAGCAAAATGTTGACAGTTTATCTCTTGGGTGCCAACATGAAAGACAAAACATGTTGAATTTTACTTGCCAGGTCTTTGTTTTGCTTATGCAAAGTCTAATTGTAAACCTGCTTGATATAGTAGCTTAAGAACTTTGAACCAAAATTAACAGAGTATTCTAGAAGTAAAATGATTTTACGGGTGTTTTATTCTAAGGGAGAAAATTCAGCGATCTGTGTACAGTTATCACTGCATATCTCTTAATACCTTTTTTCTTGTTCAAGCAATTGTTTTACATTTCTAAATGATGTAGAGCATCAGTAAGGTGCTTAGATTAGCCTTTGAATAACAAGCTTCTTTTCACATCATAGGTTTCACGATCAAAAATCAGCACTGGGATGTCTGTTTGCACTATTCCCAGGTTTACTCTCTCAGTTCTTCATATCATCCGGACCCCTGAACTGGAAATATCTTGTTAACTCTGCACTGTTTAATATTCTTTGGAAATTAAACTACTTGGGCATGTTTAGAGCTCAAATGGAATCTATGCGTTCTGCTTGACAAGGTCGTTGGTTGGTTTTTAGAGCCTACCTATTGAAAATCGTGTTTGTGGCCAGCTGATAGAGAAATTTCCATGTACCAAAGCATTGTAGTGATGAAACCACCACTGTTGTGAAGATCAAATGAGATCATGTGTGCAAGAGCGCTGTGAAAACCAGGAGATGCTGTGGGCATCTAAACACTAGCCTGTTAGGATTCGTGACGAATAGCATCTCAGCCAGCCAAGAGAGAACATGAAACTGGGGAACAAGTTTGTTTCCAGGAGCAAGGGGGAATATAATGTGGATTCTCACAGTTTGAGATTTGTAATTGGGATTGTTGCTATTATAAGAAAATGCGGTTAAAAACACAGAATTTTCTGTTGTTAAAAATCAATGACATTAAGAGAGCAGCTGCTTGTAAAAGTTAATTTTACTTGACATCTGTCTTGGTCTCAGTAATAAAAGTGATAGTTCTGTAAAGCAACCTGTTCTCTCCAGAGTGATATCCCTTTTTTTTTTTTTTTTTTTTTTTAATGTGAGATCTCTGTTTAAATAAATTGTTGCCTTTTGGTTTCAAAAATTATTTTCTCAACTCATAAATTGTGTGTCTCTTAAAATATATATATGAGTGTAATCTCTGCATCTTCAGTATAGTATTCTGGATTTCGAGTTGTCACTCTTGGGGAGTGGTAAGGTATAGCAGGCACCGTCTCAAATCCTGTATGAAATGAGAATGTAAAGACATTTTGAAAGACATTCTCTTTTGTTTCTCTTTTAAAAAGACACTTAGTGGATACTTGTGTGCACACAAAAACCTGTACATGCATGTTTATAGCAGCTTTATAACTGCCAAAACTTGGAAACATCCAAGATGTCCTTTAGTGAGGAATGGATAAATAAATTGTGGTACATCCAGATGATGGGAATCAAAAGAAATGAGCTATCAAATCATGAAGATGTAGAGGAATCACAAATACATATTACTAAGTGAAAGAAGCCAATCTGAAAAGGCTTCGTACAGTGTGTCCAACTATATGACCTTCTAGAAAAGGCAAAACTATGGAAACAGTACAAAGATCAGTGGTTGCCAGGAATTAGTAGGGAGGAAGGCATGAAGAGGTAGAGCAAAGAGGATTTTTAGGGCAGTGAAACTATTCTGTACAATACTACAGGAGTGGACACATACCATTATACATTTCTCCAAACGGATAGAATGTACAACACCAACAGTGAACTCTAAGGTAAACTGTGGACTTTGGGTGATAAAGAGGTGTCAGTATAGATTCATCAATTATAATAAATGTACCATTTTCGTGGGGGATGTTGGTAATGGGAGAGGCTAGGCATGTGTGGGGCAGAGGGTATATAGGAATTCTCTGTGCCGTCCTCTCAATTTTGCTGTAAACCTAAAACTGCTCTAAAAAATAATTCAGTTAAAAATAAATCAAGGCAGAACAAGAGCCTCCTAAATTTGGTCTCTTTGTCATTTGTAAATGTATATAAATGCTACTGCCCTGATATCACTGGAAGAGAGTACTATTCTGCTGCTTTGCGTAGAACAAGACTGTATGAAAAGAAGGTCTAACTTGTACTGATTACCTAGCTTGGATTTCTGTTAAGGTACAACTTTGATATTAGTACATATTGCCATTCCTCTAGAGTTTTGTTAGGAAGCTAAAGTGAGTGGTAGAGGGTAAAAACACCAGAGAACAAAATTGGGCAATATTTTCCAAGCGAGCATTGTTTTCCTGTTGTTTTTATGTGTTTTAATTTAGCCAGTGTTGGGTGAGTAGTTCAGAGAAAAGGGATTTATTATTTTAAAATGAAGCTATCCTCCTGGTCTTCTTTTTCAACCCATTGAGTTACCTTTGTTTTCCAAATGTCTGTTGACGCTTTAAGAACCTTTTACCGTATTTACTGATGTAGTTACCTCTTTGTGTATTCTTGTTCCCTCACTTCATGCCTGTCATTTGAAGAAGAAAATTATGAATTTTCTTTTTACAGGCCCCTTTAAAAAAAATTCGGCTTCAAAATAGCAACTGGCTGACAGCACAGTCTCCTTTAGGATTTTAAGAGCAACTGTCAGCTTCATAGCTGGAGACAGAGTGCTTTCCTCAGGGAACATTTTTTTTCCCCCACAGAGTGAAATTCATTTATTTCAGTTGTGTAACAAAAGAGTTAAAGGAGCTGCTGCTTGTAGTCTAATAAATCTGTAGTTGCTTTATATCAGTGTTATAAAACTTTTAAGTAGTCTTTTGGCAAAATTCTTTATTTCTCTTTATTATCTCACTCACACTAGGGATAGCACATACCTGGCAGGTATTTCTAATCTTCTATTCCATATGTAGAGCAAATACTGGTAATCAGTCTTGTTCTCTTTCCTAGATGTGGCTTGGAACAAACTCACAACACACTACCCTAATAAGCTACTACTAGCGAATGACAAATTAGATGTCTCTGCTCTACGTATAATCCCTGGGATTTTTTAGCTGGTCCGTTGCCTTACTTGCTACTTTATTTTGCTGATAATGCCAAAATACAAATCTTTAGCTCCATATCCTTTCCTGGGCTTTAGATCCATGTAATTTTCAGTTGCCTATTGTATAGTCAAAGGACCTCAAATTCACCATGCTTATAACTAATAATTTCCTTTTCTTTCTCCAACCTCCTCGTCCTATAGTTACTGTATTGCAGTTAATATAACAGTCTACCCACCTGGATGTCCTCCTTTCTCCTTCTGTGTTAGGCCTGAAGTTATGTAGGGTATATCCCCTTCATATTTCACGTTTACGTTTTCCTTTCTATTGCTACTGCCTCTGCCATAATTTGGTTCTTCATTTTGGATCCCAGGATCACCCCTCTCCCAGCCATTCTTCACCCCACCAGAAAATCAGCCTGCCTTCCCTCCCTCTCTTGAACTACTTCAAACACAAATGTATGTAAAAGAATATGACAAGCACCCATGTACTTATCTCCAGGGTCATAATTCTAAAAATAACTTTTTCCATGTTGATTTAATTTAAGTGGAAAGTCTTAAGAATAAAATATTATCTGTGTTTACTCTACTCTTAAAAAGATATGAGAACCCAGCATGCTTTCTATCCAGGTTTTACCATCCTTGAGTAGGTTAATCTTCTAATTGCTATTATGATTTCAGTGTTCTTAAAACTTTGTCCCTTTGGGGTGGCAGTGTTTTGAAATCAATATTTTGGACACTCAAAATAACTAACCGAAACACAACCCATTTATTTTACAGTAGTATCTTGAAAAGTGTTTAACACAGCATTTTAATTTTAGCATTGTTATATAAATGCCAAAGGATGTTTCTTTATATCTTATAAATGAATCTTATTTAATAGAGTTTGCACTGTTCCTTATTCCTTATTCACCATAAATTTTGAAGTAGCTTCCGTCTTGCCAGAGTTTTTTTGTTTTGTTTTGTTTTGTTTTACTATAAAAGACTGAACTTTGATGTATGTTTTAAGTTTTTAGTAATGTTGGAAAATTATCTATTTATCTGATATTTCTGCTTTATTTGTAGCCATCATCTAATGATGCCCCCCACCCTTACTCCCAAACGGATTAAAAGCAAAAAGACATAGATTAGAAGGAATTATACTGTGATTACTTTTTTGGTAGTGCCTGTTATATAGTATAACCATAATTTGAGTTTTGGAATATTTTGGGCTACTTGTTTCCTTTGAACCAGGGAGCCATAGTTTAAGCTGCATTGAGTGATAGAGCATTTGCCCTCCTTTCAAATACTTAAGGATAGTCTACGGCCATGCCACCCTGAACAAGCCCAGTCATTTCTGATCTCAGAAGCTAAGCAGGATTGAGCCTGGTTAGTACTTGGATGCGAGACCACCTAGGAAGACCAGGTGCTGTAGGTGTAAAAAAAATTAAAAAATAGAGATTGTAAACTGACAAGGTCCTTGCAGTTTGTGAGGTCAACCAAGGGTTGCCTCGCCCAAAAAAAAAAAAAAAAAAGATACTTCAGATACTCCATTTAGCTAGATAGGAAAAGAGAAATGTGTGTGGCCCCTCTAGTTGATAGGTCATATAAACTTTAGAAATGCAAGACCTTTAAAAGGGTCAGTGTCTACGGCAGATTTTTCTAAACTCATACTTTTTTTTGTTTTTTGAAATATTTGAGAGAGGTATAACTTTCATTTGCTTCACAATATTTATAAGTGTCTACTGCATGCTATACTGCATGCTGTTTGTGGCAGTGGGGGTAAAGTGGTGGGCAAGACAGAAAAGGTTCCTGCCCTGATGGAATTTATATTCTCGTGGGGAGAGAGAGACACAAGTGAACAATCTAATAAAGAAGATAATATCAGGTAATGAAAAATGTTGTGAGATACCTGAGTAATACAATACTTGCAGAAAGAATGCTACTTTTTTACCTAACGTGGTTAGGGAAGACCCAAGGCCCCTAGGAGGGGGTTTCATTTGAACCAAACCCCAAATGTTGTGAAGGAACCTTCAGTGCAAAAATTTGGGAATCTTTAAGACTGAATACCCATGGGTTTGTGAATCTTGAAGACCATTGTCCTGTTTTAAAAAGAGAAGGGAATAAGAAGTGACAGAAGCACACTGAGATCATGCAGAAGCCTCTGAATGGTTTACCTGTGCATTGTGGAGTGCTTTGAGTCATTGTGGCAGTGAAAAGTGCCCTGTACTGTGTGAGTTCTGATCTCAGGTGCCAGCAACTAGCTGCTTATGGTCTGAAGAACCCAGTTTCCTCAAGAGTAATATGACAGGGTTGGACGAAACACTTCCAGACTTTTTTTTTTTTTTTTTTTTTTTTTGGTGCTTTTGAATCTGTGATATTTATTGGCAATAAAAGGAGAATTATTAGTTGGCAAATGCATTATTTGTTATATTTTTACCCAAATATATGGGAAAATGCAAGATTTACTCAATGATACTAATCTTTAAAATGAGAGTTGTTTAAGAATTAGTAATCTGTAGTGCTTGTCTAAAATAGCACAAACCTTGCATTAGTTAATTCAGTGTGCTAGATATATTCCTAATAATGAAAGGACATCTTAAAAGCTCACCTCTGACCTCTCAGCAATAAGAAATGAACTATAAATTATGCCAACTTTTATTATGGCTCCCATGAAACAGCCCTAACTCAAACAACCCATTTAGGCTTCACATATGTAAACTGCGATAGATCTTCTTTCTCTTTCATTCTTGATGATTTACGTGTCAAGGATATTGTTGTTTTAGAAAAACAAATGAGCAGTCTGTTTGAACTAGACAGTTATTCATTTTGGATTGTAGAGAAAAGTCCTTAATGCCGAAAATTCTTGTTTTGATAGCATATTGCTTTCTTGGAAGGCTGACAGTTGTGATTTAGTTTTGATTTAGATTTAGTTTTGCTCAAAGCAGGAATTTGAAATGCTTGAAGTTTGAAATGTAGATACACTTTTGTTTTTATCAGTGACTAGAATTACACAGTTGCATGTTTTCGGATTTGTCACACTTTCAATAAATACTTATTAAATATCTGTTATGTTGCAAGTGCTAGGGATACAGTGCCCCTCATAGCCCACTGGATGTAGTGGTAACTACTTGGGCTCAGATAGAAATTTCTAAAGCTATGATGGAGCCAGAGGTTCCTAAAATGAAGTTTACATCCTGTTAGCTTTGCCACTTTAAAGAGCTTTGGAATACTACTTTTATTACCTCATCTCCTTAACATGAAGAGATACGGGCTCTTTTTGAAAATGCTAATTGTTTTAAAAGTTGAAAGCAAAACCTTTGTAAAACTCAAAATCTTCCTTGAGATAATTTTACTCAGAGCCAATGCTTTAGGAATTCTGATCCATGGTTTAGGAAATCTTCTTGTCAGTATTCAAACTTGAAATAAATTGTGGGGGTGGGAAACGGATGGGAAAGGAATCAAATTGTTGAGCATATGTATTCCAGAAACTGGAGCTATGGCAAATTTCTACCTGATATGCTCCCTTGTGTCTCGTGGAGCTGGTAGAGGTATAGTCAGTCACCCTCCTCCTGTGCCCAGTGTTTCAGCAATGTGCCTCCAAAGGAGAATTTCTGTTGATAGGTCAGGTATAATAACTTTAGCCTGAGAGCCTAAGGGAATTCTTAAATGGTTTTAATTAGGGGAGTGGTAAACATTTATGTTGAAAATTTCACTCTGGCCTTGGTGTGAAGAAAAAATTAGGCAAGAGGCAAGAATGGGGGCTGAAACTGTGAAATGGAGATGTTGTATTAATAGTTTAGGAAGAGGAAATGAAGGCTGAGATTAAGATAGTGAGTTGAGAAATATTTCCTTTGGGAGTGAACAGACATTTATAAGTGGTTTGCTGTTACTGAGGTGTTTTTGTTCATTTGCTTTCATTTAGAAAAGATGGTTTGATTAGAAAACATGCTGTATAGATTGACAGAAGTAACGGAAAAAGCCCAGTCTGTCTGCTCCATCTGTTTTCAGAAAATTGACTTTGGAAATATCTAGATAAATTATTTTACTCTTTTTAGAGCACAGCTTTGGTTCTGAGCCATGAAATCTCTTAAACAACAAAAATGACATTTTGTAAAGGGAATTGACATTAACAGGATGTATTAAAGTGTGTGTGTCTGTGTGTATTTTTATTTTTTTTGTAAAACCTTGGTAACATTTTATATGTCATGAAATACTAGAGTTAACATTTCTTAGGGATACTGAGAATCTTGATTGTGCTAAAATCACAGCAGGCTAGTTGTCTCAATATTGTATTTTAAATTAGACTATAACTTTGTTGACTTGTGTTGACATACAAAATGGGGATATATCTTCGTTATTAGATATGACTTAATAAAATGACTTCATGTATGGCATTGCGGTCAATATTTTTTCAGAAATATAATTGTATTTATTAGATGTTTTAAAGGGGATAGTTTTATGAATTAAATATATGTTTTCCAGTTTTAGAAAATTTTAATTAATGTATGAAATAGAGAGGATAGACACCCTTTTTAAAAACAAAGGATATCTTTGAGTTTGTTGCTTATCTTAAAGGAAATTCTGTTTTGGGAATTGTCAAATGATTTATTAGTAGAATACAAGAACTATTTTGACATAATTGAATCCAGAGGAAATCACTTTGGATGAATGTTTCTAGTTTTTTTTTTTTGGGGGGGGGCGCCAAATTTTTATAACACAAGAGGACTTTTTCTTAAGAACAGAGAAAAATAGATACATAGAGATAAAATTACTATTATTGCAATAAAATATATCAGAGGCTCACATTTTTATAATAGTGCTGTGATGCATAGTATTTAAGAATAAGACTTTGGCTCTTATGTTTTCTTTCCTCAATCAATTTGGTGTCATATTTCAATATTAAATACTTTGAGTTGCTTTTGTATGTTTAAAAAGTATTCTTCATTTTTTATAGTAACATGGTTGCCAGAATGAAGGAATGCATGGGTGTGTGTGTGTGTGTATGTGTGTTTGTGTGTTTCTGCATGTAGCCAATTTCACAGTGGCTTAGCTATAAATGAAAGTCCCTCTCCCCAGTTTTTCATCATCCCGGATTTCAGTGCTGCAAGATTGGTTGCTATTAATTTAGAATTTTTTTCCATCTTTACTTACAAAGATAATATTTTCATAACTAGAGGCTTTTTCATGAATTTGGTTGGTATTCTTTGTTTTGCCTCCTCTTTCTTTACTTGTAAACTCAGTGATATACCCTGTAAGCTTCAGAACATATAGTTAGCTTTAATCACATAATGTATCAGCTTTCTATATAATTCTTTTATTTAGAAAAGAAAAAAAAAATGTCTTTACATTTTAAATACTCCTTCTCCTGCTCCCCTATCCCCATTTTGCATATTCAGATGTATTCATGTTCAGTATTTGGCCTTGCTGTTTTATTAACCCTATTCTCTGCTTTTAGTTAACAGCCAGGTCCTTGCCTACTGTGCAGGCCGATGAGAGACTTCAGCCTCTGCTTAACCACCTCAGGTAATATGACAGCACAGCCTTGTTTTGCTTATAAATTCAAGTGCATTTAAGTGGGTAAAGTATATTAAAGTGGTTAAAACCCTTTCAGGTACTAAAACCTTCAAATTTTTTTTCTTGCTTAATTTGATGATTTAAGTCGAAATTCTTAATACAACGTATACTTGACTTTAGGTTACTAAAGAAAACTCTTTTAATTCAGTTAAAGTATAGAACAAGTTGATAAGTTTAAGATAAAATGAGTGGAGGTAAATGGCTACAGAAAGATCTCAAGGAATGGGTTATTTACTTAAATACTAAGGCATACTTTGGGGTCCCCCCACATTTTATGGACAGGTAGAAGAAATAGATGGGATTTGTTTCCTAAATAAAAAAATAATATATCTTTATTTAAAAAAAACTTAGAAAATACAGGAAAAGCAAAAGGGAAAACTCAGTACTACTCAGAATACTTCCTTTTATTATGTATTAAAACTGTTGAAATTGTACTTTTATGTAATTTGCTATTTTTTCATTTTAAAATAAATGTTGTAAGGCTTTTTTCTGTTATTAGAATCTCTCTAAAACATAATTTTTAGTGACTACATGATTTTTTTTTTGTATGGATATACTGTAGTGTATTTATTTCTCTTTGGGGAACTTTTAGACTATTTCTAGTTCTTTTCACTAGTATAAAAAATGCCATAGGTAAATATCTGTACTTTTTGATCATTTCCTTAGCATAGATTTTCAGAAGTGCATTTACCTTGTCAAAGCGTATGAACCATTTTAAAGATTAAGTATATATATTTTTTCAAATTTTTCTTATTTTTCTTATATTTTCATGTTGTACAAGGTTGACCATGTTACCACACCCTGAAAAGGATGGACAGCCAAAACAGTTGTTATTTTAATAGTTAATCGTAGAGCTACTCTTGGGATCATGTGCTTTTCATTTACTACGATTAAGAATGATTTTAAAACATTTTATTATCCTTATTTTGGTATGGATTAACTATCTGTGTCTTTGCCCATTTATTGATGACATTCTCTGATTTTATTTGATCTTAAGTAGTTTAGATATAAAGGATACTAACCACTTCATTACATTTGTTACAAACATTTTTTTTCTGGAAGTTTTTGATCGTTACATTATCTAGTGTACCTACATTTTCAAGTTTTATGTAGCCAAGCACCTGTAGTGTTTTCCTTTATGGTTTCTTTTTATTCTTGTAAAACTTAGGATATCACTTCTCAATTCAAAACTTGGATAGGTACCAATTTCCAGCATCTTTTAGTAATTTTTATTTTTTCTCCTCCCTTCCCTCCCTTCTCCCCTTTTTCTTTTTTTCCTACCTTTCTCTCTAGTAATTCTTTCCCAGACAGATGCTTTTTAACCTCTCTATAAATGTTTTGTTTGGAGTGGGGCAGGGAAGGCCAGACTAACATTTCATCAGAACTGAGTAGCATAAATATCATATACCTCGTTGTTAAATTTCCTCGAGCATTGTGTTAGTGAATTATGTTTGATCACTTCCCCAACCCACCTCGCCTGCCTATTCTCATCTGTTGATGATTTTATCTCCTGAGTATCTGTCTTGCTATAGTAGCCTCTTATCTGTTCTCCTTGACACTAAAATATTGCACATCATTGCCAAAGTGATTATATTATTCCTTGGCTTCAAACCATTCACTCTCCCCAGTTTCATTTTGGATAAAGTCTGAACTTCTTAGCCTGGCATATGAAGTTCTTCTGGAAGGGGCCTGGCCTGTCTCTTTGGACTCTGCTTGTAGTGCCGGCACCATAACTTCTAGTGCCACGAAATGCCTTGAAGTAGCTCTAAAACAACGTGCTCTTACTCACCTCTATGTCCCTATAAATATTTTTCCTGGGATACTCTTCCCCCCCTTTTATAACTTGACTAACTTTTGCTTGTGCTTTAAGACTTAGCTCATGTCCCCTCCTCTGATAACTTTTCCATGACCATTTAGTTCTCATACTCCCTCCCCTCAGTTTGAATCTGATTTTTAAATATGTGTCTTTATAATACCCTATGGTTACCTCTGTATTACAGAATTTATGATGTTGTAGTAGTTTGTTTATTTGTTTGATTACTCCGTTATAGTATGAACTTTTTTAGCGCTCGTAAAGTGACTTTCATATTTGTATTTCCAGTAGCTGGGACAGTATCTGGGACATGATAGATATTATCTATTTTCTTGAGTGAATAAATAAGTATTATAATAGTGATATTTTATTGTTTTTACATATAATGTTTTTATAATTTTATTATTTATAAATCATATTGTCACAATGTTTTCTATAAAACCACTGGTAGAGAAGATATAAACCTAAAGGGCTGAATTGCACCTCAAGCTAATGCTTGATTCTCTACAATAATGATGGATTCTCCTTCGTACACCTCAGTATGGTAATTGTCAACTAGAATTTAGATTAACTACTGACATGTCTCTTTGAGTCCTTGAAACTTGCACAAACTGTACTTTTATTTAGGGCTTTCATTCTCTGTGGAATTCACTCATAACTTGTTGCTAGGCAACCAGGGCTAGATGCTACATGTAATATGCACCAACTGTTGTTGCTTTTTTATTATTATTAAACCAAATGGTTTCTCATTTTATTACCATGTCAAAGACATCTGTATGTAGGGTGGCAGCTGATGTGCATAGTTTGACACTTCCTGTTGTAAAAAGTAACCTTGTGATATGGCTTTCAATCATATTGAATTGTCTCTTTTGCCTGTCTAAATGTAATGTTTCTCTTTTACCTTCCTTTTGCTTCGGTCAAAATAGGAATGTATACTATTTGGTTTGAGAAATTGTAATGATAATCTTGTTAAGAAAAAATTATCATTATTGATTTGCATGAACTGTGTAGTTTAAATGTTACCTTGAGGGGATGAACATTAGGAGGTTGAGACAAATCATTATTAGGTCTAATTTAGTTTAGTGCTCTAATGATCAAAAAGGAATGATGAATAGCACTTTAATTAAATTTATCAATGAAACTAATTTGGGAGATGATACATATACCTGTAAAAATTGAAGTAGCAATACAGAAAAATTCTCAAATCATTTTATAGGGCTTAGATGCTCAAGTAGCATTAGTGTAACACTTTGGCAACCTAAAAATCTAAGATATTGCTTAATGATATTATTCTGAAAATGTAGAAGTGATATGTTCAGATTTTCTTAGTTGAACCAAGTTTTCTAGTTAAAAGTTAATTTAAGCACAGAAAAACATTTTGCCTTAATATCTTATGGAAATACAAGTTTTTGTTCATTAGTAGCATCCATTCATTTATCAGTAAATGAGAACCTATTATGTAGTTGGAATTAAAAGAAAAGACAATGTCTGTTTTCAAGGAATTTAGTTTTGATTTCATTTGAGAGACAGGCACTTAACTGTATTGAAAAATTTGTAAATCTTTCTGTTAAGAATTAAACACAAGAACATAATTTTGTTCATTGAACCGTGTCCTCACTGAATTATTTCCTTAAGTAATGGGGCTTTGGCTTCCTTGTTTTGGCTTTCATACCCCCTGGCACAGTAGTGGCTACAGCAGATATTTAGATTGGACTGAACTTTGATCTCACTTGGGAAACGATGTAATGAAGTAAGAAGGAGGATAAAGGAGGACAAGGGGACTAGGGAATGAATATGGTTCTGAGATTATAAGTTTGGTAGTTTCAGACATTTCATACTTGAGATGCCTGTGGGGTATATGGGGAGAATGTTTAGTAAGTAGCTGAATAGAGACCACAGTTTAAGAGTGAGGTTGATACCGAGGAAGACATTTGCTATAATCATCACTGTATAGGTGGTGCTTAAAATCAGGGAAGCGATTGAGATCACTCAGGGAGAGAGTATAGACTGATAACAAGAGGGGAATGGCCTTGAATGGAACCCACAGAAAGTCAGTGTTTAAGTGACTTGCGATGGGCAGCAGTAGAAGTAGGAGATGAATTAAAAGAGAAACCAGTAAAAATACCAGGGAAGGACCGTGAATGAAACAGGAGCACAGCCAGGGACAGTGGTATAAAAGATGCCAAGGGAAAGATTTCAAAAAGGAATGTTAAACACCGTCAGATGTCATAGGAAAGTCAATCAGAACTGCATACTGTCAATTGGATTAGGCACATGGGAGCCACTGGTGGCATAGTCACAACATTGGAATGGTTCAGATACAAGTCTGATTCCTGTCAGGAGTCAAGGAGTAAATGAAAATCGAGGCAGTGAAGATACAGGGAGTGTAGATTGCTCTTAGTAGAGCAGGGAATGAAAGAGGACTATATCTTGGAGCTTCGTGGTTGAAGGAGTGTTTAATTTTTTTCTTAAGATTGGAAAGATGAGCATATTTATAGGTTAAGAGAGAAATGATGTCTGTGCAAGTCAGATGAAATAGTTGAAGGAGCAAGTTTCTAGAAAAGGTAGGAGGAGATAAGATGAAGAAATCAAACTGGCTAGAGTTTACAAAGTACTTTCCAACCTGGCTTTTTAGTTCATAATTAGGATAACCCAGTGAAGATGATAGATAGATGGTCATTTATCATTTTTCCTACTTTAAAATTTGGTGGAAGTTCACGTTAAAACCTGATTTTTTAAATGAAAAGTACTATACTTCCCTTTCCTCAAAAGAAATGAATGAATTATTTCATACTTTACCATTCTTAAAAATTAATATCAAGAACTTCTTCATTGGAAGAAATATACTTGCTTAGACTTACCAAAAAATGTTAAACTCTAAAGTGCCAGAGAGAATTTGTGTAAATTATTGTTTCTGCTTTCTCCAAGTTACATACGTTAGATATGTCATCTAATGAGTTTACATCTCAGTGTGACTTTACTGTCATCCTCAAATATCACTGCGTTTTCTCTGGTATGCTGATTTTTATATAGTGTGCTGATTTTTTAATTTAGAGATATGTAAAGGTCTGGGGATATGTTCCTGTGAATGCAGAAGTTTATTGTACATAAATATTTTTGCTACCTCAGTGATAGTACCCATGGGATAATATTTATAAAATGATACTAGATATTAAGGGTATGTGATAGCAATTATTTTTATTTATTATGTCACTTCCAAATGTAAGGTATAAATAGGCAAGACTGGAGAGGAAGACTTGCAGCTCACATTCTACATGTGATAACTTTAGCTGTGTTATTGAAATTTTTTTCCTTAAAAATAACACCATTTTTGGTAGTGATATCTTCTTCCTTCACACCTCCAACTCAAGATATGAAATGAATGAGAGACAGCATATAATAGGTCAGTTTAAGAGTTGCTTTTCATTTACCGTTTTTCCTTAATTATAGAATAACTAACACATTTCAAAAACATGTATTTGTTACACTATTTCTCCTAATTTTATTAGCACATTTTAGCCCAACAGTGGACTAGAAATAAAGGATAAAACTAGCAAACAGAAGTTTTGCCTGTGGTAAATACTTGGGCTGTATCACACGGGTTAAGTTGTAATGCATCCTGAATTTGTAAGAAGACGTTTATATTGACCTTTCACTTAAAATCAGTTAAAATAACGAAAGCATCTTCATTCAATTGGTATTATTACAGACTGCTTTTGTATTTTTTCCTAATGCAGTACATTTGGTTAATATGCACACATTTCTTTTTATTCCTGTAAAGAATATGCTGTCAATGATTTTAGATTAGAAATGCAATCTCTGCAAGAAAGCCTCTCTTAGTATCTACAGTGATATAGTTGTTAGTGTTTTCTTTTTGAATTAGTTCTCATTTTGAAATCAGAAAATTGTGTAGTCATTCATGTGCTAGAAAAAGTAGACAGGGACTTCCACCAATGGAGGTGGAAACGAAAGCCTCATTAACATGGGCCACATGCTTCTGTTGTTTGTCAGCTGTTTCTCCTTACCTGTTTCTAGCCTCTTGGCAGTACCTTGAACTATTTATTTCCTTTCTACATGCAGCAACCCAAGTTTTTATCTCAGTGACAATTGTGAAGGTTTTCTAGGTACCTTGTAAGATATTAATAACTTAAAAAGAATGTGTTCTTTTCCATTATTATTGTCTTTGAATTTTCTTTTTCATTCCTGTATGGGCAATGTTCATGCCTTCTTATAGAGGTGTTTGTCAAGAGTCAGCGTTTTGTTAAAATCAGCCTTTTGTGTTAAGGGCACTATAATGGATACTCCGATTAAGTACAAAGGAGCTGATAGATGTCATCCCTTAACTCAGGAAGTTTATATTCTAACACGGAAAGAATACCTATTTATAGACGCCTGCCCCCTCGCCCTCCATCCTCACATACACACATATCCAGGGCTGTACTGCAGTAATACTGCAGCTTAATCAAGTAGGTAAGGAGAGAGTGGGAAAAATCTTTTGTGAGAGGTGGTGTCTGTATGTGGATTATGTTATAAATTTAATGTCATTTCATTGTTTCTGATAAAATTTATAAACACAATATATGAAAGCTGGAAAAATAGAAGAGACGAATCCCACCTTACTAATACAACTACTGCTAGCCTTTTGTTTTAATCTCTATGTATATTTTTATTTAATTGTAATGAAAGTGAGTAAACTTTTTACAAATCCTTTTTTTTTACTATGTCATAACTGTAATAAAGTAGGAAATTGATTTTCATGCTTCTAAGTGATGTATAATATTCACTTGAGGATAGATATATCTATTTTTACTAACCACTCCCATTTTATTGGCTATTTAAGGCTTTTTTGGTTGAATAAACCCGTAAAAAAAATTTTAGAATGGTAGCAGTTTCTCTATGGCCAGGTAAAGTCAACTGGCGAGAAGAAATGCTGTAAGGAATTCATGAAGAAGGAATCATAGCATAGATGGAGATAAAAACAAAGAGCAGCAGCAAACTAGGTGATATATAGCTTTGAAGATACAGGAGAGTTCATTAATCTAAGGGCGTCATGTTGCCCAGGCCAGAAGATGGCAGAGTTCTTAACAAGTATATCAGTGACTTGAAAAAGATTTCAGGAAGCTGAATTTTAAACTTTATTGGTACATCTAGATTAGAGTCTTCTGTTGTAGCCATAACAAATTACCATAAATTTAGTGGAGTAAAACTACACGAATTTATTTTCATATAGTTCTGTAGGTTAGAGATCTGACATGGGTCTCATGGAGCTAAAATCAAGATGTTAGCAGGGCTCTGGTCCTTGTTGGAGGCTCTGGGGAGGAATCTGCTTCCAAGCTCATTCATGCTGTTGGCTAAATTTAGTTACTTGAAGTTGTAGGACAGATGTCCTCGTTTCCTTGTTGGCTGTCAACTAAAGGTCTGCCTTTGCCCTGAAGCATTCCTTCATATGCTTTCCTTTAGCTCCTAGAGTCCTCTTTCTGGTCCTTGCATGTGGCTCCCATCTCAGAGCCAACAACGGCACGGTAAGTCCTTTTCCTGCTTCAAATTTCTCTAACTTCCCTTTCTGCTGCATCTCTCTGCTGCATCTCTGCTTCCACCCTGAGAAAGTGTTCTGCTTTTTCAGACTCATGTGGTTAGATTGGCCCACATGGATATATTGGGTAATCTCCCCCTCTCAAGGTTTTTAACCTTAATTATATTTGCATAGTCCCTTTTGCCATGTGGCCTAACGTATTCATGAGTTCCTGGGATTAGAGTGTGAATGTCTTTGGAGGACCATTGATCTGCCTATTACAGTGAAGGTTTTCTTTTGGGGAGTCGAAAACAGCTTTTTATATCAATTTCCCTCAGTTTTACAAGTAAACATTCTTAATTTTTGTGCAATACTAAATTTCCCTGAGGTTTTGTGGTTAGGTTAATTCACTTTGCTAGTTTAACATGTTTTGAAATTGAAAAAAGAGTTAACAAATGATATTCACAGAAATACATGACTGATTTTCTTTTTACTGATAACAGAAAGAGAAGAGGAAAATCTTTTCTCTCTGTTCAACTGTCTGTCTAGCCAAGGCAAATATATACCTTTGCAACAGTCAACTTTGTAATGGGGTTGAACATAGTGGCTGCGATTTTAGTGTGAGAGATATTTCGTAAATACATAGTCACAGACCTTTTAGCATTCTAAGAGTTTGTTTTATTTATCATTTATTTAACACATATTAAGAGAACTCCTACTCCATGCCAGACATGGTGTGTATGTTGTAGGGATACATATTTCTGCACTTGTAGGACTTAATGTTGATCAGAAAATAGATAATTTTAGCTAAAGTAATTACAATAAATTATGATGACTGTTAGCATAGTAGGGGTACATTATTTTGTGGGAGCACAGAGATCAGAAAATATAATGAAGGCGTGCATGTCACAGTACTCTTGTAGCTTATCCCCAACTAGACATTTTAGATTTCTGTTAGCCCTCTGACTCTAAAGTTTCTTCAGGGATTTCTAGATTGTGGTTGCTGGCAGTCTTCCTGGAAAGCACAGTGTGTGATTACGCTTTTCAAGTAGTTTTATTATCTGCAGTTATTAAGTTTCCTATTCTTTACTCATTGGGTTTCTTTAAAACATCGATAGTCCTCCAGTTAAGTAATTAAGAAAATTAGTTATTTTACACTGTGTTAGGCATAAAGTGCTAACAAAATACAAATGATGATGCTACAGGAAATAACTTTCTTAAATAGCCTGAGAAAGCATTGTGGTAGTTTCTGTGATATATTAGCAGCTAAAAAGTAATTTGTTGAATGCTTTGTAATAGAACTTTCTGTGATGATGGAAGTGTTCTATACCTATGCCGTTCAGTCCACTAGGCAGTAGTTACATATGGCTATTGAATGCTGGAAATATGACTAGTACGTTCAAAGAACTGAATTTTTAATTTCATTTAATTTTTATTAAGTAAAGTTAAAATTCCAATAGCCAGTTGTAGCTAATCGATTGGACAGTGCACTTCTATATCATATTTGAAATACATTTAGATGATCATATATATTTTTTAAATCACAATAATGGTTTTTAGATAATGGATTCTGGAGTTCCAGATTTGAGGTGGCCCTGGAAGTTATACCAATGGAGTTGTTATAAGAAATTGTGGCTATTGAGGGTCCTGAGGCTCCTAAGCTGAGGCAGTTCCTGCACTTACTGGTGTGAATTGTGCCTCCTTGTGCCTGAACTGTCCACCTGTGCAGGACCGTAGCAGGAAATCCCATGGAAGACAAATGATTGAAGCTGCCAAGCTGGTGTGCTGGTTTCCGTCCTGGGTCTTTCTGAGTCACTTGATGCCACGTGTGGCCTATGGTAATCTTGTGAGTATAAATGTTTAGTTAAGAAGAAGACCTCCTGGCATTCCAGACACAATGAGCCTTTATTCCCTTAGAGTGAAACAAAACAAAATTTGATAAATTGGACTATGGAGAGACAGACTACTGCGAATCAGCAAAGGTTTAACTAACACCCTCTTAATTGTAACTACTATTTAGAAGGCAGTTCTATAAAAGGTCACACAAAGTGAATAATAAGCCCTTTTTTAATTGAGCTACCTTGGTCCTTGACATGCTGCATTTATCCGATATAAGGGAGGCTAGTAGGGATGTTCGTCAAATGAGTATAGCAGTGTGTCTTCTCAGATTTTGTAGAGGCCTGCTCCTAATCACCCAATTTAAAGTCACTTCTCCAAGTGCTTTATGATATTATCTTGGTATATTTTTTAACATGCAACATCATTGGCTCAAATGATCATTTTTATGTGTTCATTTTTTTAAAATAAATTTATTTAAATTAGTTTCAAGTATACAGTACATTGGTTTGACATCTATAATGTTTATAAAACAATCCCTCCAATTGCTCCCTCCCTCTCCTGGCCCTCCACTTAGCCATCCTATTAATGCTAACTGCATTCCCTCTGCCATGCTCCTTAGGCCCAACTATCAACTACTGATTTGTACTTCTTTAACCCTTCACCCCATTCTCCCAGCCTCCCAACCCTCCTCCCCGCTGTCCATCGCCAAATTGTCCACTATATTTGTGAATAGTTTGTTCTTTTTTTCTTTAAGATACCACATATAAGTGAAATCATATGGTATTTATTTTTCTATCTGACTTATTTCACTCAGCGTAATAACCGCTAGGTCCATCCATGTCATTGCAAATGGTAGGATTTCATTTTTTTAATAGATGAGTAATATTCCATTGTACATATGAACCATTGTGTTCATTTGTTTTTATTCATTCATTTGTTTGACTTCTCTTCCTCCTCCGTCCCCACCAAAACCCTAAAAACATTGTGTCCTTGGTTCTCTACTGTTATTAGAGGACAAATGTTAGGGGGGCAATCCTAGAATACCATAAACTTGTGATGGCCAATCTTAGAAGCATTCCACACTTTGTAAATTATTTGTGGGAGAATGAGAAGATGTCTATCAATTTAATGTATTCCGCTGGAGGTTAGAACTTACTTCTGTGCTCCTCCCCACCCTCAATTTTCATTCCCACTCTCTTAGCCAACCTTTCTTTATTGTAATTATTTGACATTCCTGGGTCAAAAACAGCCTCTATTTAGGAGGTTATTATACTACTAGAATATGCACTAAAAATATAAAGGAACATGAAAATTTTACTTATGAAAATAGAAGTATTTGTTGGGGCTTAACTATGTATGGTGAAAATAGCTATGTAGGTCTGTAGTTTGAATATATTTTATAAGTATGTATATGTGTATTTTACTTTTTGAATCAGTTTTATTGAGGTATAATTTACATACTATAAGTGCACTTATTTCAAAGGTACAGTTCAGTGACTTTTGACAGATATAATCTGTACCTTAACAGATATTTTTGATAGAAAGATGAGATGCAACTTGAAGCTCTCTGGCAATTCATTAGATTGTTGCAGTTTAGAAATTGGAATAAATAGGAAGATGTGAACCACATGGAGCAAGATGAGGCCAATCTAAAGTAAAGAAAAGTAGCAATTGTGCTGTTTATAATTTTTATCTGGTATGGAATTTTTATCTGATTTTTGTCTGATTTATATAATTTTTATCTGATTTTTATTGTATATATGAACCTCTTGGAATCATACAGTTTCTTTCAGCAGTAGAGAAATATGTATCATTACACTTCATATTGTCTGATGGTAGTTTTTTAGGGAGTTTTTTAAAATGCAAAATAGAGTATACTTTATGCTTGCGGAAAATAATTTACATTCAATTTATAACAGAATTTTATTGATTGTGTTCTCATTTGGAATAACTGCAGGGAAAATCACCTGGGCCAGCTGAATTGGTTACCTTTTACTAGGGATTTAGCTGTTAAAAAAAAAAAACTCATTTCAATTTCAGTGGTGGCAGCTGTTGAGAGAATTTTTGTGTGATATCCTTCACAGCAGGAAATGATACGTTGTAACTTCAGCTCCCTTGATTTCCTACCTACCTAACAAATCCAGACTGTGGGGATTGTGCTTTATAAATGTCTGAATAGCCTAGCTTATGTGGACAGAGTATTTTTTTTTTTAATGTGTAAAGTGGGCAAAATTGTGATTGCTAAAGTGGATATATGGGTGATATATAAAACCTTTGTTTTCGCCTCCTGAAACTGTTTCTCCATTGTGCCGTAATTACACCTGGCTTTATGTGAAAAGGTTGTGTTGGAACTCAGCATACTTTTATAGAATGATGTAAGAGATTATGGTTTATTTTGAAAGATGTATTAGTTTACTTTTTAATGGTCCAAATAAATATGTTTCCTTGATGCAGAGATCAGTTTTGATTACTTGGGATGCTTTCTTCACCGCTTTTTTATTTTATACTAGTTTTTTAAAATATGATAGACTACAGCCTGCCAGAAAGAAAGGAGTAAATACCGTTAACCTCTTTAGGTTCAAGAGTATTGGGGAATGCTTGATAAAGAAAGGAAATATGTTTTCTATGTTATTGTTTCATGAACCTCAAAATCTTATCTGTCGGTGGGGAGGGAGGGTGGAGAGACATTCCCTGAGGATGGGAGAAGAATTCTTTCCACTCTGGCTTAGAGTCTTGCTGTCATCCATAATCCTGTCCCACCTAGCATGACTTTTTACAAATGACAGAGGAATGGACAGTTGTAATTAGGTACTGAGGTGGGATAAGCAGCTCAACGATTCCCAAATAGAAATATGTCACAGCTTTATTTTTCCCCTAAAATGATTCAGGTTCCCTCCAAACTAATCAGATTTCAAGATTGCTTCTCTAATAATGTAAATGAGAAACTGTGACTAAAATTCATAAACTTCATCCCCAAGAAAATGTGAAAACAAGCGTATTTGTAGTACACTTGAGGCACTTCCTTTCGTTGGCCCAATTGCAGCTTATATTCTGCTTATAGCAGACTGATCTTAACTTGGCAAACAGAAGGCAGGGTAGGTCAGTTGGCTATTCTGCACATATACCTAGTCCTCAAGAGAATTATTTGATTGCCCTGTGTCATTGTGTCTTTCTCACTCTACAATGGTGTTGTCCAGTAGAAACATAATGAGACCTACAAATTTGAGCCACATATGTAATTTTAAGTTACTTAAGGGGAATTAATTTTAGTCTTATTTAACTCCTATCCTAACTCGTATCATTTCAACATGTAATCAATATGAAAAATCATTAACAAAATGTTTTACATAATTTTTTCACACTAAGTCTTAGAAATCCAGTTCCTGTTTTACATTTATTGAACATTTAATTCAGACTAAGATACATTTCAAGAGCTCAATAGTCACATTTGGCTACTGGCAGCTACTAGTATTGGACAGTGCAGTTCTACAAAATTGGATTCTGTTGAAATCTCCATTGAAGTGGAAACTGAAATGCTTGAGGTTGAATTTCTGTCCTTTAGAAACTTCCTAAGAGTATAAGTATAGATAAAATCTTTCCAGCTCATCAGGTTATTCAAAGATATCTAAATTCTCCTAAATCAAGGTTAAATATTTTTGAGGATAGTGTAAAGAAGGTAGGAAAGAAACACTTGCTCCCCCTAATGTTCAAGGGAAGAAACTTGTAAACATTAAGAATAAAGAAAAACAACATCCAAAACATTGAAATGCAATAAATTTAGGCCTGGACGATGATGATTATAATTTGAGTGAAGAATACTGTGATAAACTCTTTTATGGACATCTCCTTCGATCCTCAAAACAGCTTGCTGAGGGTGGTACTTTTGTGATTCCCCTTGATGATCCCTGTTTACCCTGTTTACCAGTAAGGAGACTGAAAGATTTAGAGTTGTTTGCAGTCATACCATTAGTGAGTATATGCAAAGCCCAGACTAGTGGATTCTTAAACCTGTGCTCTTAATCCCTTTACTTCCTTACTCTGTCTTGCCTCCTTAATTGCTGTGGGCAGCTTGGACTTGGACAAATTCTGCAAAGGAAGAGGAGCTGCAAGTATTCCACTGCTCCTTGTGTACCCCCTCAAGTTTTTCTCAGTAGTTAGAAAGGTGGAAAATGATTGGAGATGTAATTACCTTTGAAAACTGACTTTTCCTCTCTCATTTTGTCAGTTATACCCTGTGGCATTTATGTCACTGGAGTGGAGCTCCTGAATACCACTCTTGGAGCTGAGGTGTGAAGATCCATCTTCTAAGGATCAATGCCACAGCGTGAAAAGATTATTATTTTCTCTTAACGAGCTAAATCTTGCCATGAGACCACAAATCCACTTTCATATAATTTCTCCTTTTTGTTTTGAACTCTCCGTTTCAGTACTCAAAAATAATTCCCTGCTGAGTACCTAAGTGCTCATATTGATATTTGTGGTACATTGAACAGGACTTAAATTTCTGTTGTTTCTGCAAAGACCATGAGTAGATCTGCCTTTCACCTATGATTCACAGATCAGATGTGTGCAGATGTATCTGTTTCAGATTTATTTTTTTTATATATCCACTGTATTTTTATTCTGTAAATTAGATGTTTGTGTGGTGGTGTTTTGGGGAAACTGTAGTTCCCTGAGGATGTGATTAATTGTGCCTCCCTGTCTCAGTTATCCCTCAACCATCTGCCCCTCCCCCACCCACCATTGATTTTTAACTGGCTTAGAATAGGATCATTTTAAATTTGGTTACAGAAAGACGTGTTAATAATATTTTGAAAGTCTTTTCTCCTCTTAGCTTTTAATATATTAAAACTATTAGCCTCACAATTTTCTATTTACTGTGATTTTTTAAGCTATGTTGTAAAACTAGCTGTGCTTACCTCTTACTGTTTAATGAGCATGATAATATGGGAGGAAAAATTTCCTCAGATGTGACTGAGTTTTAATTAAATTGCGTGTAAGTTTATTGAACAAACGCTACAGTAAGAAGATGCTGTTATAAAGTTTGCGTATTATTAGTTTTCTTATAGTAGATTAGATAATTTAGGACTATCACCTCAAAATAAAAACTAATCAAAGACAAACACTGAATTACTTAAGTGTAAGCAAAGGGTTTGTTATATACAATTGCAAAATTCTCTTTTCTTAGAAAATGCTATTGTGAATACGTTTAAGTTTTTAAAGGTTGTTTAACTTGACAAAGCCTCAAATTTTCATTAAAATGGCAATTTAGCATTATGTTATTCTAAAAGAATGTAAAGTTTGCCTTTTAGTGGTTTTTGTTTACAGTCCTGCCTTTCAGGACCTACCTACTTCCAGTTTCAGTTCTTTCCCCTACTTGCTTCTGCTTGTCTTTTTTGCCACCTAACCCAGTCTCTTCATGATAAAACTGTGGTTTGGAAATTTCCTTAGTTTTTCTTATTTCTCTCTGCCTGTGCATCTGATATGTGCTAGCTTTCCAGATTCTGAGAAAAATAGACTTTTTTATTATTCCAAAATGTCACCTCCTTATCACATGCTTACTTTTAAACTCCTACAACAACAACCTTAATAAACTGAAATGACATACTTTTATGAACTTGGTCGAAAGTTAAGAATGTTTTAATGCAAATAAAAGTGTTAAACTACGAATAATAAAAATACTATGACAACTAGGCCTTTGATTTTTATGTAATCATCACATCCTACTTTGAAGCCTTCAAATTCAAATTATTTTCTGACTATGATCTTTTTATTTTTCCACTTTACTCTCAGTCTGTCTTTCTCACTGATTGTCATCTTCCATACTCATTCCCCAAGTCATCTCTCTCTTCTGGCTTAACAGGCTTCTCTATTCAGCCTACACTCCGTTGTCAGTCATTTCAACAGCATTCTAATAACATTCTAGAATTCTGTAGTCTGTGTTTCTAAAACATATAATTCTATTCAGTGCCATTTCATTGCTTAAGATCCTTTAATGCCACACATTGCTTATGTTCTCCCACCCTTCTTTTAGAAGAGGCCTGTTCTCTGTGAGCTCAGGGAATATTTGACCATTGTAGCATCACATTGTACTTCTGTATAGTCTCTGCATTCCTCACTACTTTGTGACTGTTCCTTGGTCTCAAAGGTGCTTAATAAGTAAGTCTAAAGTGATTTAGGGCCTATACAGGGACTCCTGAATGGGTTTTGTTTTGTTTGGTTTTGTTGTTGTTTTCTTGGTAATTAGAGTCTGTTATATACAATTAAGGACAACTGGGATGTGGAAAAAGTCTGTTATAGAGAATCTGACAATCTAATGGCATTAAAAAAAAAAGTTTGTCCCAGGTTTTATGCAGTTATATGATTTTGTTTGAGTAAGGAAGGTGTTTATTTTACTAATACAGATAGTGATTGTTACATTTTAGTGAAAGTACACTATGTCTTTTTATAACCTAGTATCATCAAAGAGTTTTCTAATGTAATTGAATACTCACAGAACGCCATCTTTATCGTTTTCACTACTTTTCTGGCTTTTTGGTAATGAGAAAACTATGAACATTCGCTGTGCCTTTCACCTGATACTCTAGCAATGAAAGATATGCATGGAGAATACAGGCATATCACTGCAGTCATTACTGCCCATACTTACTGATGGACAAATCGATGCATAGTTTGACTTGTCTTTTTTCTGTTTACTCGTGACACATTAGTGGCTAAACTGAGAATTAAATTTTGAACTTTCAAGATTCTATGGTTAATCAAAAATTCCTCTTTATATTTGGCGAAATAGTGATTAGTGACATAATTTGGATTTTGTGGCTCATTAAAGTATTTGTTGGTCTGCTGTATTGAAAAAAATGGCAGTTGTGGTATATCTTAATGTTTTCTTTTATGAAAGGTGTTAGAAGCAGGGAAACTTTTATGCCTCATGAATCCCCCTTGTTTAAAAACTGTACACAAATGACTGTTTCTCAAAATAAAGCCATGATTGTTTAAAATGGACAGGAAACAGTACTTTCTGCTGGTCTTACATGTGTGTTTATATACGTATATTTATATCTGTCTGTCTTCAACCAATTAAAAATGTTTTGCTGTTAAAAATTATTATTTCAATGTGTCCCAAAATAAATAAGAAATATTCATTTATAAAATTGGTATTTTTTTTATATCATGAAAATAAGAATATATTTTGACAGTTTATTCGTGTTACAGCTGCATTCCTTTGGAAGCAGTGTGATATAAAGCTGACATTGAGTTTTGAATGTGAGGGAAAGGTGCCTCACTTTCTTTGGCACTTGTTTTGAATCTCATTTAATAATACCCCTTGGCACTTCCAAGTAAAAGCCAAAGATCCAGTTTCATGAGCTAATGTGAAGTGTTCTTAAGAATTTTTATTCCTTTATGGCAGTGATACTCCCCCTTTTTTTCCCTATCTCGATCGCCTTCCTTTCTCCCTCTATTGCCATCACTACACTTCATTCAGCCTCCCACCTTCTCTTGCCTGGAATATTGCAGTCTTCTTCCAACTGATTTTCTGTTGCCCAACATCTCCCCTTTCTATTTATTCCTCCATTCTGCTTTCTTTCTCAAGTATAAACCTGATGATGTGAATTCTTGCCTAAAATCTTTGCATGGTTCCTTAGTACCTACAGATTATTGGATACAATGCTTCTCATGATCTGCCTTTCTAGTATTATATCTGAAAATTCTCCCCGACCTCAGCTTCATCTATCTATAACTAGTTCAAATGTGTACTAAATAGCCGTGACGTACCAACTCCTCTAACCAAGACATCAGTTATCCCTTCTGATCATGAATAGGGGAGAAATCTCATTCCTAATTCTAATGCTTGACATCTTCATTTCTATCCTTTTTCCTCCCATGGATTCCATGCTTGTCCTTACTGGATTGTCTGGTGGCCATCTTCCTGTCTATTAATAATACTTTTAATAGTATGATGCCTATATAATTTCCTTATATCCTCTCTGTAGTTACTTATATCCAGGAAAGTCTTTGCATTAATCATTGCTACCATTCTTTCTTTTTACTTTCCCCGCCCCCTTGGAATTTAGCCACTTCACCTATTCTATCAAAGTGTTGAGGAACAAGCATTTAATATTCCATTCCAGCAAATGTGTGTACCCTCTTTATGTATCCTCTCTCTATACTTAGCATACTACATTAATCTGGGCCAAGGAAAACTTCTTGTGGTATTGTAATCATTTGGTTCTATTTACTCAATAACTGTAATCACGTTTGTATATCACTTTACTATTTATAGAGAGGACTTTTATATTTGGTAATCTGTTGGACCTGCCAGTCTTGTTAGATGATTACGATCAGTTTATAGACTAAGAAGCTCAAACTCATAGGGGTCAGTGGACTGGCCCAGTACCTCTCAATTGGGTGATGGCTCCTCTAAAAGGGTCATGCTTCCTCCCCTTTCCATCCTGTTTTTTCTGTATTTATTGGTCAGAACTGCAGTTGCTCTGTGTACTGGTATATGATTTACTGATTTTAATTAGTACTTTGAATATATTATTTTAATTTACCAGCATTACTGACAGTTAGGTAAGCCTGGCATTATTAACGCCATTTTACAAATGAAGATAGTGCAAATCAGGATGGTTAAATGACTCACCGCAGTTTGCCAACTAGTGATTTAGAAACAAAAATAAGATGTCTTCAGGCTTTTAGTCTACTGCTATTTCCACTGTCCCATTCTGTCACTTTGCTCCACTGTAAGATATATTGGGAAGTGGAACACGTTTTTATTTTTGGGATTCCACTGAAACAATTACCTGGTTATGTTATATATCAAAATGTAAAATATTAAAATTAAATGACACCTGTTGGTTTAACTTAGCATGAGTGTTATATGCCATGGAACCACTATGATTAAAGGAATGGATAGACATTAATTGTCAGAAATCTGTTACTCAGGGATAAATAATACCAGAGGCAAGAAGATGTGTTTTAGGGTATGGGATCATTCTGTATCGCTCCTTGGCATTGCTCGTCCTGCTCTCAGAATAATTCTCAGGCCATTCTTAGCCCATGGAAGGAGGACTATAGGTAGGGAAAATCTACACTTCCAGCGGTCTCCTAGCCAGTAGTGGCAATAGTCCCAAACTGTACTTTAGTTTTGTTCCATAATCCATACTCATTGTTCAAGCAGTACAACTGATTCGTTGTAGGAACAATAGCCTTTCCACAGAGCATCCTGAATGTATATATTTTTTGGCAGCAAAAATCTTTACTGCGCAGGTAGAAAATAGAGAGTCTGGAATTCTTTATGATCACAATGACACTTTATTCCAGATTTCCCTTTAGTTGTGGAGTCTGCATAGATCATAGTTTGATTTTGATTTTTTCTGTAATCTAGCAGCAGTTTTTCATTATGTCATATCTGAATATCCGCACCTGGATCAGTGTTTATGGAGTTGGGCATGGGTATGATGTTGAGAGAAGAAAAATTACAAAGGTGCGTGGCTTTAGGTAGAATATACCAAGTTAAAAATCCTAATTTATGAATAACACTGCAGGAAAGTTTATTATAGGGAAGAGGATGGCATGTAAAGAAATAGGAAATTTGGAGCCAAAAGTTTGAATTCATTACTGCACTGCTGACTGGTTTTCTGATGTAACTTAACATGTCTCTAACTCCTCTGAGCCTCTGTTTCCTCTTTTGTTAAATGTAGAATAAAAATGCTTTCTCAGGGTTATGAGGATGTAATTAGAGGATAAAGGTTAATTTTTAAAAATTTTCAGTTACAGCGCCATAATATTATATTGGTTTCAGGTGTGCAACATAGTAACTAGACATTTATATTCCTTACAATGTGATCACCCCAGTAAGTCTAGTACCTATCTGACACCATACATAGTCATCGCAATATTAATGGTGATATTCCCTATGCTGTACTTTAAAAAAGTTATTTCAGTTCAGACCTATCAACGCTGCAAAGCACACATTATTATCTCCATTTGACAGATGAGGAATTTAGAATCTAGAGAGTCTAGGTGACTTGCTCAGGGATTTACCACTAGCATTTAAGCTGCAGTTTCTTTGTTGTGCTATCATGCTGTTAATAAAGGATCAATGGTAGGTTTGAACTTTAACAAAAATTTGCATTATGGTTCTAAGAAATAGAAGTGGCATGCTACGCTAGGGATGAGGGAGAGCCTCTGGTCACTATATGTTTGTACTATTTTGGAGTAAATTACTTAAATGTATTCTGTTAAATACCTCTAAAACACTTGGTTATGTTTCTGCTAAGGTTTATGGGTAAAATGTTTTCTTATTCTGACTCTATCAGCATAAAAAATATCCTTTGATGTGATCAAAATGTTTTACAAATCCTATTCAATATTTTGTTATTTTTATTTTTAGTCATTCCTACACTGGTCAAGATTACAGCACACAGAGAAATGTTGGGAAGATTTCTTTGGATCAGATTGATTCGGTAAGCATCACATCCTTTTAAATTTAGACCTTTGTCAAAGGAGGAAGCACAGGTTGAAATAATCTTTGCAACCAAAGATTATTTTTGGATGGGAAAATTTAGAGAAAATATTATTTTGTTGCTTGCCAGTTATTCTTAAAGGAAATTTCATGTGCTATACATATGATTTTTTTTAAATCACAGGAACACCAAAATCAGAAAATTATATTCCAATAAAAATAGGATTTAATAAGTTATTACAAAGGGGAATTCTTTTAACTGATGATAGCTAAATGCTGTTTATGTGTTTCTGTTTAAATGCCATATACAGTTAAAAAAGGAGAAATAGAAAATACTAAGTGTATTTGTTTGCCAGGGCTACTGTAATAAAACAGCACAGACTATGTGCCTTAAACAACATATTTCTGGAGGCTAGAATTCCAAGATCAAGGTGTCAGCAAGTTTAATTTCTTCTGAGGACTCTATCCTTGGCTTTTAGGTGGCCACCTTCTTGCTGTGTTTTCACATGGTTTTTTCATTGTGTTCACATCCTTGGCGTCTTTTCGTCTTCTTAAAAATTGGACCAGGATCCCATCCCCATGACCTCATTTAATCTTAATTACTTCTTTTAAAGGCAGCAGCTCCAAAACCTGTCTCATTCTGAGGACTTGAACATTATGAATTTGGGACGTTACAGTTCATTCCATAACACTAAGTATTGGCTCCCTTCCTTGAGTTGCTGCTAGGTTATTAGACAGCTCATTTCAACGTCACTTTGTGGTTCCATAGTAGAATGAAAGAATGGCATACTCTACTATAATCTGTAGGATTTCTCTTTAAATAATAATTGGATTTCTACTCTATTCAAAAAAAGGGAAAGTAAACCAGCTATAAATAAGTTTTGTTTAGACGGTTACCAAATTATTTCCAAGAAATTGAAAATATATTAAAAATTTAATGCTTGGAAACAAGAATTATAATAAGGTGAATAGGAAGAAACCTTGAGTTTTTAGAGACCAGAATGAATAGCTCTTAACTATTTGAAAAAGTATTATCAATATTTGCAGTTAATATGTCTAGAGATAACAATAGGATTCCCACTTTATACAGTTGATTTGAAATTGATCTCAAGGATGCTCCATCATCTACTTCCCTCAAACAGTTCTTTTCATCTCTAACACTTCCTCTCTACCATATAATTTGTGTCTGTATCATGTGAACGGTTAGAGGTTAATCCTGTCACATTCACAAGGAAATTTGAACTTGTTTGGATAGTGTGGGAAGATTGAGAAGTATAATCATTAACTTATTTAGTGAATTTATTGAGCCCATCAATTACATACCAACCACTATGCTGTGGATGTAGAGGTGAATAAAACAGAAAATATCTGTCTTCATTAATGTTACTTGAGGGAGGGAGATGACATAGTAAGTAATAAATAAGCAATATAATGATAAAATACATTAAGTGCTATGATTATATATATGAGTCTGTCTCTGAGATCCTGTACAAAGTGATAGAGATATATCTATATCTGGATCTCTTCCTAACTCTGTTATCTGTATTGCCTGATCCTCGCAACAGCATGTCATTAGCATATTTTGGATGTTACCAGTTTCTTCTCTAATTGTCTTCTTTAGATTTAAAACTGAAATCTGGCTCCGTTGATGACATGTTTCCCTTGTGGCCCTTTTCTATGAGAAGCTGCTCCCTCCGCCAACACCCCATACACACACCCTCTGTAGGTATGGAATGTGTCTTCCTTGGTCCACCTCACCACTTCCAAACCATTTTTCTTCCTTCCATTTTCAGAACTTCAACTTCTTTCAAGCCTTTGTGATCACATTTTACCACCTGATAGTTCTTGTTGCTGGTGCCTCCCACCGTCCTGCCCTCATTCATTGATGACTTTAGCACCAGGTCATGGCCTTTTACACTAGCACTGCTCCTGTTACTGTTCTTGGCCTCTGCAACATCCATGTTGATAATTCATCCCATCCGAGGGCCTTATAATTCCTTGTCTGCTCACTATCCACAATCATTTTTCTATCCCATTATGGCCAAACTTAGACCTCATTTTTCCATTTCCATTATTTGGACTTCTGACAAAATCTCTTTAAAAAAATCTCTGCTTCCATTTTTATTTCTATATCGTCTGTTCATTACAAAACAGCCAGTTATCTTTGTTTATCAGATCTTGTCAGTCTTCTGGTCAAAATCCTCTCTTGGGTTTTCATCACATTCAGACTAAAATTCAAACTCATTGCTATGGTCTGGAGAAGGCATATTTACTCATCGATCCAGTTTCATTTTCTGCATTCTGACGCGCTCACTGTGCTCTAGCCACAGAGACCTTCTTCCTGTCTCTTGAACACACCAAGGTCATTCCTTCTTAATATCTTTGCTTGCATGTCCTTCAACTGCAACAGTATTCTCGGATCTTCATTTGACTGGAATCCTTTAAAATATAGGGCTTAGCTGTAATGACATCTCCTCAGAGATGCTTCCCTGGCCATTCAAGTTAACGTACTCCTTTCCTGTGCACACATGGTCCCATTACTGTTTTATTTCCCATGCTTTTGGAATCAGATGTTATCTTTTTAATTTATGTCTGTGTTTATTGTCTGTCTCCTCCCATTAGAATATAACTTCTTTGAGGATAGAGTGTTTGACTTTTTTGTTCACTGCTGGTTGCCCTGGGCTGTGCACATGGTAGTATTCAATAGATATTTGGTGATTAAATGAATAAAAAGTATTCAAGGAATTGTACCAAAGGAAGCTGAAGTTGCATTGGGTCTTGACAGATAGGTTGGCTTTGGCTAGATGACGTGAGGAGTGGG
>CM053502.1:103086706-103116617 GCA_028627145.1 Eidolon dupreanum
TATATTTTGACACTACGATTCTTTTAGTGCTTTTCTTTAGCTTTACTTTAATGTTTGATAGTAACTGTGGTCAGTCTCACAACCTGTTCCTGGTCTTATTTTGGCAGAAAGAATACAGCGTCTCCATCTTCTGCTCCCAATTACGTAGTTTGATATCTGGTGATGTCTGTGTGTACAGTCTTCTGTTCACTTGTTTGAAGCTTGTGTTTACAGTGGAAAAGTTCTTGGCTTCACACAAATCCATGAGCCAATCTTCTACTTTATGTCTGACCCCTAGTGCAAGTTTTCTGAAAACATTTGATTCTGCTTTATTTTCTACTTTTGTGTTCCAGTTGCCTGTATTTATCAGCATCTCTTGTTTTGGTGTGCTTTCAATTTCTTCCTGGATAGTTGTATAAAAGTTTTCAGTTTCATCTTCAGAGCATAGATTTGAATGATGGCTATGCTAATAGGTTTTCTTAGAATTCTGACTCCATATATGCACATACAGTGTCATTTTCAGGAATAGGAGATATTAAGAACAAAGTGAAAACAATTTAAAATGTTTGTGTGTGTGTGTGTGTGTGTGTGTTATGAAGCATTTTTAGGAAGACTTCAATCCCTTTAATAAACCCGAGAACTGCTTTTAAATCTATCGATAGTACTCAGATCTCCACTCTTATTCCTAATTTAATGGTACTAACTGACGACATTTAATTTGAGATATAGTTTCTTGTTCCTTCAATGCCATGGCACTGATACGAAGTAAATTTTTTACTGTTTATTTCTTGGTTTGCTTTTTTCTAGTAGGAAAGATAAATTATAGAACAAAGAATAGTTACCAAGTAAATTTTATAATAATACTTTATTTTGGTTGCCATAACAAAATACCATACATTGGGTGCCTTAAACAACAGAAATTTATTTTTTCATAGTTCTGGAAGCCTGCAATCCAAGATCAAGTTTTCAGCAGATTTGTTTTCTAATCTGAAGCCTCTCTCTGTAGTTTCCAGACAGCCACCTTCTTGCTGCCCATTCTGTGTGCTTTCACTCTCCAGAAGTCTTTTCCTTTTATAAAGACGTTAGTCATATGGATTAGAATCCCACTCATAACATCTTACTTAACCTTAGATACCTCTTTAAATGTCCTATGTCCAAATACAGTCACATTTCAAGTTAGGGCTTCGACATAAGAATTTTAGGGAGGACACAATTCAGTCCATCACGTCTCTAGCTTTATATACTTTTAAAAGATTAAGGTTTCTTTTATGACATTATAAAAATCTCTTACAGTTTTTATAGATTTGTTTTAAAAACTTTTATTCATAATTATCCATAGAGTCTTAATTTATCATTTAATAGGTTTTTTTAAAATACAATTTTGGATAATGTTCATTAGACTTCCATTATATATTTACTTTATTTTAAAGGTAACATTCTGATTATAGAAAGTATGAAAACACAGAAAAATTTACCTGTCATTTCCTCATCCCAAAAGAATTACTATGAACATTTTAGCCTTTCTCTCTAGTCTAAGTAGCTAGATGTCATTGTGTTCTCCCCCTGTTAAAAACAGACGTTATATTATAATCATTTCCCTATGTTGCTGAGTTATTTATAAAAATATCATTTGGATTCTTTGCATAATAACACATCATTTGAAAGTGATATAATTTGGTTAATCATCACCCGATTATTGGACATATGGTTGTGTCTATTTGACTCCGTCAAAAATGTTATTGCAACCAGTATCCTGAGCACATAAATCTTTGATTATAGTTCTGATTATGTTCTCTGTATATATTCATCAGGGAATAAAGTTACTTGGTGAAAACTGTAGACCATTTTTGGTGTATGCTGTGAAATGACTATTTGGAAAGGATTTAAATTAAATTCTCATCAAGCTATGCATCTTGCTTTGTCATTGATATCATTATATATTATTACTTTGAAGTGTTCTTTTTTCATCTTTTATTACAAATTTGATATATTATGTAGGTAGGTGTATTAGGATTCTCCAGAGAAACAGAACCAGTAGAATGTGTGTACATTAAGAGATTTATTATAATGAATGGCTCATGTGATTATGGAGGCTGACAAGTCCCAAGATCTGCAGTTAACAAGCTGGAGACTCAGGAGAGCCCCTAGTGAGTTCCAGCCTGAATGCCAGCAGACTGAAGACTCAGGAAGAGCCAGTGTTTTAGCTTGAGTCCAAAGGAAAAATCTGTGTTCCATCTTAAGGCGGTAGCAGGAAGAAATGCCCTTTTACTCTGCATTTTTCTATTCAGATATTCAAAGGAATGGGTGAGTCCCACCAACACTGGGGAGGGTATTCTGTCATGCCAGTCTACTAATTCAAATGTTACTGTCATCCAGAAACACCCTCACAGACACACCCAGCGTAATGTTTGACCAAATGTCTGGGCACCCTGTGGCCCAGTCAGGTTGACACAAAATTAACCATCAGGGCAGATAAATAAATCTTTGTGAGCTGTGGAGAAAGTTAGGCCATGGTTTTGAAGTGACAAGAGAGAAGTGGAGCTAGCATTTTAGCTTGGTTTGTGCTGTTTACTAAGAGGAGAAAGAGGAAAGAGAAGGAAAAACTTGCTCTGAGTAGGCCTTTGGCTTCCACACCTGTTCACTGACCCAACATTTTTTTATGTGTATTTATGAGGGCCTATGTCTTTACTATTTAGTTATTTTTAAACCTATGCATTTGAAAAAATTTTTTCAAGCGTATTTTTAAAATTTTTGCAATGTAAAAGTAGTTTGCTTCAAAAATTATTACAAAAGGAAATCAATAAATAATTTGTACCTTTCTAGATAATATATTAGCAGTCTATATTTCATTAGCTCATTATTGATTACAGCAAATATATTAGTTTTACAAAAAGATTATGTTACCCTTATGATTTACTGTGTCTATCTAGTATTCTGTTGTTAGAGTCTGTGTTTGTAAATACATATTCATGTTTTTCTCAATTATATCTTCTTTTACATATTTTTTCAATAAAATGTAATTTAGTATCTTTTGGCTTATTAAAATATTCTCTTCACTTTAATAATACATTTTCACTAAGTTATACATCAATTAAAGGTACTTGTAAGAGATGTGAAAAATTGATGGCTTAAACATTGTTTATAAAGAATGATTATGGAGGACCTATAGTAGACATTTTTTGTAGTGCTCTAATTAAAGGATCTAGGAATTAAACCTAGGAATGATTTGAAACAGTCATTTCTGTGGAAGAGCTTATTTCCTGACAGTACAAGAAAACTATTGTGGTGGCATTGTCAGTTTCAACTGAAATTCTCCTTTACTATTGTTTTTCAAATGACCATTGAGCTGATTTCTTTCTCTTATGTTTATATACTCACTGTAACTTATTCAACATACCTTGCTTTGTGCATCTGAGCAAAGATTACAGGTATTTAGACATTATTTAGGAAGCAACAGAAAAGGGATTAATACCTCCATCACTTTTTAACTATAACTCTGTTGTCACTACCACCTTTCCTAGTTACTCTAGAACTAATTATTTCTTTTCCCTAACTCCTTTTTAAAAATGAAGCTCTGTTCTTTATGAATTGATTGCCTAATCAATGTCTGTCTGTCTATTTCTCCCATCTTCCCCTGCTTGTGTTTGTTGCACGCATTTATCTAGTTTTTTTAAAAAATACTTTTCTAAGGTTATGTTTAAAGTTGAGGGAGAATTTGTCCATATTGTAAAATAATGTAAAACTGTATGTATTAGCTTTTGTAACTGTCATCTAGAATATAAATATTAAAGTAGCGTGTTACTAGATACTTCTTATTAAAGTTAAGCAATTTTTGTATTATAGTCTACACATTCTCATTTTCTCTTATAAACATTTTTGAATAATAATAATGTGATTGTGGAAGCAACTTAAGGTCCTATTATTTTTTATTAGGAATTTGATATACTAAGTCAGCCCCTCTGTGTATGTTAAATGTAACCATCTGTGTATAAAGTGCTTATTCAGAGTTATTAGTTTGGATTGGTTATTTTTCCATTCTTTTAAAATTGCTTTTAGACTAGTATGCACATTCTAGTAAATGGTATTAATAATAAATAGAGGTACCACCTAATATAGCTTCCAGTTACTGGCTACCAGATTATGCTCTTATAATTTTGGGCACTTACCACTACCTCATATACATTGTTTATTCATTTATTATCTATATCCTATAATTAGAATAAAGCTTTATAAAAGCAGGTATCTTGTCTTGTTCACTGCTGCACGTGTAGGCACCTAGAACAGTGCCTGAACCCTAGTAGACACTCAATAATTTATTATTGAGTGAACTAAAATATAAATCCTTATAGTTATAAATATGTGGAAAACTAAGAAATTTGATCTGTTTTTCCCAAATTCATTCAGATAAATCAGTACTACACAGCTGTTTGTTAATGTGCTGTTATCTCTTTCATAGTGAACTGGAAGCCGAATTTAATCAAGAATTTTAGTAGAATCTGAAATTTGCAGTAGAAACTATTGGTTTTATAATTTAGAAGAGATTTCTCATCATGGACTTGCTAAAGGTGTCCATGATATAAAAAAGTTTAAGAACCCTTAAAGGTGATCGTAGCAGAGGATAGGGCTTCTAGTTTATTGTCTTACAACTTAGTTGTTTAGAAATGGTAGTTTTCATTTTTTTCTGCTAAATTTAAAATAGAATGCCTATATTGATCCATCTTTATTGAACTTTGTACATATCATCTTTATAACTTATCAAATTGTAGTATCTTTGTTGCATGTGTGTCTTATGACTGGATTTTGAACTACTTATATGTCGGGACTATAACTTTTCCACTTTGGCTCTGAAGGGCTTAGCATAAGACCTAGCAATTGTTAGGTATTTGCTGAATATGTGGTCAACTCTGCCAAAGCTTTAAAAAGTAGCTTTCAATATGAGAAAAGAAATTTTGTTTCTTTTTAAATAGAGCTATATTTCTAACAAGTTTATATAATATTAAACATTTTAATAGCAAGCCAGATTTATTGTCTTCCATGTATTTTTCTAAATCAAAATATGGGTTGAGAATATGCAACTTTGTAAGAAGTGGTAACCAACTATCCGTTATTATTTAATGTCCAGAAATACAGTATATACTCAGTTACAGGTATTTAAATAATACAGTTGTCAAATTATGATTCTTATTAAAAGTACAAAGAAGCACGAATATGTGTGTGTAAATACGCATGCATACATATTCCATCTACATTGTGACGATCATTCATTTTTAATGTGTGTTTATCATAGACAGGACACAACCCTTATTTATGAGGACTTTACAAAGTCTCCTGGATAAACCAGATAAACACAAATATACAAATTCGGTGTGATAATTGCTGTGGTCATAGGTTTCTCTAGTAGAACAGAGGAGAGACCTGACAGAAAGGGAAATAGTGTGTCACGAGTGAGGATGTTATATTTGCCAAGTAAAGTTAAGGAATTAGCTAGAGAAAGGAAGGGATTCCATGTTGAGAAGGCAGCATTTTCAGAGGACCTTAGATGAGAGAATGTATCTCGTCCTTTAGGTGGTGGGAACCTGAACTGTAAAAGTATAATTGTGGCTAGAGATAAGTCAATAGAAGTTTGTTTGTTTGTTTGTTTGTTTGTTTGTTTTTCAATGTAATTACCAAAGATAGATGGATTAGTAGGCCAGCAGGAAATGGTCTTGCTGGATAGGAAATTGCCAACTGGGATCAGGTCAACTATACAGGGTCAGTTGATAACTGTAATTTAGTTATCATTTTGTAACTTTGAATATTTACTAAATTGTGTCATGAATCTGGGGATATTATAAAAGTATTGACAAAAAAAAATAGTACAAAGTTCCCACTTATATTTTCACTTGATTAAAATTAATTTGGCCTCTCTAAATACGAATTTCTGATCATGCGGGCCAATGTAGATTTAAAAAAATAAATGATCCTTTTAGTTTAAGATTTTAATCTTTTTGATAATAAAGTGAGTTGATAGAAGTAACTAGAAAACAATTATAAAATGTGATGGTGAAAAGAAAAGTATTGTTGAGGTAATGTGTAGTAAGGAAGTTATTAGAGTGGATCATGTTACAGATTTCTTGAAGATTAGTCTTGAATTAGGACTGAAGAAAGTGAATGACATGGATTAGTAGAGAGGTAAGGATATGAATACACAGTGAACGAGGAATGAGGGGCAAGTAGGCAGAGCATTGTTCACTCTTCCGCTATTTGTTTTTTTTTCCCATTATTTTATAATTCTTTATAATTCTTCCTTTTTACTTTTTTTTTCTTTTTTTCTTTTTCTTTTTCTTTTTGTCATCTGGATTGGGAGTTGTGATTTTTGGTTGTTGTCATGTTAAAATCTGCACTTTCAGAGTTCTCCTTGGGTTTTACCTGGTCATTATGTTTGAATGACATTTTTATTTGGATGCATATTGCACTGAAAGATAAAGGATTTTAGTATTAAAACATCAACCATTTCCAAGAGAACATTCTGTTGTTATGAATGATCTTATACCAAACTAATTGCTTTAGGGTATACTTTACTCCCATGATATTAGTTTTATAATGTAGAGTTTTTATTCTTAGATTTAATTGTATTGAGTATTTATGATATTTAAAAAATTTTTTTGAATAAAGCCTCTTTGGTTACCCTTGTCAGTGAAGGGTGATGACATTTGAAAAGTGCACTTGAGTGATCAAATAGCATTTTTTGGATTTGCAAATAATTCTACAAGAGTGTTGGAAACTTTGAATGTCTTATTCCTTAAATAATTTTTTAGATTCCTGAAATAATACACCAGTGCTTTATACAAATAAAATATATTTAATTAATCAAAGTACAGTTTTATGCAAGTTTTTCTTAGTTGTAATTATAATTTCCATGCCAATCTGCCTGAGAAAAGGCCTCACCCAGTGTGTAAGAGATAAATTTATCACACCTTGGTTTAAAGCATGAAAAATATACCACTAAAATATTCTTCCACTTGGTACTTGGATATTAAATCACTTCAGCCACTAGCTTTGTTAAGAATAAGTTGAACTGGATAATTCTTCTAATAAATTTAAGCAATATGTCCCCTTAATCAGATTGCTTATATTGTTGTTCTGAATGGCTTTGACCTGGCTCTGCTGGATATTAAGCACAGCATAAATCATGTACGCTTTATATATAGCTGAGTTTCCTGTCCCTGATGATAGCATACTTAAGGTCTACTACATGTTGTTATAATTGGGTCAAGGAACATTTAGCGCTATTTAAAAAGCTTATCTCTTGTCCCAGAATCCAGCTTTCATCATGACTTAGAACAGACTTTTATTTTATTTTATTTTATTTTAACAACAGACTTATGTTGTTAAAAATCGACTTACCAAAGGATTAAATATTTGGTTGAGCAGGGGGAGGGGATGTGAGTATATGAAGCATATTTATTGCTAGGGTTTTGGTTTCTAAGACCAGTGGTTCTCCCAGGACCCATAACAGCAGCATCAGCTTCAGCAGCTTCTGGGAATTTGTCGAAATTCAAACTCTCTGAATCTAACTCTGGCGGCAAAGTCCACAGTTTGTGGTTTAATAAGCCTTCCAGGTGAAACTCATGCACACTAAAGGTCAAGAATCAGTGTTTTAGATATTGCCCTTATAGAAATTGAAATTGATTATTGGCTTATCAAAATATAGGCATGGAAAATCTTCAACTCTTATTTGTTCTCCTGTCTACTTCTGTTGGCAATTTGAGCATAATGTTATCTTTTATCAGTAACCTACATAATTATGAAACCCTACTATATGCTAATACTAAATGGATATGAACAGCAAAGCTTCTCAGCTGGTATACTGCTAATGAATTTCCAGTATATTCCAAGATTGATCCCATGAACCCTTGAAGAAGCTGGACTGGGACTGGGCCTCAGATACTCAAAGCTAGTTGCCTTCAACTGTGAGCTGTTTCTCCCATTTACAATAGAGTGCTTTACAAATATCATTTACATGTACTCAGTAACATGAAAGAGGTTGGAAAAAACTATACAGAGTTCAGACTTGGAGTCAGATTGAGTTCAGATTTGGTTCTATAAAAAACTGTGACCTTGGGCAAATTACCTGATGTGTGTCATCTATAGAATGTGGACAGTAATTATGTGTACATATGTAGATATATCTCTGTCTACCTGTCTGTCTACATTTCAGTGATTGTGGTGAGGATTCATTAAGGGCTTGGAACAGATTCTGACATTCTGTAAGTGGTAGCTGTTCTTATTTTAGGACTTCATAGGAAGGAGATGTTAGCTTTACGTGAAGTAATCTGTAAAGTTTCCTCATGTAGAATAAAATTTGTGCTGGCTTAATAAGACGTTTCATGTAACCTAGAAAGGAGAGGAAGTTTAAGGGAAGGAATGGAATTAGGTACTGAATTCCATTATAGTTTTCGAACATGTTCAAGAGATATAGACTAATGGAATAGATTTTAGGAATGGATTTTAGTGTTTTTGGGAGCTTTTGGGCTCCACAGCAAAGAGGACAGAAATTCACAAGGGAAATTGAATGATCTGATTTCTGATTTCTCTTGAAGGTAAATAAGTTGACAGAGAGTATAGAGAGAAATTGAGAGAGCAGAGGACTCTACTTTGAGGAGTACCCACTGCTTAGAATAGATGGAGGAACCTAAAGTGAAAGCAGAATTATCAGAAAAATTGGAGTAAAAGAGAGAAATCAGTATGGAGTGTTAGGCACTAAGAAAGAAGGGAATTTTCAAAAGTAAGCTGTACTTGGTAGTTTCAGAACTGAGAAGGGCATGGATATTGTTTTTAGAAAGTTGCTTCTAAGAAAAGTACAGAAGAGGAGACAGATTCCCTAGTTCTATTGACCACATAAAGAAATGGAGGCAATGGAAATAGAGTAATTAATTATTCTAGAATTTCGAGAAGTCAATAAGGAAAGAAATAGAACATATTAGCTATAGAGGGTGACCATTCTAGGCAAAGATTATTTTGAAGCTTGGGTGGTCAGAAGCAGTGAAATTCATGGAAATAGAGACTGTGCTGGGAGTAATTGAGGAAATGGAGAATTTATAAGCATATATTTATAGTGCAATTATTGTATAGTATGACTCTCCTCTCCCGTATGATGCTCCCTGAGAATAGGGATCTTTCTGTCTTTTTTTACCACCATACACCCAGCACTTGGCACGGTGCCAGAAGGGTCATGCATATTTAATAAAATTTGTTGAATGAATGAATGAATTCCTTAAGGAGTTCAGTGAGGATCTCTTATTTGCCTGAGACCTGAAAGATATATGAGAGATTTTAAGTTGGTAAAGTAGTATTTGAAGGAAGAAAGAAGAGCTAGGGAAATTCGTGCCCACTGCCTACCTTTTCAGTAAAGTAGGCAGGGAGGTCACTTAACCAGAAGGATCTGGAGCAAGTAGGGCTCTAGGAAAGTTGAAGAGAGTGTAGAATGACACCCTCAGAAATATGACTATTCACTGAGTGCCTAGCATATGCCAGGTACTGTAACTAATACTTTACATACACCATCTTATGGAATCCTTAAAACAATTTTAGGAGACAGATATCATTTATGTCTAGTTTACTAATGAGAAAACAATACTAAGCCATAAATTTGTCGTTGGCTAAGTCAGCACTGGTATTGCTTTCTCTAGCAATGTCGTGTGGCCTTAGAGCAGAACCAAGAGAAGGGTATAAGGTAAAATCTATTCAGGTGTAGGAAGTGGCATAGCAGGCATACTATGATTAAATCCTTCCTATGTCCCTTATTTCATTTAAACTCACAACACTGTGAGATAAATATTATCCTCCTTTTATGGAGAGTTTAATGAGTTTTCCACAGGCGGCAAAGGATGGGTGGTACATGATCAGAACTGAGTTAGAACTCAGGTCTATTTTATTCCAAGCACTATTGTTTTTCCCAGTACTCTGAAGAAGAAAAATTAACGTGTTATTTAAGTTGACATTGGTATGACCCACCACGTAAACTGAAGAAGACACAATTTATAATAGAGGTTTTCAGTTTTATGTTTAATCACTAGAGCTTCAGTCACATCTTCATTAAAATGGGGATAACAGTAATGCCTACTAAAATGTTGCAAAGAAATAAGTATATACACGAAATATCAATGTAATCTAAACTCTTATTAGTTAATAATAATTTTAAATGATAAACGGGTTAGTCTATGATCTTTCATATATTTTCTCCATAAACCTATTAACTCGAAGACCCAAACCTTAATTAGTTTACTATTGGTTATGTTAATTATAATAATTGATTATAGTTTTGATTTTTTTTTTAAAGAAAACTGTTTTGCTTGAATATTCACATTAGCAATATCCTAGGAAAGTAATATGAATGTAATAAGTTTCTTACAATTGTAGTCTAATCATTGTCACTAGGCAAGAATTTTAAGGGTACCCTTAGCAGTTACCAAGCCATTTAGAATATATTTTGTAAGGTTTCATTGTAATAAAATTTCTATTCTCACTTCCAAATATTTTAATGTATAATAAAGACATGTGCATATTAAGTGTTTAACTCTTATCTCCATGCCTTCTGTCGCCTTTGGAATACAAATTCTAGATAAGACAGTATAAGGCTTAATATTTAAACATTGACTTGAGCAGGTTGGACTTGCTTTCATGAATTGCCAAGAGGCTGGCTAGTCAAATTTTCAATTAAATTATGTATTGCGTTGTCTGTCCTTAGAATAAAACAGGTATTATTCCTCCCTCCCAACACTATTCTGGTAAAAATTAGCTTTAGTAAATTAATTGCTTTTGGTGGTCTACTCTAAATGCTTTTCAATTCCTAACTATGAAAATGAGATAAAAAGTAGAAAACTTCAACTTTAATCATTCATTTTAACTTGTTTTACCAGTGATACCTTATGGATTAAAATTGTTATAAAATAATGTTTTACTCAACATTTTAAAAGGTTAAACTTTTGTTGTTAATACATACAGTGCCTTTAGGAGACGATGATGACAAGGAGGTACCATGTAAGGCTCCACAGAGCATGTCTTAATTGCCATGTCCTGGTGGTAAATTTTCTCCAGAAAAACTAGGTATTTATAATTTCCAAAATGGGTCAGATTTCTGATACTAAAGGATTTTTCTTTGAAAAATTTATTAAATTTAGGAATCTCAAAGACTTGGAGTGTGGAAAAGATATATTCTCGGCTTTCTTTATCAGCCCATTATGTCTTTATTATCCAACACATTTCCTGTAAATTTTTCTTTATTTTTTTTTTGTTTTTGCTTTTTTAAAAAAAATTACTTGGCACCATCTTATTTTACCTCTTTGTAAAGTAGGATTTTATTTTAAAAATAAATCAAATGGCTATTTTGCACCTGTCACATGCATTGCTCTTTATAGGAAGGCATTATAAGTTTTCGTGGTTGTGGGGACTCAGAAAATGGCTGTGCTTTTAATGGTGCATTATTGTTGAATGCAGCTTTGTCAGAAAAATAGGAATCCTAACCAGGTAAGGAGTAGTGGGATGTTAACTCAAGGGGTGGGAGGTCTAGAGGGTTATTGTTTTGGACTGGCAAAAATGCCATCTTGTAAGTGAAACAAGGCTTTTAAGTGAGAATGGATGGGTTCAGAGAAGAATGAGGCATAGATATCTGAGGTAAAACAAAAAAATTTGAGGGTGATGTTGACGAAGCACCCTGCGACGTAGTGTTCTTTGACTTCAGATCTTTAAAATATGCTTGTTATTTTCTTTTGCACTGTCTCAGATTTGTCCAAGCTAACCTGCCTTTTCCTAGGTTGCTATGTTAAGAGTGTATTTTATTCATCCATTCAACAAATATTTGAGTGTCTACCATGTCCCTGATGCTCTTTTAGATACTAGAGGTACAGCGATGATCAAAATTAGGCAAAAAATATCAACCCTCTGGAGTTTATATTCGTGTGGGAGAGATACAGTAACCGTATTTTATATAAATTACATAATGATTGGTGATAGATGGTATGGAGAAAATTTTGCAGGGAAGAATAAAGGGAATGTAGTTTTGAGTGAGTCAGTCAGGGAAGGCCTAAATAAAAGATGACATTTAACCATAATTTGAGTTTCGTATGAGAGCTTGAGGCTTGGCATCATTGGTATTTATCATATCTTGGTGGGATATGAATAAGCAAATGTCAACGTTCACCATTTTACAATGAAGAAAACCTGAGTCGAGGAAAACTGTCCAAATGTACCTAGAAACAGCAGACACTGGACCTTAGAGCCCTTGGATATTGTGATTTGGATCTCTGGAAGTTGAGCTGCAGTGCAGCCAGATCCAGCCAAAAAGTCAAGGAGAGGTTCAGGAAAGGCCAGCAGGAGGCAGTGGAGCCCCTTACGGACTGAGACTGACTCCCAGTCATAAGGTTTGGGCAAACCTAGCAGAAGCCAAGTGAGGAGCCATAGGTGGGTGGATCTAGGCATACATGGAGGCCTACATAACCTCACTGCATCTCAGGTTTCAGTGAGGGAGGTAGTTTCAGACCCTTCATTTTGGAGGGTTGTGGTTTAAAATGAGGTACCAGGCTTTGTCTGTGATCACTCTAGGACTGATTTAGGCTGACTTTCTTGCTCTCAGGTCTTTGATTCCAATGGCTTCTAGGAAGAGTAAAAGAAGAGTGTGTTAATCACACCCAGAACCAAGGATCCTGTGGTTTACTCAAGGTTCTAAAGTTTGAGAGAGAAATGTGAGGGATTTCCTACTAAAATCTCAAAAGAATTCCTGGCTGTCTTTTCATCCTCCCTGGAAAGATACCCAGAAGGGAAATGGTTGGTGTCTACAGCATGCTTCATGTGTCTAGAGCTAAATTCATCCTTTTAGCTACCATAACCTTAATTTTTTCTCTGTATTTTTTAAATTTTTTAAAATTATTTATTTAGTTTCGCATATACAGTACATTGGTTAGACATCTATATAGTTCATAAAACAGTCGCCCCAATTGCTCCCTCCCACCCCTGACCCTCCACCTAGCCAGCATATTAATGCTAACTGCATTCCCTATTTTGTGCTCCCCATCCTATGACCATCCATCAGCTACTAATTTGTACTTCTTTAGCCCTTCACATCATTTTCCCAGCCCTCCCAACCTCTCTCCCCTCTGTCCAGCACCAAAATGTCCACTGTATTTGTGAATCTGTTTTTGATTAGTTTGTTCTTTTTATTCTTTAGAATTCACATATCAGTGAAATCATATAGTGTTTATCTTCCTCTGTCTTAATTAAATACCTTCTAAGTCCATCAAAGCAATATCTTTTGCCATCCCCTTCCTTTTCATATGTAGGGGTCTTGTTTTCTTATCCTTTCAGCTACTCTGTTTTTTGGTTGGAGTACTTAATTCTTTTCCGCTTAAGGTACTTATTAATGGGAATGTAGTTGTTACCATTCTTTATTCCTGTTTTTGATATATGTTTTTTCTTCTTAAAGAAGTCTCTACAACATTTCCTGTAATACTGGCCTGGTGATGATAAATTCCTTTAGCTTATTTTTGTCTGGGAAGCTCTTTATTTGTCCTTCAACTCTAAATGATAGCTTTTCTGGATAAATTATTTCTGGTTGTATATCCTATATCTTCATCCTGTCAAATATTTTTTGCTAAGCCTTTCTGTCTTGCATAGTTTCTTTTGAGAAATCAGCTTCCAGTCTTATGGGTGTTCCCTTATATGTAATCATTTGTCCTTCTCTTGCTGCTTTTAATATTTTCTTTGTATTTAAACTTTTTCATTTTAATTATGATGTGTCTTGGTGTGGGCCCTTTGGATCCCTGATTTTTGGAATTCTCTGAGCTTCCTGGAGTTTTATGTCCATTTCCTTCAGGTTAGGGAAGTTTTCCATCATTTCTTCAAACAGCTGTTCAACATCTTGATTTTCTTCACTTAAACACCAATCAGATGAATATTTGGAGCCTTAATGGTGTCCCATATCCTCCTTAAATTACTTTTATAGTCTTGGCATCTTTTTTCTTGCCATTCTGATTGAGTGTCCTGATTGGCTTTCCTGTCCTCTAGATAGGGCATGTGATCCCCTTCTTTATTTATTTTGTTTATTCCTTTGTTTATTCCATTTAATATACTTCTCATCTCAGATAATGTGTTCTTCATTTCAGACTGGTTCCCATTTATAATTTCCATTTCCATTTTTATGTTTTTTATTTCTTTGTTGAAGTTCTCACTGAATTTATTTATACCTCCCAAAAGTTCATTGAGCATCTTTATAACCAGTGTTTTAAACTCTGCATCTGTTAGATTACTTCACTCCATTATTTCTGAATCTCTGTTCTGTTCTCTTGTATGGTTTCTGCTCTGTCTTCCCATTTTGGCTGCCTTTCCATGTCCATTTCTATGCAATGAGCGAAGCTCCTAAGTCTCCTGGTCTTATTGGTGCGGATTTGTCCATTGACACAGTCCTGAGAGGGGTTCAGTTGCAGGCCAAATTTAGCCCAAGCCTCTACCCCTCTGGGGCTACCTGTCAGAATTCAGCCAGCAATCCACAGATGCTGTGCTTATAGTTGCCTCAAAAAGTCACACCAGAAACCGAGGCCAGCTGCCTCCAGTGTGAGTCTCAGCAAGGAGCACGTGACTCACTGAGGAAACACCTGGATGTGACTTGGGTGAAGCCCTCTGTTGGGGGGGAGTCGGGGTTTCATGGAATCCTCTGGGTGGAGTGACCTCTGTTATCCAGTTTGATGACGTCACAGCTATGACAGTGCTGTGTCTGGAGTACTGGTATTGGGAAAGGGCTCAACAGGGAACAATGGATACTGCTGGCATTTCTGTACCCAGCAAATCTCTCCTGGACCTTCACTCCCACAATGTCTCCCTATAAGTCCCTGGTGACCCCTGTGTGCAGCTGAATCAGCACCGGTGCTCAGAGCGAGCAGGTGTCACTGTGAAAATCTGCTCATGGACGCGGCTCCTTTAAGAGGCTTCTGCTGCTGCCTCCATCTCATTCGGCTGCTGGAGACCAGGCAGCCCCATGACCTCACCCTATCCTACCTTTGGCCATTGCAGGGTGTTTTCTTGGACTTCTCCCTAGTTGTGTGGCTTGTTCCTCTAGATCCCAGGTGATTTTTCCTTGCTGCTGCTCCTTGTTTCTGTCACAACTTTGATTTGGTTGCCAGAGGGGTGAACAGAGCCTCTATCACCTACGCCATTTCTTTTTCTCCCCATTTCTCTGCATTTTTGTACCTAAAGATCTTTTATTTCAATGTTTCGTTTCTCTTTTTTCCTTTGCAGGGGTTAAGACTGACTGTCCCTTACATTTCTTCAGCTCTCCAGATAAATTCCTATAGGCTGTCCTCACTCTCTGAATTTTAACATAGACCTCAGAAAAGTAAAAAATGTTACACACCGAAGTCCTAGCCCAGCCTCTGGCAGATCAGCTTTGTCATCACCATGCAAAGAACCTAACATTCTCTGGGTCCGGCTGTTTTCCTTACCCCTCCCTTGGGCATTTTTAGTGAGAAGTTCTTGGTATTAATGAACTCTTATTTCCCATAGTCTTTCAAAATAAGCTCTATGACGAAAATTCATGTCAGATATTCTTCATTGTAATATTAAAAACTCTACAAATAAATTGTATTTTATCCTATTAGATTTATTTAGACAGTGCAGAGGAAAACAAAGCACTTGTCAGAATAAGTAAATATTTATGAGACAGTACATCATTGTCGTTAGTTTAGGTAGTGGCAAGAAATATTGTTCAGTTAATGCATGTGTAAAGGCAAAGTCAGAAGGGTAAAAACTGACATTTCCTTGGAAATGTGTGGATTAGACATTTTTATCTGTATAGATATGGTAATTTAGATATAATGATAATACATTTAAATCCATTAAAGATGAGTTGTGATTTCCACCTTGATGTTTTTAAATATATCATAGATGTGATGTGTACCTACAGAGGAATAAAATGTACGTTATTAATTTTCTTGGGTATGAGTTTTATCACAATTATGCTTTTATTTCTACCTTTGGTTTTAAACTATTTAAAAATTCCCTCGAAGATATATATTTAGGAAAACAAATCTAGGACATAGTCAATTTATCAGTATATTTGAATATAATATTCACTAACAAAAATGATTTCATTCAAGAAAATTCAAGAGGAGATCATAAAGTATTTTTACTGCTTTTCCAGGAAATGTTCCATTCTTTCTGTCTTTAAAGATAGGTGTGATTCCTTTTTCGTCGAAAGCTTTGATGGCCCTTTCTCCTTCTTGGTATGCCTGATATTAACTCACCATGAAGGCTTTGGCTTTTAAACTTGATCTGAGGTCTAGTTATCCTTATTCTTTAGTGATACTATGGAAACAGTATAGCTTGGTCTTGGGAATTTCAAGAATGTCGTAACACTTAAGGCTACTTTTATCCCCTCTTCTTGTTTTCTTATCCCTTGCAAAGCTTTGCTTTGGCCACACATGAATTCAGGCTATGTTTTTGCAGTTTCCAAATGCTTACTGCAAAGAACTAGAGCCAAGATGATTTTCAAAAAGTACCTGTGTAAGTCATTCTCCATCTCTTACTGTTGTTTTCTAATTCATGGACCTTGTAGAAATAGTACAAAAAAAAAAATCTGTCTTTAATAATGGATCGTGTCTAATAAATCAGCACTTAAACATTATTTTAACACAATTTCATGGTGATTAGTATCTGCTACAGTTTTATGTATTTTAATTATTAATTTATTGATTGTACCTTGAGGCCTTTTACACAAAGTATGCAATTTGAATAATGCTTTGGTAATGCCGTTTAATCTCTCTTTACAACTGTATTCTATTTCATTTCAGCCAGTAATGATAACTCCTTTCTGTGGGGTATGGTTTACATGTAAATATTGTTTTAAAAGCTGTATTTTGTTAAATTTAGATGTCGACATTCAAGGTCATCCAAAAACTGTGATTTTTAAAACGGTAATGTACCTAAAGTATAGATAAATTTATTACCTAGAGAAAAGGGAGAATAATTGGGGGTAGGTAGATGGAATTAATTTCAGTACTATTGGGCATGAATTAGGTTTAGTTTAAGCCACTGCTGGTAAGAGCCAAAGAATCCTTCCTGTTTATCACCTAAGAACCAGCCCCTGGGTTAACTTTTCCTGAATCTGAGCCAGCAGTGACTAGTTCCCTCAACACCCTTTTTTAATCTCAAGTAGATTTTAAGTGTCTAGGTAGCAGAGACTCTAAAAGTTTTATATTCTCCCCACTTGCCTCATTGCACTAGGTAGATTGTAGTACACTTACTTTTTCCTTCATATGTATTCATAGGTTGCAAATTTTAATGAGGAAAACTTAGTTTTCCTCATTAAAATTTTCAGGATTTTCTACTTTGGTTTTTTTCTCCCTCGTCTTTCATATTTGAACTGATTTGTAGTGATAAAAATATATTTTCAATTAAAAATTATAATTGATCAGTAACATGTCATTCTTTCAGGGAACCCCTTCATCCAAACAGATAATTTGTTCTTTTGACTATTCCTTATAAAGTGGCTTATCAGAGCAAGTGGACCCCGACTGCCAGAGTGAATGGCTTGTGGTATTTTCTGTTTATAAAGATATACCAAAATCTTAAAAGGGAATATTTTCTATATTGTTTATAGGGTTTATCTGTAGTGAAGGAAAGAACAGCTAAAAATAGGGATATAATATTTGAGGTTGTTGATAGAGGCAAATGAAGTAAAAAAAAAGTCCTTTTTCTTAGAAACATAATATATTATTTAAATGGCTTTTAGAAAAGATGATTTAGAATAAACTTGCTATCCTCTGGCATGGATAAAGATTTGGAGTAATTTGTCAGAACGGGGAATACTGGCATTTATTGAGTCCTACAGTGTGCCTGGCACTTTACATCAATATTCTTATTTAATCTTAAAGTGTTCATCATATGAGAGTGGATGTTGTTATTATCCAAATTTTGCAAAGAGATACCATGTGAAGCTCAGTGAATTTCTTGGTAATTAGAAGCACCAAGGTTCCTAGGATCTTTCTGTCAGCTAGATAGGCCATACCACAAACACTAGATAGGCTTCAAAGATATTGTCTTCTTTATTTGGAAAGAGGAAAAATAAAACAGAATACTGAAAGAAATGGAGAAAAAGGCATTGCTGAACACCTAGCTAAGTTAATTATTCTATTTGAGCCCCAAATTTAGCTAAGGAGGAAAAATCCCATGATTCTCATTTTTAGAAAGAAATATAATTTTGTTAAACTACAAAGCTGACATATTCATGGTAATTAAATTCTGTATATGCCAGTATTTTAAGAACTGAGTGAAAAAGTGTACATAAGACATGACTCATGACCTAAAGGAAAACAGTGTACACTAGCTTATTATAAAATATAACTTCTATCTTATAATACAACTATTGAATTACTGTCTAGTGAATTATAGGCTTTTTGAGGGGAGTGGCCATGGTTTTTTTCAGGTTTAATTCAAGTAACATTTATTGGATATTTGGAAATCTTTCACATAACTTAATAAAACACTGGTTTCCTGAGTAGGGTGGTTCAGCTTGTTTTGGAAAGCAGTGTGGCACATATGATCGGGAGAATGTAGACTTTGGAATCAGACCAGAATTGGAACACATGAGTATTTCACGATCTATGAAGTGTTTGTGTAAAGGCTGTTGGTAACATAATGAAGGAGCTTTTTAAATCATGGTTTGGCTAAAGATACAGATGTATATGTGACTCATTAAGTGGATGAGTCATATGCTGAGCGAACCTTTGTAAAAGCCAAGAGCATGTTATTAAATCTCAGCGAAGGTATTCCTGCTGGATGCTGACAAATTATAGGCCAGTTTCATTGCTGTCTGATAATCTTACTTAATGCAGGGAGAGAGATTATAACATCTAAATGAATGGTTACTTGATACATTTGTTTGGATTTCCTTTAAAATATCAGATATCCAAAGAATGTTGGTGGCAAGTGCTAAGACCAGATCTATTCAGAGTCCAGTTTCATAATGAGTGCCAAAATGCTAACTTTTAGGTAGTCATTTCAAAGAAAACTTTTAGGCTGTGAGGTGATGTAAAAATGATTTAGATTACCACCTCTCAAATTTTTTGAGTGTCACACATTTTTGGATGCTTGAATTTTCGGTGGCAGGCTTAAAGGATTTAAGTTGAATCCGCAGAAGATGTCATTGCAGATATGACTTGAGTCTCTCTTCAGCACCATGTTATCCCTGTTGACTTCCAGATGTCAGTGTTCCACTTGTTCTAGTGAACTCACAGAGTCTTTCTTTAGCTTTACCTATACTTCTTACCTGATGCTTCAAGTTATGCCTTTCTCAAAATTGTATCTGAAGACCTACTCAACTCAGTGTCCCCTCTGATTGATGTCACAATAATCATATTTCTTCAGTTCCAGGAGAGATAAATTTACCCTTTGATCAAAATTTGAAGAACTAGTTCAAAAATGTCCATGAGATACCTTATGGGCTAGATCCTAGATGACATAGATGTCATAAATATTCAGCATCTCTGAGGAAGTTTTACATTCTTTTTTGATATTTTAGTGCCCCAGGACACAGCATAGTCCTTTTAAAAAAATCTATCCTGACTCCCTAGGTGAATTCATTCTTTCTTAAGTCTCTAATGTATATTTCCAGCCCAGCCTCCTCTCTGAGCTCTAGACACTGATCTCCAAGTACCTACTTGTGATCTAGATTCTAGATCACATAAACACAATAATGTGTGAAGCATCTCAAAGTCTCCAACACAGAGCTCCTTGTCCACCTGCCTGCCCCACACTAATTTCTCCTGTAGTCTTTTCCATCTCAGTTAATGGCAGATCCATTCTTTCACTTGCTCAGGTGAAAAACCTGATGTACAGTCTTTGACTCCCTTTTTTTCTCTCATCTCTATGCTGTCAGCAGATCGTTTTGGATCAGCCTTGAACCACTTATCATCATCCCAACCACCGCAGTGCTGGTACACTCTGTCACTATGTCTCATTTGGATGATTGCAGTAGCTTTCTAATTGCTTTTCCAGCTTCTGTCTTGATTTGATCAATGTCAATAGAGGCAGGGAGAAGGGCCACCATTTAAGCCAGTATTTTCCTTAAAAGGAATTTAAAATTCCTTCAAGCCTTGGACAGAATTTCTCTTAATACCCCATAGAGTTTCATGCCCCAGATTTTAAAAGGAGTCTGTTCCCTCCTCGCCCCCGCCCGGCCCCTAGTCTTCTCAGCCATAAAATAAGAGTTTCTCAGTATGACCCCTCTAAATGTCTGACTTTGAGTTGAACAGCCTCTTGATAGACAGTCGCCCTCTGTACCTTAAGTATATTACTAATCTTAAAAAAATGAGAATATTAGGACGTGCACTCATGACTGAAAGTATACTGAAATTAATTTCCCCTTTTTAATGATTTACAATGAACTTCAGGATTGGAACTGCTGCAGGCCGATCATTAGAAACATTAGTTATCATTGCATAGTAAAGGAAGTAATAGTTAGTAGAAATTTCCAGTTGAATATTGTCAGAAAAAGCAGCTTTCTCACTTCTGAAATTTAAAAAAAAATAGTTTATTAAATCTTTCTGGTTAATTTTTCCTCTGAAAATTGGGGCATAAGGTCATGCACTGATATTATGGTGCATATTTTGTTGCGGACTCACTAGCAATGATGGTTGACTGGTGAATTTTATATATTGTTTTAAAAAAAGAATTCAGTAATTGAATTTTGTAGGTATCTTATTTGACCTGTACATATATGCCTTAACTTTTTATTTTATATTTATTTTCCAACCGTAGACCTGAGGCCCTTTCTGGCTTAGTGGCAAAGTAAAAGATACTAATGAGAATGTCTTTGAGACATAATTATGTAGATTTAAAGGAGCGATGTAGTTTTAATTATGCCCGTTAGCTAGTGTACTTGCATATTAAACTCATTCATGTCTCAGTTATTTCCCTCTGAAACTTTGCTTTTCTTAGGCCTTAAATTACTAATCAGCTCATGGATATACCTGAAGGTTATGTAAGCTCAGTTGAAGACTGCCAAGGAATATGTTTAAACTATTAATCCAAAATATACAGAAGCTTATAGTTAGAAAAAATGACTCATGGGTTTATACTGTTCCTTGCTAGACTCCTAAGAAGGAAATTCCAGCATCATATGTGTAAATATGTTTCTTCCCTCCCTTTATCCCTAACTAAAAAATCCTCTTTGGTTTTAATATGTTGAAACATGTACTATATTATTTTCCTCAAGCTATTTTATTAAATTCAGGGAACTTGAAGTAAATAATAATTTTTAAAAGTTTTAATTGTCTTTACCTCTGCTTTTTTGTTTTTTTTTTTTTGTTTACTTTCATTACAAGCTTCTAGATTTAGCAGAAAAGTAACTACCTTGAAGCAATGAATGATTTATTCACTCATGGGAAAAAAGTATGAGGCTACATAAATCCTACTTTGTGGATAATTTTGTTTTTATTTGCGAAAAGCTAGACTAGGGAAAATCCTTAGTAAATTACAAGGAGAAAGACTCTGAAAATCTTTTGAGGCTAAATTTCCTTTCAAAGAGACAGTAAAAATATAGAATTTAGAATAAGAAAAAGTAAACTTTCTTTAAAAGGAGAGAGAATAAATATTTTTGGATTTAGTAGATCATATGGTTTCCATCGCACTTACTCTGTTGTTGTAGCATGAACATAACCATAGACAGTATTTAATGAAAGAATGAGACTATATTATTACTGACAAAAACAAACAGCTGTCTGGATTTGGCCTGTGGGCCGAACATAGTTTGTAGACTCCTGATTTAGAACATACACTAACACAAATACCCATATACCCATTAACATATCAAACAATTATTAGTATTTTCTGTATTTCATTTATTCTCCCCTTTTTATTCACTGTATTTTAGCCGAAGTTTTTAAAAGCAAATTCCAGACTATGTCATGTGGTGTCTATATACTTTAGTATGTTCTCTAGAAAATACGGACATTTTCTTACGTAATCATAATACCATTATCTTACCACTTGGCAAAATTAACAATAATTTTTTGATAACATCTAATATCCAGGTCAAGTTCAAATTTCCCCAATTGCCTAAATATGTATATTTTAACATCTGATTTGTTTGAATGAGGATCTACATCAGGCCATATGCTATATTTGGCTGTTGTCTCATAATCTCTTCTAGTAATCCTTTACTTACCTCTGTCTTTCTTTCTCATTTGTTTTTTTTTTTTTTTCAGTCCATAGCTTGTTGAAGAAATGGACCAGTTCTCTTGTAGAGTGTATCACATTCTAGATGTGTTTGCCTCCTATGGTGTCATTTAATTTGTTACCATATTTCTCATTTTTCCTGGAAATGGAGTTAGCCATAAAGACTCATATAAATTCAGGTTCAACCTTCTTGGTAAGAATCTTTCATAAGTGGTACTTTGTTTTTCACATGGTATCACATCACGAGGTATCACATCAGTAGCCTGAACATTCCATTGTAAAGTTCTCTTTCAATTTTTCATCTAATGGTTTTTATCCATTGAATCACCTTTCCCAAATCAATTATCTTATTTTCACTTCTACATTTATTGGCAGAATTCTGTGAAGAATGTTTTCTAATCATCTTGGGTATTTGGTTAGCCTGAAATACAGTGAATAAGAAAAGCAATATTTTTGAATCTTGTTCTACAGATTAGGATTGAATCTCAAAAAGGTAAAATAAGTTGCCTGAGATCACAAACCTGTTAACCTACATAGCGCAACATCAAAGCAGTTTTTCATACCAATTCTAGTTACCTCAGATGCAACACGAGTGGGAGCCAGTGGACTGACATTGTAACAAGTTCTTGGTTCAAAAGTTAAAGGGTGAGAAATAGAGTGATTTAGGATAATTTCTTCTTCCTCCATCTCCCCCCATCCCCCAAATAAATTCAGGAAAGAGGAAGTACTTTTATTTGATAAACTACAGAGACAGTTTTCCAGAGCAATCGAGTGCTTGGAGATCAAATTGCTTGGATTCATATTTCTGCTCTACCACTTAGCAGCTGTACCTGACTTTTGGCAGGTTACTTTCCTTTCACTGCTTTAGTTTCCTTGTCTGTAAAATGAGGATCCTAATAGTATCTGTATTAAAGGTTATTATAGGGATTAAATGAAATTGATACAAGGAAAGTGCTTAGAACAGTCCCATGAAAAAATAAGCACTCTATAAATACCATTTAGCTTTTCAGAAACAAAACTGTCTTATAGCTATACCTTTCATTCTACTAACTGAACAGTCAAAATAATATAGCAGTTGTTAGGAAAACAATATTAAAACTGTGCCGTTGATGGTAAAGTGATGGTAGGTCAGTATTCAGGTCGTATTTGAAGGCCTAAGAAAGGCCTGAGTGTGAGCCTTGGAGGCTGCACTTCTGTAACAGTTGTAACTGCAGAGAAACATTGTTACATAGGTAGGATTAGGTATTTGGTGAACTCATGTGAATAGTAGTTGAAGAGGTGTGTGTGATATGAATGTTCTGCATTTTAGTTTTTTATGTTTGAATTTCTTAAAGTGGAGAATACTTTTTGGATCACCCTCCGCCCCCAACACCTTGTTGGAGTCTTAAAGCTTTTCCCTGAGCACAGTAGGAAGAGCTGTCAAATGTATTGTCATATTTTCAATAGGATATAAAACACTTTATTGTGTCGTATGTAGGAAAAACAAAGTGCCCTCTGACTTTACCCCCTTTACCATTACCTACTTGCTAGTTATAGATGGTGTCATCATATTTTGTTTTTATAATCATATCTTAGTCGTATTTGGGTGTTTATAAAAGACACATTTTAAAAGATCCTTTTAGCACAGTATTTTTCATCATCTTATAATTCATTGGCAATTGCAATTATATTTTTAAAGATGTACTGCAGTGTAGTCTTCATAACTTTATCATTTTGCATTGTTTTCTTATGGTTAACATTTAAGACTGGGCTAAAGGTATGTGTATGCATTTGGTTTGATCATAGACTACTCCTGTTCATTCATAGCCATTTTGATTTGTTGTATACCATTATGAAAGGCTTTTCACTATTTATTTCTTGAGTTATAAAGTATCTTTTGAGCCATATTCAAAAGGGGAGATGTGTTGGATATGTGCTATATGCCTCATTTAAAATTTTTCTGAGTACTTGCAAGTGCTTTGTATCTGGCCACACGATTCAGAGGGGTACAGTTAGTCCAATTTTCTAGTTGTATAGGTAGGCAAATAAAAAAGCAGTGATCACAGCTTTTTTATTTTAGGTTTTGATTTCCAAATAAAGAAGAATGTATATAAAATTCTATTCGTACAAAGATACTAAGAGAATAATAAAAGTGGTGAGTAAGCTTGTGGTTAAACATGAAGATCACAGAACTATCAAAGTCTTGAAAGGGTGTACCTGTCTTGGTACTGTGTTGGAGATAACGTATTTTGAACTACTGGCAAAGCCTGAGTGTTGGAAAGAACAGGTGAGGCTCTTACATCTTCTTTGAAAGCTCTGAAAAATTGTTTACTGTCTTTGGGCCTCTGTTTTCTCCCATGCAGAAGGAAGGAAATGATACCTGTTTTGTGTGTTGCAGATTAAGGGTTAAGTTTCCTGGAAGTGCCAGTTCTTTCCAAAATACAGATCGTTAGTGCATTAAAGTTAGAATAAGCTATATTAGTTATGAGGGAGCGCAGTCATGATTCTTTGGGTCTATTAAGAATTGACTTGTTCATTTTATGATCTTGGTCAAAATACCTACCTTCACCAAAGTTTATTTGTGCCCTTATCTGTTTGTGAGAATAATAATCTTTATTTTGCATTGGTTCTTGTGAGGAGGAGCAATTATGTCTGTCAAGTGCCCATCACGATCCCAGGCACATATAGGTGCTCTGTACATGGGAGCTGTTGTTATCATTTGCTTTAAAAATTATTAATGGTTAACAAATACTCATTTTGAATATATTAATGTGAAAGAAAGCAACTGAGCCCTTTTGGTAGAAGGAAGAAATTGTAAGTATTAACAACATTGCATTTGTAGAAACTATCAGTTTCTAATAATTTTCTCTTTTAAGGTAATAGAATTAATTAAAAACCAATGTTGCAAAATTAAGCAAGCAATATGACTTTTCCTCAAACCAAAAACATTGATGATTATAATAAGTAAGGAAGTTCTAAGCTTAGATTTCATTTTTATAATTAAGATCTTCCCTTTCTCCCTGTGTGCTATCATCTATTGTGTTCATTACTCAGAGTTTTTTTTTAAAAAATAGAATTTGAATGTAAAGTTATAGAAGCAAAAGTATAATTAAATGAGAAAAACTTATATTAAAGTTCATATTCTGCCTGTGAATTCTAAGGTGAAGTCATAAGCCTCCAGCTTTTATTTCAATTCTCTTTCTTTGCTTTGGTTGACTCTATTCGTTATTCTTGCCCATTATTTTCTTGTGGATGTGGAAATGAATTGTGTGTGCATGAGAAACCATCTTTTTAGTTCGTTAACTCATTATGGCAGCTGCTGAGCCATGGTGACGTCTTTAAGAAAGGTAATAGAAACACTTGTCTGGGAAAATGTTGGGAATCAAAGTTATCCGATGTGAAAGAGCTATGTATAAGCTTTTTTTAATTCTCCTGTTTTATATAGATTTGTAGTACAAGCCAAACGCCTTTGTTTCAGCTTTTTGAATCAATCCCTTGTCAGTATCGTGGAGTAGAAAATGATTTCTTACCATTTATTTTGTGACCGCCTAATTAACAAATGTCTTTAATTTCCTTTTAGAATTCCTGAACTTGGTCATGTATCTTGCTCACTATCAGCAATCTTGGCCATCGCAGTTCTTTATCCTTTAAAGACTTTCTCTTGATACTGATAGAGCATTATTTCTCTAAAATTAAAATAATTTTTCTGATTATCAGTATTGTAAAATACTTGTATATTTAACATTGAAAGAATTGATTTTGTTCTGGGGATGCTAATGAAATGTATTAAGTGACTTTCCAGGATGGCCTAAATGAACTGTAAAGATTGTCAACCTTTTGCCTATAAAACTGCAGTTAAGTTAGGAAAACAAACTGTCATTCAACATATTTTCAATAATTGAATTAATTACATGGTTGGAATTAAAGCATTGAGATTTTTGTTCAAAAAATTAAATAGATTGTCTTACATGATAATTAAGAGCTAGGTGTGCCACTATGACTGTATTTTATATTCTGTAATTCACAATAGCCACTTATTCTCCTGAATGTCAAATCATGACAATTTTTGAAAAATATTGTAAAAAAAGGGGTGTTAGCAAAATTGATTTAACTTTTTACTTGGATGAAGTAGATATAATCTTATAACCAAGATAACTTTCGGTATAAGTTATATGCAGTGTATGAATAGTATGATCTAGAAAAAAATAAGTGACTATAACGACTACTTTTCAGACTGGAAAAATAGGAACAGTCATACTTTGAAAATATTGTTAGGTGCTGGTTAAATTTTATATTTCAGATTTGTAACAGATTGATTTGATTTGAAAAATTTCATTTTCAAAGCAGGTGCTTTCTAGTTACTCAGACCTGAATTCAGATCTCAGTTCCACCACTGACTAGCTGTGCAGGCTTCATTAAGGAAGTTGCTTTACTTCTCTGAACCCTTGATTCCCTCATCTGTAAATGGTACTGAAACCTTTTTATGGAGTTGTAAGAACTTAGGCATAATAAAATATGTAGAACAGCATAAGCACTCAATAAACTATAACTATTACTATGGTAAGAGAACAACTTCTCTTTGCCAAAAAGTAAACCACAAATGTTGGAATGTGAATTCAAGGTTATTGTTTAATTTGAGTTTTGGAGTCACTATTTCATGAAGGAGAAAAATCTAATTCACACTGGTCATTAGTTTTTTGTGAGAGACTTAAGGAAAGTGTAAAGTTTGTTAATATCCAGTTTGTAAAGCTGACAAGCGTTTTTTTTTTTTAATTGAAGTTACCTTCAAACTGGCATCATTCCTTTATTTTTTTGCTCTTGAGATATTCACATTGGCGATTTACACATATAATTTTATTGGAAAAGAAAAACTATTTGATTTGCATAATGATAAAATAATAAAGCCAGTATTCCCCTAGCTCTTGTACACTGAGGTATCAAGAACCCAAATAAAAAATATATCAAAAGCATTTTCTCATTTTTTTAACCTTTCAGTCATTCTTTAGAACGCCTGTCATTTCTGTCAGAGATTTTGCATAAACTTAGATTTTACTGCATAATTGTTTTGTGTTTTAAGATGGCAAAATTAGAAATGATGTATCTTCTTTATTATCAAAGCAAAAATTCCTACGTATCACTAAGGTAAGGAATAGGAATTAGGGTTGTTTTTCCCCCCTGTGACCTCCCTACCCTGACTATTATTAGAGCACATAGCACGAATACATTCTCTTCTTAAAAAACACAATTAATGTCAGGCTCACAAAACCGAAAATTATTTTTGAGGATTCCAGCAAATTTGGTAAATTATAGTCATTCTTAATTGGGTTTGTAGTTTCTAAAAATTTAAAATTATAACCTCATCTCCTTAGGGGCATGAGCAAAAATGGGCAATGCTTTGTCATGTTAACCCTGAGTCACCAGAATGGAGCTGTCTTTTCATGTGTAATTTGAGAGCAACTCCTAACCACCAATGGTTCTGCCTTTGTGTCACTCCTGAATGTGTTAAATTCTTAACATCTCATTCTGTATTTGTTGAAATGTTTCTCTATATCTGTCATTATTATGAATATTTTACATTTCTAACTAGAATATTTAAAACCTAGATTTTAAAAAACCATGCCTTTTCTTTTCTGCCGTCTTTCTCCAATGCCCAATATAGTACTCTACAATCAATGTCTTTAAGGAAAAAAAGTTTAATTAATGAACAAGTTGCTGTCAGTGTAGTATAGCAAAAAGAGAAGAAAAGACAGATTAAAGCTCTTTTTCATTTTGCTTTGCTCAATCCCCAGCTGAATGGAATAGTGTTGAGCAGCAGCCAAAACCCTGGAATTCGAGATTACTTGTTTCAATATTGAATGAAGGCTCAGCTGAGAGAGATGGGTTTTAGTGGATGTTTTTCCCCTTAGTGGAATTAAGGTGACTTTTCTTTGCACATTGTGTCACCTCAATTTAGGTGCTAAACAGCTTGGGCTTGTTGGTCGGGTGGCTTAATTTTGCAGGTTTGTGGGATATGATGTTTTCCTAACAGGAGGGAAGAGTAGATAATAATCCTCTCTGAACCTTTAAGGAATTGAGATTTAACAGTTCATTATGCATTTATATGCAATTTTATGTGTATACATATGGAATTTAATTTATAATTTTTGAAGATCCTCACTATCAAGGATAGAGGCATAAGGCAGAGAGATTTAAGGAAAGTAGAGAGAAGTCCTGGCTATCACAATTCACTGTCCAGTCGGATTTAATACAGCTAAGGAAGAGAAACCTAAACCACATGATGAGGTACATTCATTGCTTAACACAAGTCAGAGCGGCAAGTTTTGTGAATTGGGAATTGTTTAGTATTATAAGATGAAACACATTCTTCATCATATTTACAAATCATCTAATGGTAACTTCTTGGTGAAAAGGACCTCATTCTCTCCTACATCTGAAGTTTCAAAAGCGATATTGTGACTTTATTTCTTTAGAAACAAATTAAGTGTATCAACTTGATTTGGGAATTATTAGTGTTCAACAAATTACTCTTTAAAGCTACACATCAAAATATTATTATTCCTGTAATTTTATGTGTTGTATTTTGCATTAATGTTCTGCTCATTTGTATGCTATATAGGACACCAGAGGTGGCTTTCACATTTTAAAGAAAATTAATCTACATAGTAAATGGCTAATACACTTGTGATCCTAGAAGTTGTCATATCAAAGCACCATTTTTAGATTTTCACAACTGTCCCAGCTTTCTTTTTTGTTATTACTTTGTTATTTAACTTATTAAGTTTAAATTAATATAAACTAAGAATTCTTATTTCAGAAACAGCTTTTCTTTGTAAAACAAAATGGAAAATAATTATTTATAGTAAATGTTTAATTTGTGACATGATAAGCTGGAAAAGATAGCTTCTCAAGAAATTTTTTGTAGCAATATGATAATTTTAAGCATTATTCATATGTGTGTGTATATGTGTGTGTGTGTGTGTGTGTGTGTATTAAGGGTTATATTTGGGTGTGTGTGTTTCAGGAGGAGAGGTGTTTCAATCAATCTAGGTAAAATTATAAGCAATAGGATTTTTCTTGAAAAGTTTCTAAATGTGACACAGCATAGAAAAAAGTCAAATTTAGTGAGGAATTCCCTAATGTAATTATATACCATAAGAACATACCCATATACACATATATAATATTTTTATGTAGTTGGTGATAAAGACAGATTGTAATGAATTGAGCATAAAAATGAACTTGGTGACTTTGAGTTTACTTCTTCTCTACTCTTCTGCTATGGCTTTGGAGAAATAATCCTTCTGTTACTGTTCTTTTAGCTATACAATGCTGATTGTAGTACCAAGAAAGGAATTGCAAATGCATTCAAAGTCGACTGCTTATATGATTTAGAAGAGGCTATTTTTAATTTTCTAATAATTGCTTATAGGAAATATCAAGAAAAGGCAATTACTGTCATCATCTCCACCAACAATAAATGTTTATTCGGCGCCTATAATGCACTAGGCAGGAAATGGAGCATGAGACCCTAGCTGCTAGCTCTGAAAAGAAGCAAGGACCACCAGCCTCGGGCTCCTTCACTTACTCTGCTCTATTCCTTTTTCTAGAAAGACAGCAATTTTTCTAGCTCAGGCCCAGAGGAGAGACTGTGACTATTCAGTCTGTAAGTGTTAGGTGGAACCATATGAAATTGCCATTTATGCAGATCAAAAATGTATAATGTATAATGCCATGGCAATTGCGTTTGGTC
>CM053502.1:103117117-103154466 GCA_028627145.1 Eidolon dupreanum
CTTCTCACATGTACAAACTGGAAGCTACAAACATATCATTACTGAGCTCCATCAGAAAATCCTTTTACTTGTCTGCCCCTTTCCCATTTCTCATGAAGGCTATATCAAACTTTCACCAGCTTCTATGTGCTCTCCCTACTTGAACCTATCCCCACTTCAAATAGATGCCTTTACCACTTCATTGAGAAATGCACCAGATGTAAATTCAAATGTCTTACTCTCAAGCTACAATTTCTTTTCCTACCTATCCATTTTTTGTTTTTACCCACCAGTCTGAGAAAACAAGATGCCTTCCTGTTCAGGATTAAATAGGAGTTAAACAGGAAGGTGAGGAGGGTGGGAAGCAGCATACATTTGGCATGGGTAACACGACATGTGAGATGATCTAGATATGAGAAGCCATATGACAAGTTCAAGGAAATGAAAGAAGTTTGGCACATTTGTAGTGAGAGGTCAGGCATGGGTCTTGATCCTAAGGGCAGCAGGAAGCCATTGACGTGTTTTACTCAGGGAAGTCACATCATGAGATTTGTCTTCTAGAACGATCACTCTGGCTGCAGTGGGTGTCAAGTGTGGAGAAAAGGAAGTGGGTGTCAAAATTGAAAGCAAGAAGACCAGTAATCCAGGTAAGAAATGATGGTAGTTTAAACTTGAGAAGTGGCTGTATGGATGGTTCAAAATACATTTAGGAGGCAGAACTGATAGAACATGACGATGATCGAAGGTGCAGAGGATGACACCCAGGATTTTGGCTTGTTCAACCAGGGAATTGGTGTGACATTTACTGAGACAGAGAATACAAGAGTTAAAGTCAGTTGAAGTGTAATAGCAAATAATAAACCCAGCTGTTAGTATGTAAAAATTGAGGTACTTGTGGGACATCAGAGAAAGTCAATCAATAGTAAAATATGTGGAGAGAGTGTGCAGAATTACAACAGGGCTCAGGACAGGACCACAAAGAACAGTGAGATGTATAGACTAGGCACAGGAAAGGATCCCAAAAAAGGAGACTGGAAACACCTAGAAGTGGCGTAGGAAGAATGCCAGCAGTGTGAGACAACAAGAATCAAGAGTTCCAGGAGGGAGAAATTGGTCAACATTGTGTCATGTGCTATCATGTGGCCTTTGGCCTTAATGACAAAGTCCATTTTTTACCATGGGGGAGGAATATTTTCATGAATGAAAGGCAGGTTGTGGTTTGAGGGTCAGAAGTGAAGAAAATGAATGAAAAAAAAAAAACAAAAACAAAAACAAAAGCTATTTCAAGATATTTGGCTGTGAAGGGGCAGAGAGAGGTAGGGCGATGTCTGGGGAGCTCAATGTTGGAAGTTGGAACTGAAGTCTTCATTTACATAATTTTTATTATTTATTCATTTATGCATAACAGATGGGCTACGCCACGAATGAAATAGAAGTATTCTCTACTTTTGAAGAAATGAGTAGAAAGAAGTTGATAATTTAAAGAGAGAAAGAGAATAATTGATAGTATGTGGCACCAGAAAATGAAGAAGTGGATGGGAATGAGAGCAGTAGTTATGGGGCAAAATAATGGCCCAAAGATGTCCTCATCCTAATCCCTGACCCTATGAATATGTTAAATTATGTATGGTAGGAGAGAATTAAAGTTTCTAATCAGCTGACTGAGACAAGAAGACTAGCCTCGATTACCCAGGTGGGCCCAGAGTGATCACAAGGGTCCTTGTAAGTGCCAGAGAGATGGCAGTGTGAGTGCGACTTGGTCAGATATCGTTGGCTTTGAAGATGGAGGAACAGGGTCAGGTCAAGGAATTTGATGTCTCTAGAATTAGGAAAGCTAGGAAATAGATTTTCTCCTAGCTCCCCCATGAAGGAATACAGGCCTACCAACACCTTGCTTTAAACCCAAGAGACCCAGGTCTGACTTCTGACCTACAGAACCAGACAAGAATAAATGTATATAGTTTTAAGTCACTAAATTTGTTGTAATTTGTTACAGTAGCAAAAGGAAACTAATATAGTGACCTTCAAATATTTTTGCCCACATTACTCCTAAATAAGTTTGTGAAAACTATATATCTACTCGCATATTAACATGCAGGCATCTAAAATTTTTCATTGTAAACTTAAATAGTTGAAAAGGATATAATTTATGCTCCATATAAATATTTTAAAAAACAATACTGTTACATCACTCTTAAATGTAAACAAGGAAATAAATTTCACAATGATTTGCTATTCACCATCATCTATTTTTATAAAATACAAATATGAGCTCTTCTTTAAAAGATGAAAATTTCCATTATAACCTTTTCTCCTTGAAATATTTTCATTTTAGTCCCCCCAAAGAATTGTATCATAATATAATTTTATGTTTAAACGTCTTATGTATCATTCTATAAAACTTCCCTGCAAGAAAAATATGTATAGAAATGGATACTTTAATATATTTCTCAAAGATTGTATGTCAGTATAAGTTATAATTATAATTTTAATGCATGATTATCAAATCAATTTATGTATTATATATAATAATACCTATTCTAGAAAGTAACATTTTATGAGGACTGCATTGCTTTGTGCAATGGATGGTTTTCTTTTTTCTAATTAGGTTATGTATCCATAAATATGACATCGCTAAAATGAAATAGGATATGGCATCAACTATATTCCTATTTCTATATATGTTAAATGAAAAATATTATTTCCATAGTAACTGTAAGAAAATAAAATCTTTTCATAACATCTTTCAATTTTTAGAAATCCTTCCAAGTTACATACTCCAATTCACAATAATAAAAAATTATATTTAAAAATCTAGCTACTGACCACTGTCATGCCTGTTTTTAATTTTGTTGAAGGAAAAGCATAGAAAAGTGCTGACCTACCAAAGTATTTTTCACCTAACCCTTAGAATTATTACCTTTTTCATTTTCTGGGAAATACACCTAGAAAGCTTATCAAATGCCTTTTAATTCTGCCTGCTATTCTTTCATTGAGAGACTTCTTGTGTATAGATGGAACTAATATTAATTACATGGCAATTGAGCAAAAACTAACCCCACAAAATTGAAACCTGTATAAGTTAGGACTTTTCCCATTGGCTGTGAACGGAGACATATATGCAACTAAATTTTAATTTTCTACGCCATTGCAAACTGCCTTAAGAATATGTGGAGGTCAGACAGTCACACAGTTGAGTATTATTATACATAGATAGGTGATTTCATTTTATAGTTGAAGATAATTGTTTATACTTTTGAGAAAATTAAACAGCACCTGCCTCTGAGAGGGAGAAATTAATATTAATTTTTCTAAATTTCAGGGCTTTGCATCCTAGATTGATCTGTGGAACATTTTATCCTCTTTCTGTACACAAGGAAATGTTCTGCTTTAATGGTTCAGTTTAACCTGCTTTGTGGAAATTCATAGCAGAAAGAAAAAAGGCATTAAGCCACCAGTAAATGTGGGAGTTAGGTGAATTAATGATTTTTAATATTAGTTACAGTAGAATCAAAAACATTTCTATTGTTAACCCAAACTTAGTGTACATATAATAGCAATGACTAACTAGCAGGGAAGTGATTGATAAGGAATAGAAAACAGGAAACTTGCTTATAAGAAAAAGGTGAATATAGAGTCAATAGCATTTTATTAGAGGTTAATGAAATTGATTCTCCCACACACCTGAATAATGTTCAAGATTCCATAAAACATTAACTTACCTTTAAGTGTGTTCCTCTTACTTGAAGTTGTAACACTTGCTGGTCGAAGAACTTTCTCACTTTCTTCTTGAGATCATGAAAACGTACTTCCGGGGCCTAGATCAAGACACAGCTAAATTGAGTTCTCACCAAACACTTTCATTTTAAAAAAATGCAGAACAGATGCCCCTCATAGCCATCTGGATTTCCTGGCATGTCTTCCACATCTGAATTATTCTAGAACAGACAGAAAGGTAAGCCACAGAGCTTTGCCTTGAGTTTGTCACTTGGGAAAAATAAGGCACTGTCACCTTTGGTATTTTTCCTGTTCCCTCTGCTTTCTCTCTTAGCACTCTCTCTATGGTAGTCCAGGAATTGAAGAAGGGAAGTTGTTAAATGAAATTATTATCACTCCTTCTGCCCCATCTTACAGAATATTCAAATTCAGAAGATCCCACCTCTCTTAGTCTGGGTTCCCCCAAAAGCAGAGTCTGAGGCCACGTTTGCTTACCAGGAGCAGAGAGACAGGAGAGTGAAGGATGAAGAGGGAGAGCCAATAGGGAAGCTCTATCCAGTTGGCCACTACTACGAAAGCCTGGACACCACAGGGTCATCTGAGGAGCCTAATAAAAAGTGTCTCAGGACCATGGCTGAACAAAGGGGGAAGGCTTTGTGTACCTGCGTCATGGCTCAAGGACCGCCCTGCAGAGAGTTAACTTCCTCACGCTGCACAGATTACACCTGTGTGAGTTCCCATTATCCTACAGCACAGGAGAAGCTGAGGCCAGAGAGCTTCTAGGTTGTACCTGCATAAAGCTGGTCAGAGTTTGTGCAGAACTGGACAGGGGAATAACAGGAGACATGGAGAGAACTGGACGAGGTCACAAAAGGTAGAAACAGACACCAGGATTTTAGAACCATGCTAAGCTCTTAAGAGTAATATATAAGATAGAGAAAGACACGAGGCCCAATATGTGTTTCAGGTGCTTAACTGATTCAAGAAAACTTTGCTGAGACTAAAATCTTGAAATGTTTCTTTGGCCTTTTGCAGGTTTTTTTAATACATTAGAGAAGTGTATCCAAGTGCAATTAAGAATGCATGAAGTGAATGCCTCTCTTTTGTGAAGTTATTGTTTAGGAGAGGTGGAAAAGAATTATTCTAATGCTTGGACCCAAAGTGTATTCTCAGGCAGGTCAGTTTCAGAGGGTCATATGGAATTTGAGGATCTGGAAATTGATCACTTTAAGACTTTTCCTGACAACATATCCAATGTTCTCCATGGGTTTACATAGCCACTTTTGAAGTCATCCAAAGCCGAGGTGGAGAAATTAGCCTTCAGGAGGAGGAAGCAATTCTTAATCATTTCAGTACAGTGGAGGGCAGAGAGATTGTGCTGATTTAAGCTTTTAGGCTTAATGGCATGAAGTTGCCTTTCCTGATCTCTGGATTCTTCCTCCACATCTCCACCCTTCCTGTTCAGTCTTCTTCGTGGGATCTTCTTTGGTGTCTCCTTTTCAATGTGTCCCAGAGTTTCATCCTTGGTTCTCTTCTCTCCTTAGCCTCCAGTCTTCATACTGTCCAGGCAGATCTCATTCACTTCCATGATTTTAACTGCCAACTAATCACAGACGAACATCAAATCCTTTAGCTCCGAATTTTCTTCCAGAGTTGCAGAACTATTCATTCATCTGCTTTCTGGATGTCCTCCCTAGTGACATCTCACAGCCTGCCGGAATTCAACACGTATTAACTCTTTGTCTCCCTTGCCACTCCCAAATCTGCACTTTCCCCTAATTCTCTATCCATGTGGTCGCAGTCATCATCCACTCATTATAACAAGCTAGAAACTTGAAAGGCACCCTGGATTTCCTTCTGCACTTTGTACATCAGAGGCCTGTTGATTTTATTTCCCAAATACTTTTATGTTCATTTGGTTTTCTCCATCCCCATGCCATTACCTTAGTCCAGGACTTCATTATATTTTTTTCCTGGATCATTATAAAAGCCTTCAATCTGGCCTTACCTCCATTCACGTCAGTCCTCTATTGCATTCCCCAAATTGCTCCCCAAGAGTGGTCTCACTAAAATGTAAATCAAATCATGTTACTCCCTTGCTTAGAATTCAATGACCTTCCATTGGCAACAGGATAAAATTCCAACTGCTTAGCATGACTTATAAAGTCCTTCATGATTTAACTCTGACTACTAGTGTTACCTAAAATAAGCAATTATGCAAATACAGTTTTCTCTACCTGGAATGCACAATTATATTGTAAATATAATAGAGCTTCATTAATATCGCACTGTGTTAAGGGAGCTGTTTACCTGGTTTCCCCATTTTGAAGAACAGAATCTTTTTTACAGTGAAATGTTTCAAGCCCATAGGAAAGCAGAGAGAGAATACTGAAAAACACCACCAAGCTTTGTCCAATCTTAAAACCTAGACGCATTTACTTCAGATATATTTCTTTGTTAAGAAATGTCATTGGCAGGTACAGTTAAGATTCTTATCCCCCTCCTTCCACCCCTCCCTATCCAGAGGTAGCCACCCTACTGAATTTAGTATTTATCATTTTATCCTTTTGATATGTTGCTTGTCTCCATAAATTCTATATAGTACCATTTTGCACACGTTTAAGCTTTATGTAAGTGGTATTTACATGATATACATCCTAAACTTGCTCAACAATGCTTTTTAGATTTATCCAAGTTGATACACAAGGCTCTAATTCTGAAGGGCTACTTAGTGTTTTACAGTTTGGATATACCAGTTTACCCATTCTGCTTTTAATGGATATTTAGGTTGTTTTCAATTTCTCACTATGATAAATAATGCTGCAATAAACATTTTGCATACAACTCTCCTTGTGTACATATGGGATGGGTTTTCTTAGGTTATATGCCGAGGATGGAATTCGTAGTAGAAGGACATCCTAAATTTTCTTTCCTAGTTTTCTCTCAAAGTTCTTCAAAAAATGTTAGTGTAAAATTTTCTCAAAAGGCAACAGAATCTTAACTGTACTAGTCAGGTAAGGTCTAAATATGAATCTAGTCCATATTCAAAATATAACAATAGTTAAATTTCTTAAACTAGCAACTATATGAAGTTTATAAGAGGACCTTGTAAATAATCACACCTGTATTCAGTTATAAGAATTTCAGCACCTCTTGTGTGTGTGTATTTCATTTGCATAAGCAAGAAAGAAATTCAGTGGTCTCTAACTCCTTCTCTGTAGAGGAACTGGTCTTAATGGCATTCTAAAGAATTGGCTTTCTTTCTGAGTGCTAAGGTGCTAGGGACTATTTCTCTTCATTCATGCAGTCAGCCAATAAATTTTTATTGGGTGCCTACTACATAACTGGTACAATTCTGAGAGCTGGAGGTACACCAGTGAACATAAGAGAGAAAATCTTGGCCCTCACAGAACTTATATTTTGGTGGGAGTAGACAGACAGATACACACATAAACACATACTATGACAGCTGGTAATAAGTGCAATTTAGAAAAAGCAGGGAAAGGGAAATAGGGAATGCTATAAAAAGTGGTTATGGAAGACCTGGCTGCAAGATGATATTTAAATAGGTATTAAGAAAGAGAGAAAGTGAGCCATGCCATTCCATGAGGTAAGAGCTTTAGAAGCAGAGGGAAGAGTAAATACAAAGGCTCCGAAGTGGGAACTGTTCTGCATATTCAAGGACTAGCAAGGAGGCCAGTGTGGCTGAGGCTAACCAGACAGGAAGTGGGCGAAAAGTGACAGGGAGTGAGTTCAGGTGTAGTAAGTAGTGTTGGGAGGGAACTGTTGATTCTACTTTGATTTGGGTGGGAAGCCCTTTGAGGGATCTGAGCAGAGGAATGCCATGATCTGATTTAAGTTTTTGAATAATCACTCTGATTGTAAGAATAGATGAGGGAGACTCCTTGTGAAGGCTATTACATTATTCTCAGTGAGAGATGTTTATGTCTTGAGCCAAAACTTTGGCAGTAGAGATGCTGAGAAGAGGTCAGATTCTGGATATATTTTGCAGGAGATTTGATATTGGACTGAATGTGAGATATAAGAGAAGGAATTATGAAGATTTCTGGCATAAACAATGGAAACATGAAGATACTATTAACCAAGATGGGTAAGATTAGAGTAGAAACAGGTTGGGGGAGAAGTAAGAAGTTTCTTTTGGGATATAATAAGCCTGAGACTTTTAAGTATAAATGTTAAGTAAGCAGTGAGATTTGTGAACTTGGAAGTTCATGATTGAGATCTAGGCCAGAGGTATACACGGGAATCATCAGCATATAGGTGCTTTTTTAAAGTGTGAAGTTAGGTGACACATCCTAGTAAGTTAGTTTGAGTAGAGCAAAGGAGAGCTCTGAGGACTGAGTCCTGGGGCTCTCCAGCATTTAAGTGCAAGAAAATTGAGGGGGAAACCAAAGAGGACCGAAGGAGTGGTCTTTGAAATATAAAGCAAGCCAAGAGAGTGGCATCTCAGAAACCCAAGGAAGAAAGTGTTTCCAGAAAGAGGATGTGGTACATTTTATTAACATTGATAGATAACATTTTTAAAGATTAAAAATTGACTTTAGGTTCAGCAATGTAAAGATTATTGGTGACTTTGGCAAAAGCTATTTTCGTGGAGTGGTGAAGTTAAGTGCTTGTTGGAGTAGATTCAAGAAAAAATGTGAAGAGAGGAATCGGAAAAAAAGAAAATAGACAACTCTTAAGGGATTTACTGGGTGGGCTCTGTTAATGCTTAGGATCTAAACTTGAAAGGGCACCCACAGTTAGAGAGCAACTTTACCCTTGTGGTAGAATGCCCTTTAGTGCTCCTGGGTAGTCACAGCTTTGGATATTCTCTCTGAATTACTTCATTCTCAGTGTCAGGTGGGTATACCCTTGTCTGCCTTACCTGCATGGTGAACTCATAGCCATGCTCCAACATCACACCTAAGCACCTCCACATGTGAGAATTCTTCAGCTGGAGCAAATTATTTTGGATTTTATATATATATATATTTAGTATAACCACATTGTAGTAGTATAATTTATCCCCAGTAGGCAGTAACTTTATGAAAACAAGTGTTGTGACTTGCAGGGCCCCAGTGCTAAATACAGTGTCTGCCCAGTAATTAGTAATGTTCACTTCATATTGGTTAAATTAAACTGAATTATTTTAAAGAAATACAGAGTTCGGGCCTTCCCATCCATTTCCAAGGGGCTAACAGTGTACTGTACTACTTCTGTAGGGGAAGGAGCAACGTTATTCATCCTCAGGGGAGCCTGCAACGGGAGTCTTGTGACACGTTAGGCAAAGCCTGTTTTTAATTTCCTATTTTTCTTTTCACAAGTACTTCCAGTCAAAGTCAGAAGGGGCCTCACCGACACACACTATCCAGAGGCCTGCCTAGTGTCTTTGTCATGCTGATGTTCCATCATGTTTATTTGTGGTGGTGCTAAAGTGGGCGACCCTGGAAGGCGCCTTTCCCCATGCACCATTAGGCCAAACTGAGGGCTCTGTTAGTTTTTCACTCAAGCAACTGTATTTTTCTAATGTGCCTTCACCAAACACTGATGTCATTTCATTCCCAGAATCATTTCAATTAGATTCCAAATAGTCTTTTGTTGCACTTTGGAAGTCTTTTGAGATGACAAATTATTTCTATATTCAATCTGCTGTTTTTTCCTTTTCTCTGCTTCTTCATGGCTGAAAGCCCCTGTATGCTTTGTTTTGTGTGTTATTTGGCCAAGGGAGTTATCTGAAATATAGTTGATATCATTCCTAAAGAATATTATCCTTTTGCACTTTCTCTCTCTGTTTATTCTTTGGTTTCTACTATTAATTAGCAAATTTATTTCCTGATAGCCACAATGAGGTTAGAATAAATGTACTGAGCTAGGTATCCAGCAAAGCCCAATGTATTCAGAGTGGTAACAAGAGACCAATTCTATTCTGATAAACACCATTAAAAGGAAAAGATAAATCAAATCTTATGGCCTTAGTCAGCAAGTTTTATTCTACAAAAGGAATCTAAGCTGAACCACAGCTATAATTTGGAGTCTTAGCTCAAAGTGACTGCTTTGTATTTTTCTCAAGGGTTGAAAAATCAAATCTGTATTCTGCTGGTCAGGCACACTGTAAAGAGTGCCACCTTCACCTGGGTTGTTTGGAAGGCCCATAAGTCTTGGTAACTTGGTGGATTTCGATGCATAGCCATGAGTTCCACAGGGCATTAATTCTCCATTGCTTGTCCATTTGAAATAAGAAGTGTCGGTGAATACATTATACTCAGGGACCTCTAAATCCCACTTTAGTATGTTGTCATTCTTGAGGTCACGGATCTCCTTTGCTATCATTTAAGTATCCAGAGCACATTTGAAGTTTGCTGCTATTGTGTCCTTTTTCTTTTATCTTTGACAACTGCATCAGCTCTTACTCTTGAGGAAATTAACATTGCCTTTTGTTCACAATACAAGATTATTTAGAAAGGTCAACGGATGTAGCATATCACTCTGGTATATTTCTATAGAGTAACATGCCTGCTATATTTCAGTGATGCCCTGAGTTAAAGGTCTAGCTTATTTATAGTGAATAGCCATGTAGAAATAATTATTATAAAGTCATTCGTTATTTAAATTAACTAATTTCATTTAGAAGATTTTATGAGTGGGTCTATTAGAGGAAATCTAACAGAACCATTGCTATAGAGTTGGCTCTTTTGGGATCGTGGAAGCTATGACTTTGTTCATCTAGTTGCCCTTAGGAAGTCCTTGAATGGGAAAGTCACTGTTACCTATTTTCGTAAGAAGTTAGCTAAATATTCTTTTCACTTTTATTAGGTATTTCCATTTCAGCGATTTGAGCTAAACCATGGTAAACCTATTGTATTTCCTTCTACTTTTTTTTATACTGGATATTATCTTATGCTGTTGATGCAACCAATGTTTAGGCCAGAATACAAATTATGAAGAATGAAATTTTAACCAGGAAAAGTAAAAAACGTATGTCATAACCCCTGAGGGTAGAGGTAGGTAGAAATGAAGCTAGAGATTGTAAGAAATTATGTTTTTTAGCAAGAAGTATTTCAATCAGTAGGAGACCACCTGATCAGAAATTCATATGTGTAAGAGGTGCATGAATATTTCATTGAGGACAATGCGGGTCAAGAAGGGCCCTGGCTTGACATATGAATGATGGATACAAACCAAGTATCTAAGTGTTATTAATACCTACTGTTGCTTTCATTTTGTAAGCAAGCCTTCCTAATACTCCAATTGTATGATATAATTTTAGGAGACTCAACTGTAACAGCTCAAACCTATAGAATTAATTGCATTCAGCCTTAGGTCCAATTACTGGAACTGTAAGAGTTTGGCCTTTCAGCAGTTTGTGGTATAACAGCACAAGGTGGATTATTAGACCACACGAATCTGCTAGTTCATGAATGCTAGCTAATATGGGTAAAATTCCTTCTGTGACACTCTGTTGAAAACTGATCTTCATTTAGTCTACAAACAAGGTAAACATATAATTTATCATTTAAAATAGGAGAATGTTGAGATTAAGCCAGGGTGCTATTAATAATTAAATTAGGACATAGGCAACCCCATTTTATCAGAGATTTTATTAGAAATGGAATGGCTTTAAAATATTCCTATTTTTGTGAAAATCTTCTCATAGTTTATAACAGAAAATTGAACTCACCTAACACAGGCTTGACAGAAAAAAAGGACTTCTGGTATAGAAAAGACTAGAAAAGCTTTATCTAGGACAAATAAATGTTGGGCTAGGGAAAGAAACATTTGCTTTGGTTTTATCTTAATAAGTCTAAGCCTATTAATCCAGATTGGAAGAAACAGACCCGTTCTTCCTTAATAACATGTCAGTGACTCAGACTGTATCAGAGTGCAGTGGGAAAGAGAAGTTTGATGATAGAAACTTTAGGAATTTGTCAGTTCAGCAAAGGAAGAGCCTAAAGGAGAAAAGCAAAAGTTGAAGACAGGAAGGAGAAGTCAAGATGGCAACACAGAGATAAAAGCAAACACTCTTTCTCCCCTTTGTTTTATTGTGAAGACATGAAACCATACACGAGATTGACTTGCTTGTGGGTCTGGAAGATCTAAAACTGCTGCCTTCAGGAGAGGCCAAGGGTTTTTTTCTGCCCAGTGGGCGAAGTAAACATCTATATTGGATTTTGATAGCAGATAGAGTGTGAAATTGTTCACTTGATATTCCTTATGTGGCTTTCTCTTTTCACTAGATTTCTTTTTCGTTAACTAGTGGAAAGCATGCCTGACCTATATGTTAGCTATTTTCAGCAGGGCAGTTTGGAGATTGGAAATGGGGGTAGAGATTTAAAGGGTGGGGTTAGGCAGTCAGTTTAAGCCTTACCTGAATATTAGAATCGCCTGAGGAGTCCAAGCCCCACTCATTTTGAATCTTAATGGCTCTGAGCTGGGACATGAATAACTCTAGTTTTAAAAGATTTCTCAGGTAGTTCTACTGTGTATCCAGGCTTGGGAACCACTGAGTTAGAGTATCTGACTATACAGCAATTGCCCATGAAATTACTTCATTGGGAAAACCAAGAGTGATAAGCCTACATAGGTTTGCCTGAAGTTCTGTAGTTTGTAACCTGGGTTGTTTTTAGGTTCAGGTGTGCTGGTGAACTCCTCTCAGCTTTCGTTGATCTGACTGAGACCTCATTTTGCTTTCACTTTTAGAGGATAGTTTCATTGCGTATGATATCCAAGTTTTTTCTTTCAGTACTTTTAAGGTACCATTACATTGTCTGCTGGCCAGCATGGTTTCTGTCTAGAAGTCAGCTATCATAATTGTCTTTGTTCTTTTATAAATAATGTGTTAATTTTTCGATCTCTAGCCTTGTTTAAGTTTTTCTCTTTTTCATTTATTTTCAGCAATTTGCTTATGATATATCTTTTTAAAAAATATTTTTTTCTTGGAATTTGTTGAACATCTTGAATTGTTGCTTTATAGTTTTTATTAAATTTTAACCACTGTTTCTTCAAATATTTTTTCCTGCTTCTCTTTTTATGTGACTTTAATTACATGTATATTACACAAACTGATTACTGGTTTATTATTATTTTTAGTAGACTTTACCTTTTTAGGATAGTTTTAGATCCACAGCAAAATTGAGTGGAAAGTGCAGAGAATTCCTATACACCTTTGCCCCTATATGTGTACCACCTCCCCCACTATTGATATCCTGAACCAGAGTGGTACATTTGTTTCAATGAATATTCATTAACATATTATTATTATTCAAAGTCTGTAGTCTATCTTAAGATTCTCTCTTGGTGTTGTACAAATGCATACTTTATAATGACATGTACTCCCCTTGGTGTTATACATTCTATGGGTTTTGACAAATGTACATTTTATAATGGCATATATCCAACATTGTAGTATTGTACAAAATAGTTTCACTACCCTAAAGATCTTCTGTACTTGTCTATTCAACCCTCACTATACCCTAACCTCTGCCAACCACTGATCTTTTAATTGTCTCTATAGTTTTTCCTTTTATAGAATGCCATATAGTTGGAATCATTCTGTATGTAGGCTTTTCAGATTGGCTTCTTTTACCTAATAATATGCACTAAGTTTCTTCCATGTCTTTTCATGACTTAATAGCTCATTTCTTTTTAGTGCTAAATAAAATTCCATTTTCTGGATATACCACAGTTTATCCATTTATTAACTAAAGGACATCTTGGTTACTCCCAATTTTTGACAATTATGTATAAAACTGCTATAAACATCCATGTGCAGGTTTTTGTGCAGAGATAAGTTTTCAACTCATTTGGGTAAATACCAAGGAGTGCAGTTGTTGGATAGTATGATAAGACTATGTTTAGTTTTGTAAGAAACTGCCAAGTTGCCTCCCAGTGGCTTGTACCATTTTGCATTCCTACCAGCAATGAATAAAAGTTTCTGTTGCTCCACATCCTTGTCAGCATTTGGTGGTGTCAGAGTTTTGGATTTTGGCCATTCCAATAGGTGTGCAGTGTCCTATTTTTCTATTACTTTTTATTTCTTCTGGATTTTCAGAAATTCTATTAGGGATACCAGCTCTGCCATAAAATAATTGCAAATATTTTTTTCCTCATTTATCATTGTCATTTGTCTTTTGATTTTGCTTATAGTGCTATGATTTTTGCCTTACAAAGCTTGTTTATTTTCAATGTTTCAAAATTATCCATTTTTGTTTTATTGCTTCTGGACATTGACTCATGGTTAGAAACTTCTTTCCCTCTCCCAGATAATGGGAATTTACTCACATCTTATTTTAGTACTTCTGCCATTTCTTCCCTCCCTTTCTTCTTCCCTCCCTTCTTTCCTTCTTCCTTCTTCCCTTTCTTATTAACATTTTTCTTTCCTTTTCTTTCTTTTTTCCATCTCTATCTATCTATCATCCATCTAGCCATCTACATATTTACATATGTAATTTATTTGAAGTATATCCTGTTTTATGTTGTATAGATCCAATGATAATTCTTCCAAACAATCATTCAGTTTCTCAATACCATTTATTAATATTTTTATATTTTCTCCCAATGATTTGAGATATTATCTTTATCACCTAATAAATTTACATATGTACTTGCATCTATTTCTAGATAGTTTCTCTTGTTCAGTTGTTCTGATACTATATTGTTTTTCTTGGATACCAAAAAACTTTAAATATAGTTTTATAATAATATTTTAATACCTATTTGAGTTAGTTGCCTTCACTTTTTCTTCCTCTTTAGGGCTTCTTGGTGATTTTGTCTTGTTCATTTTTGAGAAATGAGTGTAGATTTTTTAACAATTCAATACATTTACAGGGAAAGTTGAAAGTTACCTATAATTTATATTTATTGATCACTCTGTGTCAGTCATTGAACTAAAAACAAGTGTATCAAACTTGAGGGAATGTACTGAAATTCAGTGCAATCATTATTTCTAGTTCACTAGATAGGTACTCACTAAGAATAGAGGGCTTATCTGTAATGTCATATAAGAATGCTTGAGAGGTGATCAGTATGGAACAGTTGTCCTATATTTTTGTTTTATCTTAATTATGGTAAAAAGAATAACAAAATTTATCATTTTACCCATTGCTAAGTGTACAGTACAATGTTAAATATATTCACATTGTGGTGCAATGGATCTCTAAAATTTTTCCATCATGCTTGTTTATTTTTCAATCTTAACTTTATAATCAACTTATATGTATCTGGGGAAAAACTAATTGAAGAAAAATTAAGGAGAATTGATATCTTTATGACATTTAATCTTCCTACCAAAAAAATATTCTTCTCTTTTTATTTGTTCAAATCTACTGTTTTATATTTTAGAATATAAAATTTTCTTTATATAAGTTTACATGTTTATTGTTAACCTTATTACTAAGGAGTTTTCTTTTCTGTTGTTTCTATAAATTGTGTCTTCTCTCTCATTATATCACCTAACTGATTATTGTTTGTACATATGAAAGCTATTGATTTCTATATATTAATGTTAGTCTCATTTCTAAATTCTCTTATTGTTAATAGTGGTTTTCTCTATCTATTCTCTTGTGCTTTCTAGATATACAATTATATCATCTGCAAACAGAGATAGTTTTCTGTCTTTGACAGTTTTATACCTTTGCTTCCTTTTGCCTTTTATATCTTGTGTCTAATGTTTGTCCAGTATTTTAGGTCTATCTTATTTTAAACTCCACAAATTAAATATTACTTTATATCATACCTTCAAAACAATGGTAAGTATCATGTATTATTTTATTTTTAAAAAGTATTTAGGATTCTTACTTTAGTGTGTCTTAAACACTTTTTCTTAATGTAAGTACTTAAGTTTAATATAACCATTTGTTATAGTATTATTTGTATATGGATTTCAGATTTTTATTTCTTCCTGGTTAAAGGTTTCTATTAACATATGTTTATTAACATATAGTGAATTTCTTCATCCTTAAAAATGCTTTGTGCCTTAAAGAAGTTACTTGATATCTTAACTTCTTTCTCAACTGTAGAAGGCCTTTAATTCCAGACATAACCTTGCACCTTACATCTTTTTTGCCCAATATTTTAGGTCTATCTTATTTTAAACCCTAACATATAGATATTATTATTTTATGTAGAGATATTTCAGATTTATTATCATGTTATCATTATCTTTGCTCACTGTTTTTGTATTTTAAGCTTTTTTTCCTTTTATTTTCTGAAGTATTTCCTTATGCAAGTTTATTAAGTGAAGACCTTTTGATGGTCATTCTCTTATTTGTAAAATAGACTAATAATAATAATTCATAAGAAAGTTTTGACAGTTAAATCAGATCATCTGTGTAACACTTGATGCAGTGCCTTACACATACTTCATGGTCATCGTTGGTTATTATTTTGACAAAATAGGAACCAGACTGGAGTTGGGAACAATGACAATATCTGTTTTAAGCATCCTGACCTTTAGGTGAAGATGGGAAATCCCATAGATTAGAGAAATTAGATTAGGATTCAGGTGAAAGGGTTGGGCCCAGAGGAAGGGCAGAGAAATAAAGCCTTTTGTGGACATTTTTATGACTACTATAGTACTACCATCTTCTTTTCTCTTTCTCTTATCAGACTGTGAACTATTTATTTTATGTCTCCTAGATGTGGCTAGTGCAATTTAGAAACTCAATTTTAAATTTTATTTGCTTTTACGTACATGGAATTGTACCTGCACATAGTAGGCTTTTAAGAAATATCTATGAATGAACAAACTGAACTCACCAAGAGACCAAATGTAACAAGAGAATAAAAAATTAAACACTTAAATATTTTAGAGAACTATGGCCAATTACTACCTGATCATATACTTTTGAAGTAGTGATATAGTTCAAATGAACACTTTGGCATACTTTGTGAAATAGATAAAAGGCATCAATTTTATGCTAAAAGTTTGGTGTATTAGAGGTACTCTGAAATATTAAAAATAAAAGCATTCTCAAATGGGTACTGTGTTTTAATTCAAATTAATACAGTCTTTTTGTTTCTTCTCATTATTTGCATTTTTAAGACAATCCCTATGCTTTTGAAAGTTTGAAGACTATAAAAGTCATACGAAAGGCACAAAAGAAATTACCCAGCACTCCTCCTGCCTCCTAGCAAATTTTTCTCTCTCCAGAGGTACACATCAGAAAATTCTATTAATGGCTGACAAGGAGGCAGTCTAGTTAGTGTGACGTGGCTTCCCCATTTGGTGACACTTTTCTATAGCATTCTTCAGCCTATCTCATTTGACACTTTGGAACAGATGCCAAGTCCTTTCTTGCTCTCTGTAAACAAGGCTGTCACTCATAGAGCATTCCTCTTACCTCAGGTAGAGAATGAGGTTAATGACTTTGGAAATGGAAAACAGAGCAACCATCAAAAGGACTTTTAATACCAGGAGAATTACAGGAGAGTAATTGAATCGAATAAAATAAGAATATAAATAGACCATATTACAAGCTGCATTTGTTAAAAGGTTTCATATCAGTTGATGTTTTGTGTTGCCTGGGAAGAGTAATAAAAAGAAATAAAATAGATTAAAAATGGTTACCCTTGAGAAGCTATTTCTGACTTTTTGGCAGGATTCCCCTGTGGCTGCTGATACCCAGATAGTATGTCTCATTCCTGCTTTCTTTTCAACTTCAATTCTGCTTTACAAGGGAGACTTCTGATAGTTTTTACCCCCTTCGAGTATCTTTGATTTATCATTTAGTTTTAGTGGTTAAAGAAATGAGACAAGCCTCTGCATCTGACATTTTTACTCTTCTGATAGTTGGCCTTTTAAGGTCAAATACTCTTAGAAGAATCAAAAGCATTTGAAGGGGTACAGATCTTGGTCAATCTGAATCAAAAGGTGCTTGAAACAAGAATTAGCAGAAAAGAACTTTTAAGAAATAAACACAACCTGATATTCACATATACAATATGTGGCTGTTGGAGATGGGAATATAATAATTTTGCATTATCATGTTTCATAAACTTTTAAAATGCAAGGCATACTGATAACATATATGCCTTTTGCAAAAGAATGACCAGTTTGCTTATAAAAATATTTTGATTTTGTAATTCTTTTTTCCCCCTGACTTCCTCTTCGATTAGGTTTTTATTCAAAATTAGTTGTCCAAAGTGATTTGACGAAATAAACAAATTTAAGTTCATGCCACAGGCTTTTCTTCTGTGGTGGGTTTCTTTTCTGCAGGCTTATTCTCAGCTGATTTCTTGGTAGCTGCAGACTATTTTCCCACCAAAGTCGTCTTCTGTCTCATACTACCATCAGCCTCCTTTCCTTTCTTCCCTGCTACTGGCATGTTGTCTCAAACACCCCTCTCATCTGATTTGGCTTCTAGCTCTGCTGCTGCTTTACCCACCTGGGGCTTGTGGTTCTTGGCCTGGTGAAGAATGGTGTTTAGGCACATGGCTGTTGCATATGGGCTTAGCTTCAACTTAATTCTCAGGTTTTTCAGTGGAGCCTTTTTCAGAACTCTGCAATGAATCTTCTTGCATGGTGCTTGGCGGACTCTTTGGATCTCTGGGCTTTTCAAGATTCTACTAAGGTCTATATTGAGCATCTTGTACAAGAAAAGATTGTAGTTACTCTTGAGAGAGGCAGCTTTACACCAAATGCCACACAGATCATCTGGCTTGCAGAAAGCATTTTCAGTCCCAATGCAGAAATTGCCCACACGCCCACCAGGAACAAGTTTCAAAATGTTGTTTTTCCAGGGATGTTTCTGAAGGCTTTGATGATGCCGTTGTCCTCATTATAGATGATGCAAGGTCTCCTGAACTGGATACGATACCAGTTTCTCATTTTGCCCTTGCCAGCTCTAATTCACTGCGAGCCATGAACCTTTTTGATATACTCCAGGCTTTAAGTTTTTTAAGAAGCAAAACACCTTTCTTTGTCTTCTTATAGTCTTCAACTTTATCTTTAACCACTAAAGGAAGTTCAGGAACTTCCTCAATCCGATGACCTTTATACATAACTAGTGCTGGTAAGGCCAAGGCAACCCGGGCTGAACAGATGGCATATTGCTTCTGTGTTGTGTTCACTCTACAGTGCCAACAGTGCCAGGTTTTTGTTGGTGTAAATATGTGGCCCCCATGACACATATTGACAAAAGCATCCTGGCCAGAATAATGAGTCCCAGTACTTCAAAATCTAGGAATTCGAGTCACAGCTCTGCCAGTACCCCATGAATCAGTACTGATCTGATGACCTGCTAATCCACTGACAACATGGGGCTGTCTATTGTTTCTGTGCAAGTTGATGTGAGCAAAGTTCACAATATCTGGTCAAATGGGAGCCTTGAACACAGCAGGCAAAGTGATATTTTTGCCAGATGATTCCCCTTTTTAGAGTACACTGATGTCAGTGGACAAGCACACACCACAGCAGGGAGAGGAGATGGCCACACTCCTCTCAACCTGATGGCTTCCACATAAAAGCTGATTTTGTAACTCTTAAACTGAATAGTCTTTGATTCTATGACCCTCACATAGCATTATCATCATTGTTAATTCAACAAATTCTAATGAGGTTGGTATATTCAGAACACTTTTCTAGATAGTGAGTTTAGAATGAAGAATGAAGACGTGGTGGTTTGCTTATGGAGTTTACAATGAGTAGAGTTATAGTAGACAAATAAATACATTTACAATGTATTTGGATTACAAATTAGAAGGAAAACTGAAAAAGGGGGTTATTGCCATTTTACAAGTGAAAGATCGTGGTGGCTTGTACTAGGTTGTGGCATTGGACATAAAGTGCATGGATTTAAGACACATTTTTGAGGTGATCTCTAGAGCAGCGGTCCTTGACCTTTTTTGGCACCAGGAACTGGTGCTCCTATGAGAATCTGATTCCTGATGATCTGAGGTGGAGCTGAGGTGGTGATGCTAGCACTGGAGAGCAGCGGCAAATACAGATGAAGCTTTAGTGGCTGCCCCGCCACTCAGCTCCTGCTGTGTGGCCCAGTTCCTAATAGGCCATGGACTGGTACTGGTCTGCAGCCCGGGGGTTGGGGACCCTTGCTCTAGAGGACTTGCTGTTGCATTGAGTATGGACAAAGGTTAAGGGAGAGGGAGAAATTATAGGTAACACTCCAGTTAGTTTCAGGCTTGAGTATCTAGCTAGATAGGGACACCCAGAGGATTAATTTGTTTGGGAATAAAGAGTTCTGCTTTAGACATGTTAAGTATAATATGCGTGCATGGCAAGTAGAGATCTCAAGATGACAGTTGGATAGCTAAATATAGAGGCATAAATATGGGAATTTTGGCATTTATATGGACTTTCACTTATTAGGAGTAACTTTCAGGAGAAAGATGTCCTTGTACTGAGCCCTGAGAAACAGAAACATTTGGAAAGCAGATGGAAGAGAGGGAGTTAGGAGACTGAGTGGTAATAGCCAGAGAAGGAGAAGGAAGACTATGAGAGTGTGGTGTCCTAGAAACCAAGGGAGGAGAGGACTTTAAGGAGTGATTACCAGATTGAATGTGAAATTGAGTAAAATGAGGATAAGAAAATGTCCAGTGGAAATGAGAAAATATGTGGTATTTAGTATTAATTGATAAAAGTAGTATCAGTGAAATGATGGTCAAAATCTAACCAGAATGAGTTAAGGCAAAAATCAAAGATAGCAAAACAGAGAAACCAAGAATCAATAAGTGCTTTGAAGAGTTTTGCTCAGGAAGGAGATCAGAGAAATGGGACAGTAGTCAGAAAGGGATATGGGGTTAAGACAAGGTATTTTCAGCAGGGAGGTAGTATCAAGGCATATTGATATACTTCTGGGATTGATATAGAGAGGGAGAAACTAGTGATCTGGGAAAGAGATAGTAGAAAATTCAGAAAGTAAAATGCTTGAATATTTAAGAGGAGATGAGGTACAAAGCACATTTGAAGATACTGACTATAAATAAGAGCACAGGTAGGGTTTCCATTGTAGATACGGATGTGGATTGGTTGGTAGGTTTGATGGAAGGAAAGTGAGGAAGTCCTTGTCCAATTGTTTCTATTTTCTTAGTGAAGTCACTAAGAATGATGATATCAATAGAGGGGAGGAGACTGAGAGCCAGGTGCTGGAGTTTTCAGTAAATGAAGAGAAGAGGCCAGAAGGACAGGGGATGTCAGTAACAGTAAACTTTCCATGACTTACTATTTCTTCTCTTCTTGTATTTTGCTTCCATAATGTAGAGGATAAAATATGCTGATTTCTTTTCTATATTTTCCCTCCTGTCTGGATCTTTGTTAGTAATATTGTAAGGCTCTTAGGAAATTGTACCAGAATGGATTTAGCAACATGGGTAGAATTGTTTGCAGATAGCACAGACAAAGAGCAGGAGGTAGTTTCCACAGTACCAGTCTCTTTCAATAAATGTTTGGAGCATCCACCAGAAGAAACATGATATGATTGGATTTAATTATGTTGGTAGCAAAAGCAGTAACAATTGACCTAAGAAGTTATTCTACTTTAAAATGCTATACCCTGCTTTCATTAAGTAGCAGAAAGCTAATCAGATAGAAAAAAACCCACACAATAATGTTGATATTTAATTTTCTTTTCCTTAAATGGAGAAATATAAATCAAAGTTCTGCTTAGAGTGGTTAAGGTTTGAATTTTAACCCAGTGTAGCCTGGAAAATCATTGTAAATATTTAACATTTTCCCAGAAAAGAAGTATCTTTTAGAGTGGAAAGAGCATAAATGGTGTATTAGTTATATTACTGCATAACAAACTTCCCCCAAACCTGGTAGCTTAAACCTATTTATTATCTCATTATTTCTGTGAGGTAGGAATTCAGAAGTAGCTTAGCTGGTTAGTTCTGGCTCATGGTCTCTGATGAGGCTGTAATCAAGCTGCCACCTGGGGCTGTAGTCGCATCTGAAAACTCAACTAGGGGAGGATATGCTTCCAGGTTAACTCGTGTGATTATTTGTAGCCTCAGTTCAACACGTGCACCTCTCCTTAGCCTGCTTGAATATCATCATGATATTCAGCTAGCTTCCCCCAAGATGACTAATGGAAAATAGAGGAGAGGACTACTTCAGGGTGTAAATACCAGGAGGAAAGAATCAGTGGGGTCCACCATAGAGGCTGGCTATCACAGATGGTGGGTTAGGTTTCCACAACACACAGTATCTTTATCATTTGGCTGAGTGACCTTGGAAAAGTTAGCTAACATTTTTGAGATGCATCTATCTCATCTGGTGGGTCTCTATTAAGCTTTATTTCTTTAAAAAACTATTGGCTTATTCCCTAAACCTATTTGCACAGATGGTTAAAAAATAAAATTGCAGTTCTCATCTACCTTCTTAATTACTGTGTTTTTTAATGTTGCTATCAACAACAAATTTGTCAAGGTTATAGGAGATTTATAAGGGAATACAGTAGAATCCTTACTTGCAGTCTCATTTTTTGCGGTTTCAGTTACCCACAGTCCACTGTGGTCCAAAAATATTAAACAAAAAAAATCCAGAAATAAAAAATTCATACATTTTAAATTGCATTCTCTTCTGAATGGCATGATAAAATCTTGCATCATTCCACTCCCTCCCTCCTGGAATGTGAATCATACTTTTATCTAGTGTGCCCATGCTGTACATACTACCTGCCTGTTAGTTACATAGTAGCTGTGGTTATGAGATTGCATATTGCGCTATCACAGTGCTCGTGTTCAAGTAACCCTTATTTATTGTTATAATTTTTATATTATTAGTTATTGTTGTTAATCTCTTACTCTGCCTAAATTATAAGTTAAACTTTATTTTAAGTATATATATAGCATTTGGTACTGTCATGGTTTCAGGTATCTACTGGGGGTCTTGGAATGTATCTTCCTCTAATAAGAAGGGACTACTATATATACTAGTTAATCAATAGAGGGGAGATATTGTGAAGATATTTTAAAGTAGAAGATTCAAATAGACATTTGGGGATAGTTAAATTACTGGAAGAGGACATATTCAGGCTACTAATTAATTACCTTTTTAAAAAATAACAACTGTCTCAATAATTCATATAACGTATAATTCACCCATTTAAAGTGTAAAATTGAAAGGTTTTTAATGCAGTCACAGAGTTGTGCAACCATCATCATAATTGATTTTAGAACACTTTTATTCCCCCTCAAAGAAATTCTATAACTATTAGCAGACATTCCTCATCCATTGCACCCTAGTTATAGGCAACCAGTAATCTACTGTCTCTATAGATTTGCTTATTCTGGACATTTCTTGTAAATCAATCATGCAGTAGGTATTCTTTTCTGACTATCTTATTTCAGTTAGTGAGTGTTCAAGGTTCATCCATGTTATATGTATTGATACTTTCTATTGCTGAATAATATTCCATTGCATGAAAACACCACATTCTACTCACTCATTCAACAGTTGATGGATGTATGTGTTGTTTCTACTTTTTGGTTGTTAGGAGTAATGATGCTATGAACATTTATGTACAAATTTTTGTGTGGACATATGTTTTAATTTCTCCTGAGTATGTACTTAGAGTAGAATTGCTGGTTCATATGGTAACTCTATGTTTAACATTTTGAGGAAATGCCAAACTGTTTTCCAAAGCAGCTGGATCATTTTGCATTCTTTCCAGCGATGTGTGAGGACTCTAATTTTTCTATGTCCTTGCCAACCGTTTTGTCTGTCTTTTTTATAATAGTCATCCTAATGAGTATCTCCTTGCATTTTCCTAATAGCTAATAATGTTGAGCATCTTTTCATGTGCTTATTGGCCATTTGTATATCTTCTTTGGAGAAATGTTTATGAAATCCTTTACCCATTTTTAATTGGGTTATTTGTATTTTTATTGTTCTGTTGTAAGAGTTCTTTATATATCCTGGATACAAGTCTCTTATAAGAGTTGGTGTCTTATGGTGGTAAAGAACATACAATTAAGATTCAATATCACATGCTGCCTTGACATCTGGAAAAATTGGAAGAGCATTGAATGGCTTAGGTTCTCATTCCCTCCTCACTCTGCTCTAGCCAAACAATCCTCCTTAACAGAACAAATGTGGTTCCTGCTTATTCTTGAGTAGTAGGTTTCAATTTCCTGCCAACCCATAGAATTATTCAAATAAGCCAACTACAACTTTTTTTGAGAATCAGGGGGCATCCCACCCTCTTGATATTACAAAGTTGGCTTCCACAGCTCCTGGCTGTCCACACTTTCCTTAGTGTAACTCGCATGTGGCACTACATGGCATGGTGTCCTCCATGGCTGCGAGTGTACATGACTCATAAATTACTGTCAATCTCATCTGCTTTGTGTTGGGTGTATGTTTGGCCATCCCTATAACTCTAGGGCAAGAATTCCCCCTCACTAATGATGCAAAGAGAAGTAATCAAAGCATATAATATGAAAATATTTTTTCCTTTTCTGTGCCATCTTTCGTTTCCTTGATGGTTTTGCGGGATGAAAGCTTGCAGGACAAAAGTTTTTAATTTGATAAAGTTCCATTTATCATTTTGTTTTGTTTTGGTCACTTATGCTTTTGGTGCCGTATCCAAGAAGACGTTGCTTAACCCAAGCTTCCAAAAATTTACTTTTATGTATTCTAAGAGTTTTATAGTTTTAGGTCTTATATTAAGATCTATGATCCATTTGGAGTAAATTTTTATATGTGGTATAAAAATTGGTTTCAATTTTATTCCTTTACATGTGGATATCCAGTTAGTTGTTCAGTACCATTTGTTGAAAAGAGTATTTTTTTCTCATTGCATTATCTTGGTGCCCCTGTCAAAAATTGCTCAATATCTTTTGAAAAGATTTTTTCTGTATTTTGAGAAATTTTTATTTTTGAGTCTTACATCCTCAGTGTAGAGTCAAATTTATAACTTCTCTTGCAGCTAAAATGAAGTAGCATGTGTTCTAGGAGTCAGCCATCAAATGTACCCATGAGAGACTATGATACAGAAGGGAGCAATATGAGCAAACAGGCCCAAGTATAGCCTCCTGGTTGCTGGTGTAGTGATGTCAGTGAACACAGTGATTTTCTATAGTCTTAGTGGTGTTTAGCAATAGTGATTGTTCGTTAGCAGGCCAGCTACACCACAGTTTTTGACACTGTATCCAAGGTCAGCCTTGGGCCTTGTTCTCTAGGCTTCCCGGTCATACTTGCATAAATTATCAAATATATTTTTGTTTTATCATCCAGTGTTTACCTCCTTACAATCAAAAGTCTGACTGAACACATGCTAAGAAGAGATAAAGTAGAATTCCAGGTAATGACCTACACTTTAATTTTGCATATAAAATGACTTTTGAAATAGAGATGTGGAGGACATTCATACAAACAGTAGTACCTCTTTTAAGCCAGTCTGATGCAAATCTCAGTGTTCTGTTCACTGCTAAATTAAAGACAAGCAGTGGGCTCCCCAATCCAAATTTGCATGTACATTTTATACTTTCATCTCTGACCAGTTCCGTTCCATTGTCTTCCTTCTCCTGATTCTTACCTTTATTCCATAGTTAGGAGTGTATGTTGTTCTTGGACCTGGTTGCATAGTAGACTCCCTGGTTTGACTTGCATCTCCTCCTCGAGGAATGAGACCCAGACCAATCTCTTTCTGACTCATCACATCTGAATTAGCCTGTTGATTATTCCCTTAGGATCTAATTCATGGTTCCAGGTAGCTAAGCAAGCTAAAGTTTGTACCTGTTTAGCCCAGGTCACACCATTTTACTCCAGTTCTTTGAATTCAGGGGTGCAATAATTGCTACATGCAGTAGAGATAAGTCATGTCTCATGGAAAACATCACCTGAAGGAGGTAGAACACCTACATTTGAGGGGAGATAGCAGCTCTTGTGAAAGGTGGTAAGAAAGCAGTGTGGTAAGTCACTCAGCACTTACAGAGCCTCTTTTCTATATCCTCCTTGAGGGGATCCTTAGTTCTACTCCATTTTCTTTGTCCTGGAAAAAGTATTGGGTAAACTAGACAAATGGCTTTACTTCTTCGTGGAGGTGCAAAATCCTTAAGAAGCAGAGTCCACCATTTGTTAATGAATTTAAAGGTTTAACCTTTTTAATGTCCTGTCTGTGAGGGAATTAGACTAAATATGTCACCAGAGTCTTCTATTCTCTAGAAATTCCATATTCTACACTTTCTATTTTTCTTCACCACAAAATTCAAACTCCAAGGGCTCTAGAGCCACTTGTATTGGCAACCTTAATAGCTATGAAGAATAATCTGGGGACAGCTGGGGTGGGGTGGTAGTGGAGGAGAAGAGAGATTTCTCAAAGGACCTTATGAAACAGCCAGTATTGTCCTGTAGTGGTTGCTGAGTAATGCATGCTAATGGTTCCTTATATGGAGATGTATTGCATAGTTTCTATCAATCCTGGAGAATTGAATTCTACTGTCATTTTTCTTTTCTCCTCATAGATGATCAGGTTAAATCTTCGTCTATGTTGTTAAAAACTAGAATCAGTATGAACAATGTCATTGAGAAAAGTTAGACATTTTTGAGAGCATGAACCAAGAAAAGTAGATTGGTAAAAGTAGTGTGAAATGGTCTCTATCAAAATCATTATGTTTGATAGGTTTTTCTAAGGCATTAACCTCAGAGGTGTCTTTGAGAGATGCTTTCAAGATATAGCACTCTTACAAAAGAAGACAGCACAGTCAGTGGGCTAAAAAATAGACTGGGAGCTAGAAGGACCCCATTTGAAATTTTATTTCCATACTGAATTTGAGGTACAGTGGCAAAGTCACTTTGACCATCACTGCCTCAATTTTACTATCTGTAAATGGGAATGATAGCTTCTTGTATAGTTTAATAGTTTATAATTTCATCATAATCAGAGTCATTATACATTTATTCAGGAAAAATGCAGATGGGTGACTTTTGGAAGATGGTGGGCTAGGGCAAGGTTAAACTTACCACATTAAACTTACAACCAAATTATAGAACCTGAAGTCTAGCTGTTCATAACACATACATCTGAGGATATAAAGAAAAAGCTACATCAAGACCAGGAGAAGAGGTGGAGACGTGAAATGGGCTGGTCCTGCACAAGTGCATGGTGGTTGAGCACCAGGAGGGAGAACGTGGCTGCAGAGGCCCCCCCTGAAGGAACAGGGGCCCCCTCAAAGGAACAGGGGTCCTGGCTGCAGAGACCCCCCTGAAGGAACAGGGGCCCTAGCCCCACATAGAGGATCCCTATCCCAGGGTTCCAGTCCTGAGAAGAAGAGTTCTGAAAAGTTCTTACTGTAAAAACCAATGGGGATTCTGGTTGTCTGGGTGAGACAGAAGCAACCTGAAAACTCAGATGCCCCTCTTAAAGGGCCCGTGCATAGACTCACTCGCATGCAGACACTCGCCTTGGGCTCCAGTGGAGGATCGGTAGTTCCAGAGGCACAAGAAACATATGAAGAAAGACTGAGTTGTGTGGCACTGGGGCAAGGACTGGAGAGACAACCACCATTGTTCCTTTGTTGGCCCCCTCTCCAGGGCAGTCTGCTGACAGGCACTATCTTACCTGTGTTGAACCCTCCCCACGCCTGGCCAATTCTGAAGCTCCATTGGCCCGGTGAGATTGGTTTCTCCATCTTGTGTCTCCTTGGGACCCTGCCCTACCCAAACCACAAAATCTCCACGGTGGGCGCATTGCCAGGAGGCCAGCCCCACCCTGCACCTTCCCTGGGCCAGCAGGCAGTGGTCCTCAGCTTGCCAGCCCATACATTTTGTGGAAGACTTTTGCTGGTGGGCCACTGGTTCCAACCTGAGCTGCAGTGTCTCTTGGGTGGATTGTGGGGGCCTACGGGCCTGAGGTGGATGGTGACTGGCCTGTCTGTGATCTGTGACTTTTGTGAGAACCCATGGACTTAGCAGTGGAAGCAATTCTGAATCTGCATTGGCCTGAAGGGATCGGCTCACTTCAACCCATGTCTCCCTAAGACTCCACACCACTCAAACCACAAACTGCCTGTAGCAAGCTCGTTCCTGAGTAGCCAGCTCCATCATGTGCTTTCCCTGAGAAGTGAATTTGATAGGAAACAATAGCTCTCAGCTTCACAGCCCATGCACAGGCCATGCATCCCGGGAGAGACTTTTGGTAGTAGGCCATAAGCCCTCCCCTGAGCTACAACATTTCATGCTCAGACCTTGGGCGTCTATGGGCCGAAGGTGGGCAGCGGATGGCCTTACTGTGATCTGAGACTTTTACATGGAGCCACAGATTCAGTACTGGCACAAAACCTGAATCTATACTGGTCAGATGAAACTGCTTGCTTTATCCCATTGACTTTCTAGGTCCCTGCCCCACCCAGTTCACATATGACCAAAAGGCTCTTCTAGCTACAGAGTCTTACAGGCAGCTGATGGGCAGTCTCAGGCCTTGAGATGTACTTGTCCTTTTGCTAAGCCGACCCAGGCCCAGTACTGGGGGTAACTGGACCTCAACTCATAGCATGATCTCTCCTACTTGCCTCCAGATCCAGCATAGGCAGTAACCATCTCCAGTTGCTTTGTAGCTCCTACCAGGTAGTTCTAAGCAATCAAAGGCAGCAGCTGATCTTGGCCTATGCAGGAGTCCCTTTCAAGGGGCCACAGAACCAGTATACTTGGAGGCTGGTGTCAGACCACGATAGAGCACACCTGGACTAGCCCTATAAGTGGCACACTCGAAGCTTGTTCTCAACAGGTACACAACCCTGCTGGGGTGAATCCCACTCTGAGGGGCCAGGCCCCACACAACAGCTTGTAACCTGTGAGTGCGGCTAGTCCCTATAGCCAGTCAGCCTGAGAGTCAATGCCATTCACTAACATGCTAACAGAAATCAAGGTTTAGCTACAAAAGGGGACACACGTAACCTCCACAAGGAACACACCCATAGGCCCTGGCTCAGGTGATCAGGGAGACTGTGCCACTGGGCCAGAGAGGACACCTACTACATAAGGCCAGCTTGCCAAGGCTGGGAGACATAACAGGTCTTATTAATACATAAAAATGAACCCAGAGAGGCAACTAAAATGAGAAAACAAAAATACATATCACAAATGAAACAACAGGAAAAAGCTCCAGAAAAAAAAAAACTAAGTGAAATGGAAGCAAGCAACCTACCAGAGGGAGAGTTCAAAATTCTGGTTATAAGGATGCTCAATGAACTTAGGGTGAAAAAAGATTACCTCAATGAGGACTTCAACAGTGAGATAGTAAGCATGAAAAAGAATGTAGAAACCACAAAAAAAGAACCAGTTGGAAATGAAGACTATGATAACTGAAATGAAGAATATAGAAGAAATGATCGGTATATTAGATGGAACAGAGGATTAAATCAGTGAGTTGGAAGACAAAATAGCAGAAAACACCCAATCAGAACAGCAAAAAGAAAAAGAATCTCCCAAAATGAGAAAAGTTTAAGAGACTTCTGGGACAACATCAAGTATACCAACATCTGCATCATAGGGGTACCAGAAGGAGAAGAGAAAGAGCAAGGGATTAAGAACTTATCTGAAGAAATGATGATAAAAACTTCCTTAACCTGGCAAAGGAAATTGATGTACAAGTCCAGGAAGCACAGAGAGTTCCAAACAAGAGGAACCCAAACAGACTCACACCAAGACACATCATAATTAAAATTCCAAAGGTTAAAGACAGAGAGAATCTTAAAAGCAGCATGAAAAAGGCAGCTAGTTACTTACAAAGGTACCCCTATAAGAAGGTCAGTTGAGTTTTCAACAGAAACTGCAGACCAAAAGGGATTGACATGAAACATTTATTCAAAGTGTTGAAAAACAAGAACCTAGAACCAAGACTACTCTGCCTAGCAAGGCAATCAATTACAGTGAAAGGTGAAATAAAGAGCTTCTCAGACAGGAAAAAACTAAAGGAATTCATCACCAGTGAGCCAATATTACAAGAAATGTTAAGGGGAATTCTATAAAAAGAAGGAAGAAAAAAATCTATAACTATGAATAATAAAATGGCAATAACTCTGTACTTATTAATAATCACTTTAAATGTAAATAATTTAAATGCCCCAATCAAAAGACATAGGGTAGCTGAATGGAGAAGAAAATAAGACCCACACATATGTTGTCTATAAGAGACCCACTTCATATTGAATGTCACACACAAACTAAAAGAGATAAAAAAGATAGATTATGCAAAAGAAAACGAAAAAAAAAGCTGGAATAGCAATACTTATGACAGACAAAACAGACTTTAAAACAAAGGCTATATATAGTAAGAGACAAAGAAGGGCAGTATATAATGAGAAAGGGATGGATGCAACAAGAGGACATAACCATAGTAAATATATTCATACCCAACTTAGGTGCAGTTATATATATAAAGTAACTATTAACTGACATAAAGGGAGAGAGCAATAGTAATATGCTCATAGCAAAAGACTTTAATACTCCATCGACACCAATGGACAGATCTTCCAGACATAAAATAAACAAGGAAGCAATAACCTTAAATGATACACTAAACCAGATGAATTTAATTGATATTTTCAAAGCATTTGACCCCAAAGCAGCAGAATATACATTCTTTTCAAGTGCACATTGAAAATACTCCAGATAGACCACATGTTAGGCCACAAAACAAATCTCAAAAAATATAAGAAGATTGAAATCATATCAAGCATCTTCTCGACCACAGTAGTTTGAAACTAGAAATCAACTATAAGAAAAAAATTGAAAGATACACAAACACATGGTGGCTAAGTAACATGCTACTAAACAAAGAATGGGTTATCAATGATATCAAAGAAGAATATCAAAAGATACCTGGAGACAAATGAAAATGAAAACATAAGACTGAAAATCTATAGGACACAGTGAAAGCAGTCTTAAGAGAAATTTATAGTAGTACAGGCCTACCTCAGGAAACAAGAAAAATCCTAAATTAAAAAAAATCTAATCTTACACTTAAAAGAACTAGAAAAGTACAGCAAACAAAGCCTAAAGTGAGAAGTAAAACTCATTATTTATAGATGACATGATACTGTATATAGAGAAACCTAAAGATTCTACCAAAACACTTTTAGAACTAATAAATGAATTCAGTAAAGTAGCAAGATAAAAAGTTAATATTCAGAAGTTGGTTACATTTTTAAACACCAATGATGAATTATCAGAAAGAGAAATTAAGAAAACAAACCCATTTATAATTGCATTGTAAATAATAAAATACCTAGGAATCAAATTAACCAAGAAGGTAAAAGACTTTTTTGAAAAATTAAAGGTCATTACAAAAAGAAATTGAAGAAGACACAAATAAATGAAAGCATGTACCATGCCCATGGGTAGAAAGAATCAACATCATTAAAATGTCCATGGCACCCAAAGTAATCTATTGGTTCAATGCAATCACTATCAGAATCTCAATGACATTTTTCACAGAACTATAATAAATAATGCAAAAATTTATATGGAAGCATAAATGATCCTGAATAACCACAGCAACCTTGAGAAAGAACAAAGTTGGAGGCATCACACTACCTGATATCAAACTATACTACAAGGCTACTATAATCAAAGCAGCATGGTACTGGCATAAAAACAGACACAGATCAATGAAACAGAATAGAAAGCCCAGGAATAATTAATCTATGACAAAGGAGGTAAGAATATTAAATATGGTAAAGATGATCTCTTCAGAAATGGTGTTGGGAAAACTTGACAGATACATGCAAAAAATTGAAACTAGACCATCTTCTTATACCATATACAAGAATAAACTCAAAATGGATTAAAGATTTAAATGTAAAACCCAAAATCATAAAACTTCTAGAAGAGTACATAGGCAGTAAACTCTCTGATATTGCTATTAGTAATTTTTTTTCTGATATATCTCCTTGGGCAAAGGAAACAAAAAGAAAAAAATATAAACAAATGGGACTACCTTAAACTAAAAAGTTTTTGCACAGCAAAGGATACTATCAACAAAATGAAAAGACAACCTACTGGATGGGAGAAGATATTTGACTATGATATTTCTGATAAGGGGTTAATATCTAAAATTTATAAAGAACTCATACAATTCAACATCAAAAAAACCCCCAAACAATCCAATTAAAAAATGGACAGATATTTCTCCAAAGAGGAAATACAGATGACCGATTGACATATAAAAAGATGCTCAAGGTCACTAATTCTCAGGAAAATGCAAATTAAAACCACAATGGCATATCACCTCACACATGTATGAAGGGCTATCATCAATAAATCGAAAAAAAAAAAAAAACAGTTTTGGCAAGGATGTAGGAAAAAGGGAACCCTCATGTACTGTTAGTTAGATTGCAAATTGGTGCAGCCACTATGGAAAGCAGTTTGGAGGTTCTCAAAAAATTAAATAGCACTACCTTTTGACCCAGCAATTGCACTTCTGGATATTTATCTAAAGAAAACCAAAACACTAATTCATAAATATCTCTGCACCACTATGTTCACTGCAGCTCTATTCACAATAGCCGAGATATGGAAGCTACCGAAAAGCCCATCAACAGATGATTAGATAAAGAATTTATGGTACCTATATACTATGGAATAGTAATTAGCCATAAAAAAATGAAATCCTACCATTTGCAACAACATGAATGAACCTAGAGGGTATTAGGCTGAGTGAAATAATACAGACAGAGAAAGATAAATACCATATGATTTCACTTATATGTGGAATCTAAGAAACAAAAGGAACAAACTAAAGGAAAACAGACTCACAGATACCTAGAACAAACTGGTGACTGCCAGAGGAGAGGAGGCTGGGGGGCTGGGTTAAAACGTGAAGAGATGAAGAAGTACAAATTAGTAGTTATAAAACAGAAATGGGGACATAGAGTACAGTATAGGGAACACAGTCAATATTATTATAAAAGTGTGTGGAGCCAGATGGGTTTAGAGTAATCAGGGATATCATTTTATAAATTATATAAATGTATAACCACTGTACTGTATACCTGAAACTAATATAAAAATAATAAAAAAAAGAAAAGAAGGACTTATATATGGATTTAACAAAATGAAGAAAATGGAAAAAGGAAAAAAAATGCTGATGGGCAAGAAGAATGTAAAATACATCCTCAATCCTCCTTTCTCTCTCCAGAGGAAATAATTACTTCTCTTTGGTGCATAACCTTTGAGATCTTTTGATTATCTTTGCATCCTAACTTTTGAGGGCTAGCCTTCAGCAATGATTGATGAACACTGAAAATTCAATCAAATTTAACCCCATTTCAATCCATCACCATTCTCTTTTTTCTTGAAGTAAGGTAAATTCAATCATACCAAAAGATCAGTATATTTGACTTATGAAATACATTTGTGTTACATCACAAAATTGTTAACTTGTACCACATGAAGCAGGTAAAATTTCGAACATGGATATATATATATGTATATATCTATGTATATATATACTCACATATATATATATATATACACACACACATATATATGTATATATATATGTGTGTATATATATACCTAAGGCAATCATAATGGCAAACATTGATCTTGTGGAACCTTGTATAATATCTAAAAATGTTTTTCAATCAACAGTGTATGGAAGAATAATACTTGCTAATGGAACAACATAGGCAGGAGTAAGAGCAAGATCCTTTGCTGATGGAAAAGCCTCTTAAATTGGGTTCAAGGATTGGGAAAGACCCTGATCTCTGTGTGACGCTACATAAGTGATGACCATGATGAACCAGTGACCACCCATGGGTTGGTCAGTTCATTTGAGCCTTTGTTACCTTCAGGGGTTGGTATATCTCCTAATATACACAGGAACTTATAGGGCCTCTCTGGACTGGTTTGTTGTTTGGGTCTTTGTGGCAACTGAGGTCCTTCTAGTATTATTACCTCAGAGTGGGGAGGGAACAACTGAGGTCTGGATTTTTGAGATGCCTCCTGTTACACTGGCTGCTCACATACTAGGAACTGGTTGCCTGAGGAAGAAGCAAAGGATTGAGATTTTACACACAGTCCCTTCTTGTGCATTGAGTTTTATACCATGTACAAATATTATCTATTTCAAAAAAAACAAATACAATTTAACATTTAAAAAAATTACAAAATACAAATGGCAATAAGAAATCTGGCATTTCTGGTGGAGGTTAAATTGCTATGTAGAATTTTAAAATCTTATATTCAGTTTAGTTGGCTTGGAAGCATCAAGAAATATGACAAAATATTTACATGTGGAAAATGCTACTTCCTATAAGATCCTGGATTAATGAAAAAAATCTAGAGATGTTGCTTTTACAGCAACTGTATTCCATACAGATACTACAGCCACAGGATTCAAATCACTGTAGCCTAACCTACGAAGAAATACAGAAGACTATCCTCCAAATCAGCTTAAACTAAGCTGTCCTCCACTGAATGAAATGTGTTCTATGTTATCTTGTTCCCAACAGAGTGAATCCTAACCATGTTTTGTTATTTTTAAATTTTATATTGAGTTTTTGGGCTAACAGACAAATTTTGAGACTGAGAGACAGCATTTGTCTCTTCATTCATTAGGCTATGTAAAATAGCATTTGGAATGTCACTTACTACACAAACAAGTAATTTATGAAATCTGTAAGATTTAAATATATGCAACTAATGGTACTAGATTGGAGTCTGTAGTTCTTCCACATAGTAGATTACACTGTTACTTAACACACCATTAATGTGACTGCACTGAAATAGTCTGCATTCATCTAATGACCTATGTTTATTTTCTAAGTATTTTGCAATTCAGTTTTAATTTGGGCAAGGAATGAGCTTGCCTTCTAGAAAACAAACTTAACATAGGCTGTATTCTGTTAAATTTTCTTTGTTTAGATATTTCTTTTATAGGTCTAGGCATATGAACATTTTGAATTTTCTACCTACTTATTATTATTAAGATATCATGAGGGTTATCCAGAAGTTAATAATTAAAAGAACATATCAAATGAAATTGTTTCCATGTTAATAACCCAAGGACAGATGTAAGTACATTTACTGAGTACTCTTTGTATTTATATATCTTTGTAATACTAAAAATAACGTGGTTTTGTGTATTTCTGAAAAATTTTTGACTGCTTCCTTTTCATTATCATTGTGCCCCTCTTGTTCAAGCATTCTCTTTCTCTATGTTCTTGCCTTTCGTTCTGTTCTCCTCTAGGCCAACTAAATCAACTGAAGGCTTATAAACTGATATTCCTTGTTAAGTCTCAGTACAATTAGAGAAGACAGAGTTTTCAACACTCCTGATTTTTTTATTTCTCTCCAAACTGTGTGAGGCTGATTTAATTATGTAGTTGACATTTATGTTCTTAAAACAGAGGTGCATTTAATGGGATGTAGCAATCAAATAAAACTTCATCTTTATTTTTGAGCTATTTTTTTATGGTGAACAATGACAAACATACAGTAAAAGTGCATAAAGCTTAATACGTTATTATAAGGCAAAAGAGTATTTAACTATCTTCCAGGTAAGCTAATAGAATATTGCCTGCACCCCATTACCCCCTCATGTGTTCTCTCCCTTTCACAGCTCCCTCCTTTCTCACAAATTAAGCACTCTCCTCACTGGAGAGTTATGGTAATTACTTCCTTCCTTTATTCTGTAGTTTCACTACCTCTATATTCTCTCAAATTATAGTTTAGTTTGGTATGTTTTTTAACTTCATATAAATGTAGTTTATAAACATTTGGGTCTGGCTTTGTATGGGTCAGATTCCAGGCAAGAAACAAATAGCATATGCAGAAGAAGATTTGTAAGAGTTTCATAAAGAGACTATATACAAGTTATGTACAAGATTAAAGGAAATCAACAAGGGATGTCACAGACCTCAGAGCTAACAATAGCAGGGAAGTAGGGAGCATTTGCTACCTATAGGCCTGCAGGGACAAGCAGCTACAGGAACCCTATGCTCCCTATTGCTGTGAGGGAGAGCTACTCAACAGCTAATGTGGACTTTGTCAGAGAAATATAGCAACTGCTACCTATGCCTTGGCAGAAAGAGTCCAAAGGAACAAATACACCAAACCTCTCTCCTCCTGCCCTCTCATCTGCCTCTTTTATTGATGGGATCTAACAAAAAGCCAGAGGAAAACTGGCCCATTTGAAGAAATCCATCCTGGTAAGGCTCCTAGACACAGAGATGAGTAGAAAAGGATGGAGAGTGGTTTGGAGGGGCAAATTGAGCATGTACAGAACAGGCTTCTTCTTCTTTTTTTTTTTTTTGACTGTATTTTGAGAGATTAATTCATATTGTTGTAGGTAGCTGTATTTACTTTATTTTCACTGCTATATAGTGCTCTATCATGGGAATATATCATTACTTATCCATTTTATTATTGATGGACATTTGGGTTATATCTTGTCTTTGGCTGTCATAACTAGTACTTATTCATTGAAACACATTGGTAAGTATGTTTTCTACTGAGTGTTAATCAAGGAGCAAAATCACTGGAAAATATGGCACATATAAAGTCATTTTTAGTAAATAATGCCAAAGTATTTTCCAGAGTTGTTCCACTGATTTACACACCCACAAACAGCCTGAGATTTCTGTTGTTTCATAAAGTTGCAAAGCTTAGGTCTTGTCAGTCTAAGATTTAGCCATATTGGTATGTGGCGTAGTGTTATGCAATTTGCATTTCTTTCATGAATAATGAGGCAATACATTATATATTTCATGGGCTATTTGGATAGCCTTCATGTTCTAGTTTCTTGTCCATTTTTCTTTTGAAGATTAATACAAAGACATTGCTGCCTGAAAGTTTCTTAATATGAATATTTATGTATATATATATATATATATAATATGTTTGCAATTTTTGTTTAGAGATTCATTTTTCTCCTAGAAATACTGCAGTATGTTTCCTTTTAGCTTCAGCAGTTTACTATTTGCTTTTAAAATATTTTATAATTTTTGACTTTTATTTTTTGATGTTTGGGTCTTATCTATTTTTCTATTGTATTGTCTGTATTTTCCTTATTCATATATAGAAAGATTTAGAAAATATACATACTGATATATCTATGTCTTCCTACTTATGATTTGTTTTTACTCTGTCTTAATCATGTAATTTTATGTCTAGAAACTTTTAAATTTATTATAGCCTAATTTATCAATCTTGTCTTTTATAGTTAGTGCTCATATATTCTATATAAAAATAATTCCCTCTTAATTTATTTAGATTTTTTCCAATTTCTCTTAATAGTATTTTATAGCTTTCGATGTAGACTTGCATATCTTTCATTAGCTTTATTTCTAGATTTTATATTTTTAACATTATTGCAGATAGTATTTTTTAAACTTCATTTTCTAATTGTTGCTGTTACAGAGAAGGAAAATTAATTTTTGTATATTAAATTTGTATATTGCAACTTGTTTTCCAGCCAGGAAAACAAGTGTTTTATACATAGAGAACTTAATATAAGGGATTTATAACACAGGTGACAGAAGAATTTAGAAATGAAAGAAGAGAAGTAATGGGGTAACCCAAATTATAAACAGTACGTACTTCTACTTCTAGACTGAGGAAATCAAGTATTACTGACTCTCAGAGATCAGTATCATTCAGCAGAAGGGAACCACAGAAAGCCTGCACAGCAGCGGCTAGAAAAAATTAGTAGTTACCTGAGATGCCATAGGAAATAGGAGAGAGAGAGAGA